>BPTQ01000003.1:156841868-156889387 GCA_019973895.1 Chrysanthemum seticuspe | reverse complement strand
GGACTACTTTTGCATAAAATTCCATTTTAAAATGTCCAAGGACTATATTTGCAAATTTTCAAAGTTTAGGGACCTTTCTTGCCAATTGACCAAAGAATCATTCAAGGATCATTTTTAACAACTTAGAATACTTCAGGGACCTTGAATGACAAAATTTCACATTTTTGAATTCCAGGGACTAGATTTGACAACTTTTAAAACTTGAGGGACTAAAACTGCCAATTTTGCAAACTTGATACATTTTTCATCTGATTTTGATCTTTTTGCATTTAAAACACATAAAACACTGATTTGTGATATTTTGATCATTTTGATGTGTTTCTGAGTGTTTTCAGATGATTTTGCAGTTTAGATTGTACAAAAATGATGAGTATTTAGACACTCATCAATCCCCCACACTGAGATATTGCTAGTCCCTAGCAATGATTTGAGAAAACTTAATGGATTTGAAAAACTCTTTACCAAAAGCCATCACTTCTGGAGTAGCCAAATGTTTCAGTTCAAGTAAGAACTATGGTACACTGATAACCATCTGATTTATTGGCAAATCATAAACCATATAACGGATTTGATGTGTCTTTACCAGAAGCCGTTTGCTCTGGACTAGCCAACTCTTAGATAAATTATCAGAATTATCTTTGGTGAGCTGAATACCAATTATGGATTTTCCACTGCCTTTACCACAAGCCATAACCTTGCGGGCTAGCCAACTCTTCACTTTTTAGGATATGGTGAGTTGAGAACCATACAATTTTGGGCAAATTGCAAGCCATATAAACGGATTTGAGAAATCTTTACCAAGAGCCGTTTGCTCCTGAATTAGCCAATCCTTTTGTCTATTAGACATGGCGGACTGATAACCGAATGAGTAAGTGTAGAACACTTACTTCAAAAAAAAATTTGGCCAAAAACGGGGGAATTGGGTAGATAATATATGATAAAATTCATGAGAATTCCCCCCCACACTTAGAAATGAATATTGCCCTCAATATTCAAAGTACCGGCGGTTATGCCGAAACAAAGAACGTAAAAGGGAAATACTACGGCCATTATTATGAAAGATTTTTTTTTTTTTTTTTTGTTAGAAACTTATATATATACACAACATGTGGGGCAACCCCCCCCCCCCCCACACTAGGGTGGTAGAACAGGGAAAGAAGACAGAAATATGGGTGAAAACCCATATGGTGCGTGCTAATGTTTTTGATTACCGAGTCACTAGCTTGACTCGATCCCCGCATTCATTGGTTCATGGGGAAAGTTTGTAGATCTGGGACAACCACAGATGGAATGTCCTCTCCGAAGTAGTGCTTCACTCGATGACCATTCACTTTAAAATTAGGACCATCAGGTTGAGATAACTCAACGGTACCATAAGGATAAACCTTAGCAATGGTGAATGGACCAGACCAGCGGGACTTAAGCTTTCCCGAGAAAATCTTCAATCTAGAATTGAAAAGAAGGACTCGATCACCAACGTTGAAAACGCGGTTCTTGATTTTAGAGTCATGAATCTTCTTTGTTTTTTGTTTATAGATCAAAGAGTTCTCGTAAGCTTGATCACGAAGTTCATTTAATTCATTCATTTGAACTTTTCTATGATCACCAGCTGTCTGTATATCGAAGTTTGCATGCTTTAAGGCCCAGTAGGCTTTGTGCTCTAGCTCAATCGGAAGATGACATGCCTTTCCGTACACTAGCTTGTATGGAGTACACCCAATTGGTGTTTTGTAAGCTGTACGGAAGGCCCAGAGTGCGTCATCTAGCTTATCCGACCAGGATGCACGATTTTCGCCTACTGTCCTTTCAAGGATCCTTTTAATACCACGGTTTGAAACTTTCACCTGCCCACTTGTTTGGGGGTGGTATGCAGTAGAGAGACGGTGGGTAACACCATACTTTTGCATGACTCTTTCAAATTGGTCATTGCAAAAATGTGTACCACGATCACTGATTATCGCTCTCGGAGTTCCAAACCTGGCAAAAAGAGATTTTAAAAACTTCACAACAACTCGGGCATCATTAGTAGGTAAAGCTTTTGCTTCAACCCATTTTGACAAATAGTCAACAGCCACGAGTATGTACTTGTTACCACGAGACGAAGGAAATGGCCCCATAAAATCAATACCCCATATGTCAAATATCTCACAAACTTGAATGGCATTTTGTGGCATTTCATTCCTTTGAGAGATATTACCATGACGTTGACAAGCGTCACAGGCTTTGACAAATTCGTGGGCATCCTTATAGATTGTGGGCCAATAAAACCCGGAATCAAACACCTTTTTGGCGGTGTAGTTTGGACTATGATGGCCCCCGGTGGGTCCATCATGGCAAGCTGTGAGAATGTCAATAGCTTCCTGTCCATAAACACACCGTCGGATGACTTGATCCGCACAGATTTTGAACAAGTAGGGGTCGTCCCAGAAATAATGTTTAACATCTTTGAAGAACTTGTTCTTCTGTTGGGTCGACATCCCTTTCACAATGAAGTTACCCGCATGGTAATTTGCGAAGTCAGCAAACCATGGGGTGGTAGAATTTCCACGAAAAGAAACCGCATTGAGTGTCTCGAGAGGAAATGTTTCATTAATTTCCTTTTTCTCGAAAACATCTTGGTGAGGGTTTTCTAATCTGGACAGATGATCAGCAGCTAGATTCTCAGCTCCTTTTTTATCACGTATGATGATATCAAATTCTTGGAGGAGGAGAATCCAACGAAGCAATCTCGGCTTTGCATCTTGTTTTGCAAAGAGATATTTGAGAGCCGAGTGATCCGTATACACTACGCATTTGGTCAAGATTAAGTATGGCCGAAACTTCTCAAATGCATACACCACGGCTAATAGCTCTTTTTCTGTGGTGGTGTAATGAGTTTGAGCTTCAGTCATAGTCTTACTTGCGTAGTGAATAGGCTGAAAATGCTTAGCTCTACGTTGCCCTAGGACTGCACCGATAGCAAAATCACTTGCATCGCACATGAGCTCAAAGGGTAGATCCCAGTCGGGAGCAACGAGAATGGGTGCTTCAGTAAGCTTTTTCTTCAATGTTTCAAAAGCTTCTATGCACGCGGGTGAGAAGATAAAAGGAGCATCTTTCTCAAGAAGATGGGTCATAGGCCGGGCAATTTTAGAAAAATCTTGTATAAATCTACGATAGAAACCGGCATGACCTAAAAAACTCCTAATACCTTTTACGGTAGTAGGATGAGGTAATTTAGCAATAACATCTACTTTTGCTCTATCTACCTCAATCCCATTTTTGGAAATCTTATGGCCAAGGACTATGCCTTCTCTGACCATAAAGTGACTCTTCTCCCAATTTAGACAAAGATTGGTGTCTTCACACCTTTGAAGCATTTTTTCTAAATGGGAGAGACATGTTTGAAACGAATCCCCAATGACCGAGAAGTCATCCATAAACACCTCCATCGTTTCCCCGATCATGTCGTGGAAAATGGCCATCATACATCGTTGGAACGTGCCAGGAGCATTACATAAGCCAAAAGGCATACGTTTGTAGGCAAAATTTCCGTATGGGCAGGTGAATGTAGTCTTCTCTTGATCCTGTGGATCAATAGGGATCTGAAAGTAACCCGAGAAACCATCAAGGAAACAATAGTATTCATTCCCTGCTAATCTCTCAAGCATCTGGTCCATAAAGGGTAGAGGAAAATGGTCTTTACGGGTGGCGTCATTCAACTTACGATAGTCAATGCACACACGCCATCCCGTAACCAATCGAGTTGGAATTAACTCGTTATCTTCATTTGTGACAACAGTAATGCCACCCTTTTTCGGAACACAATGAATTGGGCTAACCCAAGGACTATCTGAGATCGGGTAAATCAATCCTGCATCAAGAAGTTTGATAACCTCCTGTTTGATAACATCATGGATTTTTGGATTCACTCTTCTCTGATGTTGAACTGCTGGTTTGAAGTCATCCTCCATCAAGATTTTATGAGTACAAAACTCAGGGTTGATACCCTTAATGTCGGAGAGTTTCCAAGCAATTGCTTGCTTATGTGACTTCAAGACCTTTATGAGAGCAGCTTTTTCATCGTTACTCAAATCTCGAGCAATAATGACGGGTAATTTATCATCACCCTCAAGAAATGCATACTCGAGATGAGGAGGTAAGTCCTTAAGCTCAACCTCAGGAAATTCTTCAGTTTTCTCAACTGACTTGACTTCCTTGTTATGAAGCTTGACGGGAGGGAGAGGAGGAGAAGTGTCCAGATTTGACAACTTCTTTAGAAGAATATCTCCCTCCAGATTAATCTCATTTTGATTAATCTCATCAGGAATTGAATCACTAGGGTGAGGGGTTGATGATGGATCATCATTAAGCAACTTCTCAATAAGAAGTATGTCCCCCTCAATATCAATTGGAGCGTGATCAATTTCCCAAGGAACAGAATCACTAGCCAAGTATGCTTCAATCTCATCTAAGATGAAGTCGCTTCCCTCAAACGGAGTGAGAGAAGGAGTAGAATTGGCTATGATAGGTTGAGAAGATGTGGTGGGATCCCCACTCACAGAATTATGAGAATAACCAAGAACTTCTTGAGAGTACTCTTCAGAAGCAACATCGATGATATCTATTCGGTTAACCGACTCAGAATCATAGTTTGCAGAGTACCTCGAAGTTTGATCAAGGTTAAAGGTGACAGCTTCATTACCAACACGCAATGTGATTTCTTGCTCAAATACATCAATGAGAGCACGGCCCGTTCTCAGGAATCCTCGACCAACAATGAGAGGAACCCGATGATCGGCATCAAAATCAACAACCACGAAGTCAGCTGGAAAATGGAACTTTCCTACTTTCACAAATACGTCCTCGGCAATGCCAAGAGGACGGGATATGGAACGATCTGCAAGCTCGAGAGTCATGCATGTAGGAGTAAGTTCCGGAAGAGAAAGTTTCTTCCACACTGAATAAGGCATAAGGTTTATGCTTGCACCAAGATCTGCTAGGGCAAAGCATTCAACCATTCCTGGGAATACACAAGGTAAGAGAAATTTCCCAGGATCTCCAAGCTTTTCTGGAAGCTTCTTCAGGATGACTGCTGAGTAGTTCTCGTTAAGAGGAGTTTTTGCCATTTCAAACAGCTTTTCCTTATTGCTTAACATGTGTTTGAGAGTTGATGCAAACTTGGGCATCAACATGATAGCATCCGCAAAGCTTATGTCAAAGTGTAATTCTTGGAAAATTTGGAAAAATTTGTCCATTTGATGACTGGCTTTCTCGCGGAGCTTTTGCTCATTCAAACGTGATGGGTAAGGAATAGAAGATTTGGATTTCTGATTCTCAACAGGAGCTACAGGAGGTTCAAAAACAACTCCTTAATTTGACTTGGGTTTCTGGACAACTTGAGGTTGGACTACCGAAGGTAGGACGTGTGCGGTACTTCGTGGGCTTGAATAATGCACCTTGTCCGTTGTTTCCTTGGTAACTTGACTCATTGCCACAGGTGGAGGAGGCATTGGAGTCGTAGGTCCATTGTGTGTCGGAGGTTCACTTTCTACTACCTTTGGGAGAGAAGAAGAAGAGGTAGTAGGAATAGCAGGTCCATCATATGAAACACCACTTCTGGTCGTGATCGCCTTTGCATCGCCCCTCGGGTTAGCGATCGTGTTGCTCGGAAGTTTTCCTGAGCCCGAGGGTTGATCATTTAAAGACTTCTTAAGATCAGCAATCTGACTGACCAACAACCTGTTCATTTCATCTTGGGATTTCATGAATTGCTTCAGTAACTCATCAGATGATGGTCCTGGAGGAATAATGGCGGGAGGAGCTGGAGGGATAATTTGAGGCCGTATGTTTTGATTATAGCCAAAATTCCCTTGATTAGGATTCATATTCCCATGAAATTGATTCCCTCGATTGAAATTGTTTTGATTAAGGTTTCCTTGATGTTGGAAACCTTGATTGGGTCCAGGATAGAAATTACCTTGGTTTTGATAACCTTGGTTCATTCTTGGTTGGTTCTGATTCCGGTTTTGCATGTTATGATTCTGGTTAAAACCGGGTGGTGCCTGATTAGTGTTAGCACGGTAGTGTGGTTCATTTTGAGGACGGTATTGAGTACCTCCTTGCTGTGAACTACCCGCTAGAGCATTGGCTTCAAAAGGACTACCATCGGTGGCAGTACAATTGTAGTATGCATGAGGACCACCACAAGTAACACAACTCTCAACTTTCTTCACTTCACCATGTGTTGGTGTTTGAGTGAATGTCACTTTCTTCTGGTTAGCAAGAACCAAAGCTTGAACAATATCTGTGAGTTTGTCAATCTTAGCATCGGTGCTAGATGTACTCACGGGGGATGAAGAAGAAGAAGGTCCAGCATGAGACTGATATGTCTTTGCTCGGAAAGGACGGACTTGAGACTTGTTCTCAATGATTTGCAAGGCTTCTTTGGTAGTCTTGCTCAGGAAATTACCTCCCGCGGAGGCATTCAAAGAGTCTTGATTGGTCTGATTGAGACCATTGTAGAAAGTATCCATTTGCATTAACTCGGTAAAACCATGATGCGGACACTTGCGAAGCAACTCTTTGTAACGATCCCATGCCTCCCCGAATGATTCATCAAATCTCTGAGAAAATTTCATTATCTCATTCTTAAGACTTGTGGTTCGGGATGGAGGATAGAACTCGTTAACGAACTTGGTAACAAGATCTTCCCATGTCTCAATAGAACGAGGGGGTTGTTTCTCAAGCCAATTCCGGGCTTGTCCCTCTAGAGAAAATGGGAACAGAAGAAGCTTGATAGCTTCATGTGGGACATTCTTGTACTTGATGGTAGATGCAATCTTGTTAAACCATCGAATGTGTGCATGAGGATCATCCCGCTCAAAACAATAGAATTGGCTTTGGGTTACAAGATTAAGTAACCCGGTTTTGAGCTCGAAGGTGTCAGCCACGATGGCTGGGACAACAATGGCATCTCCGTAACCCTCGATGGGTGCTTGGAGAAGCTCATTCATGGGTTTGTCTTCTGCCATTTCGACAGGAGGTGGTGGTGGTAGACGTTCCTCAGTCACGGCTGAAGGAGCAGAACGTCCTCTACGTCTACGAGGAATCTTTCCAAGTTCAGAAAGTTGACTTGTAGAACTGGAAGAACGAGTGCGCATGCACTATGTATAAAAATCAATTTTCAAAACAAATGAGGCAAAACGACAAGTGAACTTAACCAATAATCACAAATGAAATGGCTTCTTTGAAAAAGGTACACCAAATCACAAGTGACACAAAGGCAAGTTTTAAATCTGATGTTCGGGAACTTATTATGGTCACACCCCCAGTTAGTAGGTGTACTGCCTTGATTTGCGGTGGTTGATTTTTATGTATATATTAAGTACCACTGAAAAGACGTAGGTATAGATTTGTGCTGATGGGTTCAAAAACTTTTGGACAATATTTTTGGTATCGTCTCGTTTAACCAAATCGTACTGTTTTAAGAATCACCTTAAAGACAATACAAGATAGAAAACGCTACGATTGTTTTGTTGTTTTATATTTTTTTGGTGTTTTTAACACTTTAGGAAAAGTGCTAATGAACTTTTTGATATTTTTATAACTTTACAAAAACTTTTTACAAATGGTGGGTTATGTGCAAGAACGGGTCTGAAAATGGCTAAACACACGCTAAAGCCTCCCCGGCAGCGGCGCCAAAATTTGATCTGTGCTGAAAACAGTCAAGCTACCTCACACAAGCTGGCCACTTGTGAATGGCTAACCGTAAGAAGCTTAAAACTGCTTAAAACACAAATACAATGAAGTCCTGGAGAATAAAATGAATTCTCGGGTCGTTTAGTCCCACGGAGACTCAATGGTGTGTCAAAACTAATTCAGATGATGGAGTGATCACTAAGGATAGTGATCTGTAAAGGTTTTGATTAGAAATATTACACTACTGATTGCTTGGAAAGGAATTGGAAACAGAATAGAAAAGCACAATAATCAGATGAAAGAAACGTAAACGTAAATTTTAAAAACTACGTATACGCTGATTTGCTGGGCTCTTAAGTAAAATAAGAGGTCCTGAAGTAACATAAACACAAAATTCGTCAAAATTCGAAGAATGCCAATCGGTAAGTGTTCACCGGTCGAACACACTCCATCGAACTGACAAAAGTCGTGTCTAGTTTAAAACCGCGGCGACGGCCCCTCCGAAATCGCACACAAATCGGTAAAAGTCTGGGCAAGAACGTGTATTGGGTGGTAAACATTTTTCAAAAACATTTCAATATTTTTATAGTTTTTCAAGTAATCGTGAAAAGGATTTCACAATTTTTGTGGTTTTTTTATATTTTGTTGTTTTGTTAGCATCGCAAAAGATAGAACATAACAGAAATTCCACTAAGAATTTTGTCATGCTAAACCAATTTGCTCTGCTATGGTTTTTATAACAGAAAAGATAAACGTAAACGTAAATTTTAAAAACTACGTATACGTGTAAAATAAAAAAGTGAAAACTAAGGAATAAAAGACCTAAAAATATGAAAATAACATTTTTGAAATCCTAAAAATAAAAGAAAATTATTAGAAAAAGAAAATTATTTTTACAACTAATTATTTAATTATTATTAATTAAAAACTATTTTAACTATTTAATAAATACTCTAAAATAGAAGAAAATACAAAATAAGGCTAGAAAAATAAAACTATGATTGAGAAAAATCTAAAATATTATAAAACTAATTTTAAAATTAAAAATATATTTTTCACACTTTTTATCTAATTATTACTAATTAATTATTATTTAAAATGCACTTAATTACTAGAAAATATAAAATACAACTGGAAAAATGAAATTTCAACTTTGAAAAATCTAAAATATGATAAAACTAATTTTAAAACTGAAAATATATTTTTTATGCTTTTTAATTATTTATTACTAATTAATTACTATTTTTAACTAATTAAAATTCTAATAAATACTAAAAAGATTAGGAAAATTATGAAACTTTTTCTAAAAATACTATATTATGACAGAAAACTAAGAAAAATAGAAAAACAAGATTTGCTTATTAATAAGCTAAAAAGAAAAATCAAAAAGCTAAAACCTATTAAATAAATGTTATCACTGATTTTAAATTGGTATTTTTCTGGATTTTCTTTTTGAAAACTACTTAAATACTAAAAATATGAAACTTTAACAAAGACAAAAATTTTACAAACTTAGAATAAGCTGTTTGACAAGCTTATAAGCTCAACAGTAAGCTTAAGAACTTATTTTATGGAAATAAGCTCAAACAAGCTTGCTAGCTGAAACAGAAGCTCAAAATAGATGCAAACAAGCTATATGAACAGAAATGAAGCTAAGAGATACAAAGAAGCACACTGAAAAGCTATTATAAAGACAATAAGCACTTATGATTAAAACAGAAATGGGACAAGCTTAGAGCTTATTGCAGCCCTACTAAACAAGCTTCAAAATGAAAAACAAGGCTTGATACTTCAAGATGGCCAGGTTGGCTACCCAAAGAACCAAAGATCACAAGATTTGACCAACAATTAAGCTCTGTGCAAGCTTATCAAGATTGTACCATTCACTGTGCACAGGGCACTTTTTCAGAACAGGTATCCACAAAAAGCTAGAAAATAAGCACTTTATAAGCTAGACAGAAGTGAACTGATATTTTTCTAATTTTGTTTAGCAACTAAACTTTGATATCCCAAAAGCTTTTAAGCTAAGACTCACTATTAAACACACAGTAAAAAGATCTATTTTATTCAAAAACGACCCAAATGAAAATTTTGACTTTTTAAGAAGAACTAAAGGTTTGACCAAGATGAACTTTGAACTGATTTTAAGCACTGATTATGTTATGTTAAGTTGAAATAAGACTGATTTGATCAATATAAACAACTTGTTAACACAAAACCATGATCATGAAGCTATAAAGTCCAACAGTAAAGAATTGAGATAAGATCAAAAAGAATTTTGACTTTTAACCAAAAGAACACTGGTTTTTCTTGTTTGCACTGACTAATATGACTAAGTGTGACTCAAGACAACAACAATTACAAACTTAACCAACCTCTAGCACAGTTTCACTTCTCAAATCCAAACAGACCTTTATTTGACTGTTTTGAAACTTTTTCAAAGAAACTCACAGATTAAGAACATGTAATTAATTGCAGACCATGTATTATCATATGTTAACACTAAATAAGCATTAAACAACAACCATATCAACATAAAACTCACTAATGATGATTATGCTATTTTCACTGTCAAGATAAGATTTTTGATAAATACTAATTTAAAAGAACAAGAAACTGATTTTAATCTTTACTATCACTTAACTATATCTAATGATCACTAAGAAACAGAAATTAAAGCTAATGAACAACTATAACAGTGATATGCAAAAGTGAACAAAAAGGCTTACAAAAGCTTCCAAGCTCAAAACTGAGATCAAGGACCAACTAACACCCCTATTAGCTTACCACTAAGCTTCTAACCCAAGGCCATCCAAGATTTACCCTGCTCCAGCTGTGTACACCATTTCCAATGGATTTTTGATTTTTAAACTATTTAATTGGTATTTTTGGTGATTTTCTCTTTTTGATGCTAAACTGAATTTTATGATATCTAATAGCTTTTATAAGCTATATAGGAGCTTACATGATCTAATTCAGTCCAAAATAACAAATACAAACAACATAATAATCATATGAGATTTTACTTGAAATTTCACAAACTTGATAATAAAGTTTAAAACTGAAATTGATGGTTACAAAAGTTTAATAATACACTGAACACTTGAAATACAGAGCTTAAAAGCTAAATCATACACTGAAAATGGAAAGTTAGCTAAAACGACATAAGAAAATTAATTTTTACACTAGATGATTGGATACATTGCATCTCTCTCCCTTTATAATGACTTTTGTGAATCTCTGATGACCTCTGATTGTTTCCCACCAAATTCCAGCCCTTGGATCTCTCTAACTCATCAAAACCGTCCACTTGGATTTTTGGCGCCAAATTCTTCAAGGCAGGTTTTGCTATTAATTGGAGTGGTTTGAGATAATTAAAGGTTTTTGGTGTTAGTGGAGGTGGAGGGGACAAGGTAAGGTGAGGGAGGTTGAAAAAAATGGAAAACTGCTCTGGTTTTGGAGAATCAGAGGTTGAAGAGGAAACGCTACAGTGCTGGGCGGTTTTCTCTTTGTTTGACTTTGGTTGACCGAAGCTTATAATAACGGGGGAGGTCACAAATGGCTTTGGCTGGGGCCAAATTGGATTTTGAACTGGGGCTCAAGGGTCAAGGGTCATGGTGTGATTGGGCTAGGGGATGGATTGGGCTTGCTTGTGTTGGGTTTGATATTTAAAAGGGGTCCGGTTTGGTTATTATACACAAGGACCAAATTTGTAATTCGACCAAAGATGAAGGACTGATCATGCCACTATTCCAAACTTATCATAAGGACTAAACTTGCCATAAATGAATAGTACATGGACTACTTTTGCATAAAATTCCATTTTAAAATGTCCAAGGACTATATTTGCAAATTTTCAAAGTTTAGGGACCTTTCTTGCCAATTGACCAAAGAATCATTCAAGGATCATTTTTAACAACTTAGAATACTTCAGGGACCTTGAATGACAAAATTTCACATTTTTGAATTCCAGGGACTAGATTTGACAACTTTTAAAACTTGAGGGACTAAAACTGCCAATTTTGCAAACTTGATACATTTTTCATCTGATTTTGATCTTTTTGCATTTAAAACACATAAAACACTGATTTGTGATATTTTGATCATTTTGATGTGTTTCTGAGTGTTTTCAGATGATTTTGCAGTTTAGATTGTACAAAAATGATGAGTATTTAGACACTCATCAGTATTCCCGAAAAGATTTTCCTTAAAAACATCTTGAAATAGATATAAATAGCGACTATAAGTAATTACATTTGTTCAGGGTTGCAAAAATAGCGAATCGGTGATTAATTGTATTGGCATTTTTGGCAAGTTTTAGGTATTTACGGCAAGTGTTGGTATTTTCGGCAAGATTTTCCTTGAAAAACATCTTGTAATAGATATAAACAATGATTATAAGTGATTATAACTAATTTACAGTGATATTAGGGTATTTATGGTAAGATTTCCATGTTTTTGGCAAGTTTGACCATCGTTAACCGTCGTTGACCATGGTTGACCGATTTGTTTGAACGATTTACACAAATCAGAAAGGTCGGTGGCCCAGTAGCACCTAATCGGTGATTAATCGGTCTTGTAGACCTGTTTTTGCAACACTGTACAACTTCTACTGCAAGATGTACAAGTTGTATAATAGTATTACTCTACTGAAAGGACAAGTACCATCAAGCCATAATTGAGAAAACATGCCAAAACACTAATGCTATCAAATTATAAGTAGAAAAAGCTCGCCCAGATCTTCTTTAGATTCTTAAAACCAACAGCAGGTAATTTCTTTTGATCTTGTGTTTGCATGTACTCCTGATATTTCTTGCAGAATTTCATCTTGTTTTTACAGATGTATTTATATTGTTTAATCGTATTTCGATATATATAAGATTTGATTCCTATCTGATCTTGTTAATTATGTAGTTTTTTTAATGTATGAGGAAGATGATGTTCATGAACATTTGGAAAATGAAATTTACATGTATTCATACACTTTTATATAGTTTAATTAAATATTAGTTAAAGTTGAATAGATAGCAACGTAAAAGATGTTTTAATCAACAAGAAGTGCAACTTGGTCAATGTCACATTTTTTTTGCCTTTATCTTATCTTTTTCTGTTGTGTGTTTTTTCTTAATCCAAAGGTAAAAAGTTATTAGTGGTATGTTTAATCGAATAAGAAATTGACAAAGTTGCCCATTAAAACAAAAGTTGACTATTAACTAGTTGTGTGTTTTTTCTTAATGCAGACCCTTTCCTTCCTCGCCCAACATTTCCTTCCCTCGCCCAACATTCACGCCCAAACCTCCATTCACGCCCAAACCCTCGCCTCCATTCACGCCTAGCCTCTCGCCCAACCCCAGCAATCTCGCCTAGCCTTTTTTCCTCGCCCAGACACTCGCCCACGCCCACGCAATCTCGCCTAGCCTCTCGCCCAGGCCATGTTTTCTCGCTCAGTCGAAAAGTTCATTTTGGTAAACAATATAGGCGAGGTTCATATTCGTAAATGAGTAGTGGAAATGGTTCGTTTTCGTAATTTGCTCCATAAAGCTAGCAATAAGCTAGAACATACAAACCTTAAATCTTAGACATGTACATCAATAACACAAGTTAAAGTTTAACACCGTGACATGTCAGCGCCACATCAGCTTTAACATTTTACCTTAACATCCCAAAAAAAGCACTAACGCCGGATCTGGCGTTATTGATGTGAATGCTCTTACAATGAAGAACACCCATAAAACATCACCTTGAGAAGAAACCTCCAACCTTTTAACAAAACACATAAGACCTTACAATACCGAATTAACAAAAATCCAACGACTTTTTAAAGAGCATATCAAATCTTATCACTAAATTGGTTCTTTTGAAAGATGTAATGAACATAAGAAAGCTAGGCACTAGCTTAAGCGCCTTAACTTACTAAAACTATAAATCTACTTATTACACTACCAGTATTTTCACGGGCTCACAACTAGAGTATGTTGTATCTGTTGGAAAATTGGTTGGTAAAAGTGATTTTTTATCAATTTTGGACACAATTATCTATATGTATGTGTCATATGTATGAGTAATAGTTTGTGGGTTCGCGTTCTCCTCGAAGAGAGCTTCGCAATAAGCCTTTATGTGTCCAGAATAGAGTTGATGTGAATGAGATATCGGGTCTCAAAGTTAGGCATTCGGTACCATGCCTAAAGAGGAAAAATAGTTTATTTTCAATCCCACATCGGTGGGATGTGTAAACTTAGAGGGAGTCTATTATGTATAAATAGAAACCCTAATTCCACAAGTTTTACACACATCAAATCAATGAGTATTATTGATTTCCAACATAAGAAATACACATTTCTTAAGATGAAATTCCTGACAGTTTAGTTAAGTTCGACAGTACAACTTATTGTTTTGGCTGTTGTACCATGGGAAACAAACGGCGAATCTGTTTTAAGGGAAGCGTGTCAAACACGTGCCTCGGCTTTTAGTGCTTCTTTGTTGATCTCTATTTAGTGATCAAGTAAGTCTTTTGACTATTTTATTATTTTATTTAACTAGCTGGGTACCCGCGCGATGCGGCGGCGGGTACCCTGTGACTAAATTTTTCGGCGAACAATTGTTATTTTATTTTGGGCTACTGGATTCAGATTTATGTTTTGAAAGTTTAATTAGATTGTATATTGTGGTTAAATAGTTGTATATTGTGGTAAAGGGGTGAATTAAATTGTATGTGTTGAATAGTATTTTTTTTGTTTTATTTGTGCTTCAACTACTTGTAAATTATGTTTTTTCACATGTATTTTTGAATGAAGGGGTGTTTTTAATAGTGTATTAATTGTAATATATGAGTAGTGTGTTTGTAGTTTTATATGTGCATACTTGTAAATAATGCTTTCAATATTGTATTTGCTTAAAATTCTATATATGGAAATCTTAAAATAATTAATATGAGAGAAGTGCATTCTTCTATTATAAGTAGTATAAATTATCGTTTATCTGCTTACATTCTGTTTGTATTTAATTTTCCGTTATTTATTTACTGTTAATTTTATTTATTGTAATTTAGATTTTATAAATAAAAGTGTAACCGTTTCCCTACAATCTTAAAACAGATTCTGTGTAACAGAATTAAAACACTTTTTATTAAAATCTGATTTATATAATTAACAGATTTTATACAAACTGTTTTTCTGCTGAAACCAAGATTGTGTTTCTTTGAAAATCAGTTTTATAACTAAACAGATTTGGTATAACAGATTTATAAACGATTTTTAAAACAGTTTATTGAATCAGTTTATATTGAAACCATAATGAGTTTCTTTTCAAACTGATTTATTTAGTTTGTTTATTGCATATGTTATTGTTTAAATATGGATTTTGAATCCAAGCTTGTCTTTCTCTGAATCATATTTGTACAAGTTTACATAAACCATGTCGAGTTTATTAGATACCATATTGTTTTAACAGTTTTTTAACTGTTTTTGTGTATAAATATTCACAAGTTAACTGATGGTAACATAATTTGTGACCGGTGAATCTTGCGAATGTAATTGGTGCGCCAGTTACTAACATGGTTAAAAATCATGATGAAATCAGATTCATTGAAACCAAGTGAAGTTTCTTTGAAATAGTAAATCTATTTTGAAACTTTGTCGAGTTTCATTGTAGAATTAGACCATGTGATGCAGATCTATTAAGATATTCTTAAAGAAGATTGACAAAATCATATTACAAATTTGTTTTTGTTTAAAAACATTATGTAATATGCTATATTGTTTAATTGTTTAATCGAAAGACATGTTTAAAAGCTGTTTTGTATAATGGATCTTACAAAAAAGTAGTGTTTTAAACAAAATTTGATGTTATCATGTCTGTTAAGAAACACTTTGTAATATAGCAAGTTGTTAATTATTTCAAATTTAGTTTTAGACTAATAATGGAATCTCGTATCAACAGAATGTTCGGAATGTCATGAGTGACATCTGAAGGATCTGCTCCCGAACTTGATGAAAAGGAGACCGATACTCGAGTTATGTGTACGGTAGATGCTTTAAAGCATTCAGATTTTATGTGCCATAACTATGGGTTAAATGGCCTGAATGAAATGAAACTTGTTGCCAAGGCAGGATCCGACATTAGATGATGGTGGATTAACACTTGGGCATCATGTCATGAGTATGATGATAAGAGTTTGGTTGACTCTTTCAAAGTAGCAGAAAATAGAGAGATTCAATTTATGGGCAACTCTACAACTGCTAATAACAAGGGAAAAAGAAATGTGATGTTGAAATTCACATGTGGAAAAGAGCTTAAGTGAACCAACATGTTGTATGTGCCAGAGATTCGTAGGAATCTTGTGTCTGGATGGTTGCTTAATAAATTTGGCTTTATTTTAATTTTAATCAAATAAAATTGAGTTAACATTGAACAAAATTTTGGTCGGTACGGGTTATGCACTTCTTTAAATGTTTAAGCTGAATCTTTTTTTTTTGGTTGTTTTAATAAAAATGAGTATGAATTCAGCTTATTTAATCCTTTGAATGTATAGCATGGCCAACTTGGACATGTTAACTTTAACTCAATACGTTGTTTAATTAAATAAACGAACACGGACTACAAAAGTAAAACTTTTGTTGAAGCCAAATTGACAAGATTGTCTTTTTACTCGATTGACCGAAAATTAATCGAACCATTGATTCACATAGTTTTATGTGTTTTGGAATCGATACCTGCTAAGGTAGCAATTAGGTACTTCATCATAATTGTTGATGGTAGTACAAAATATTGCGACTTTTACTTACTTGAGAGTAAGGATATAGACAAGATTGATCTATATAAATACGTTAAGAATCAACTTATTATCGAAAAAAAGGCGGTTCGAAGTGATATTGGAGGTGAATATGTGTCTCCATTTCATGTATGTTCTAAACATGGAATAAGACATAAATTTATTGCTCCTTATACGCCACAACATAATTTTTGATAGGAAAGAACTGTGCCTTAAAGATATGGTTATGCCATGTTGTTAAAGTCATGGTTTAAGCCATGGCATGTGGGGAAAAGCGATTTTATTGGCTACTTATCTTTTAGATAAGATCCCTTGTAAGGAAAAGAAGATAACTCTATGAACTATGGATGGGAAGAAAACCATCCTATAAGTACTTACGAATGTGGGGGTGTCTATCTGTCCCGGCACCCAAAGATCAATATATTGGACCTAAAACTGTGGATTGGATATTTTTGTGATATGCTCATTACATTAGTGCTTATCATTTATTTGGATATGATTCAAAAATTTGAATATATACAAAGATACAATAATGGAATCAAGGAAAACTTTCATTGTTTGAAACTGTGTTTCCTTATTTATCCGAGGAAAATGGAAGTTCATCTAGACTAGATGATATAGTTGTCCATGATGAGAGGCAACTAAATGATGATGTCGTTCATGATGAGAGACATCAAGATGATAATGTTGTTCTGATAAGAGACAACAAGAGACTGATTCTGATCTTCATGATGTGAGACAAGATCAACCTGGAAGAATAAGTTGAACTAAAAAGAAGCAAACGGGCAAGAAACGGGAAATTGTTTGGACCTATTTTTGTTTCTTTTATGGTTGAAAATGAACCTACTTCTTACAAAGAAACGGTAACTTCCTCAGGATGGCCTCAATGGAAAAAAGCCATGAAATAGATTCTATTTTACAAAAAACGATACATTATAGCTCGTGGTTTTACCTCCTGGTGGTAAACTACTAGGCTACAAATGGTTTATACCTAACAACCACAAAGGTTGTCGATGGAACCATTGATAAGTAAAAAGCAAGATTGGTAATTAAAGGGTTTAGACAACGAGAAGGTCTAGCTTACTTTGATACATATTCGTCAGTTACATGAATAACCTCTATTAGGATGGTACTTGCTATTTCTACTTTAAGAAATTTGGAAGTTTACCAAAGATGTATATGAGAATGGCATTACTAAACAAGGATTTAGAAGAAGAAATCTACATGAACCAACCTGAAGGTTTCATGGCTCCTAGACAAGAGAGCAAAGTTTGTAGGCTTGTAAAGTCATTATATGGCTTAGAAAAATCTCCCAAACAATGACATCTAAATTTTTTACCACGTCATGTCAGAATGTGGATTCAAAATTAATGGATGTATGTGAAAAAAAAGGAGGAAAAAAATCACTGTTATATATGTAATCGTGTGTTTATACATGGATGGTATACATATCACCGAAAGTGATAACAAGGTAAACAAATCCACTAATGAAATGTTGGGGTCAATATTTGACATGAACCACATTGGTTGTTCGATATGGTTTTTGGAACTAAGATCATATGAAACCAGATGGATTTGTTTTGAGGTCAAAAAAACTATTAGGACAATATTCTTGAGAGGTTCAATGTGGGGGATTCCGACCTAGCTAGAACTCCAATGACATCTTTTTAAATCTATTTAAAATAGAGGTAGAGGTGTTGCCCATTTTGAATACTCAAAGAATATTGGGCATCTTATGTGTCTAATGACGTATATTAGACCTGATTTAGAAGTTATAACCAAGTTACGTAAATATACCAATAATTCAAGTGATGACCATTTGAATAGAATTACACGAGTACTATGATACTTATGATATTGCATTTTGGAAGATATCCAACTATTATATAATGATAGAGTAATGCAAATATGGATTCTTACATAAAAGAATCTAGATCCACTAGATCGGATGTAATGAGTCTATGTGAAAAGCTATGTCTTGGAAATCTTAAAAGTATTTCAAATAGAATTTTATACCTAAATCTATGATGGAATTTGAATTTATCATTTGAGATAAATTTATAGAATATGTGGGATATCTACGTTAATTCGTAGAGGACATGCCAAGATGGCGTAAACCGGTAACAACCATCTATATAAAGTGTGATAGTCAATTGGAAATTGACAGAGCTCATATCACAATGTAAAACGGTAAGTCGAGACATATCCATCATAGACGTTGATTGGTGCGACAACTACTCTCAACTATAGTTATCATGATTGACTACGTAAAGTCAATGGATAAAATCGCGGATCCGCTTACGAAAGGCTTAAGCAAAGAGTTAGTTACTAAGTCGTCTAAAGGAATGGGACTAAAGCCCTTAAAGGAATGAGTTTATATGAAGGAAAACCTAACCCATTTGACTGGAGATCCCAAGATCTGGGTTCAATAGGACAACCTAATCGTATAAATGTGAGGGAAGTCACGTCAATGTGGGGGAGTTACTTAACATTGTAACTTCCTGGCCATTCCTATAATAAATGTGACTTGTTGAGAGGTTAAACATATAACTTTTATGATTCAAGATGAAATCATAAAGCATAATGATTCAAGATGAAATCACCTATGTGAGAAAAAAGTGGGGTCGCTTTGAAGGGAATTGTGGGGGGCACAAATCCTAAGAGCTCTTGCAGAACCAGGAAAATGTTCAGGACCATAATGAACATAACTATGAGGACTTAACAATGTTAGGGAGACTCTTGTGTGAAATGTATTGTCGTCTACATAAACAGCAGCTCAGTTCAAAGACATCGCTTCTACTGACAGCTAGAAGGCTAAGTGCATTTCACAAGGGAAGGTTCAAAGGGTCACACCTACCTATCCTTTGCAAGATTCAACTATTGGAATTTCATCATAATTTTTATGTATTACGACCGATCTCTATTCATGCGGGGGATTGTTGGAAAATTGGTTGGCAAAAGTGACTTTTGACCAATTTTGGACACAATTATCTATATGTATGTGTCATATGTATGAGTAATAGTTTGTAGGTTCGCGTTCTCCTCGAAGAGAGCTTCGCAATAAGCCTTTATGTGTCCAAAATAGAGTTGATGTGAATGAGATATCGGGTCTCAAAGTTAGGCATTCGGTACCATGCCTAAAGATGAAATATAGTTTATTTTCAATCCCACATCGGTGGGATGGGTAAACTTAGAGGGAGTCTATTGTGTATAAATAGAGCCCCTAATTCCACAAGTTTTAAACACATCAAATCAATAAGTATTATTGATTTCCAACGTTAGGAATACGCATTTCTTAAGATGAAATTCCTGGCAGTTTAGTTAAGTTCGACAGTACAACTTACTGTTTTGGCTGTTGTACCCTGGGAAATAGACGGCGAATCTGTTTTAAGGGAAGCGTGCCAAACACGTGCCTCGGCTTTTAGTGCTTCTTTATTGATCTCTATTTGGTGATCAAGTAAGTCTTTTGACTATTTTATTATTTTATTTAATTATCGTTTATCTGCTTACATTATGTTTGTATTTAATTTTCTGTTATTTATTAACTGTTAATTTTATTTATTGTAATTTAGATTTTATTAATAAAAGTGTAGCCGTTTCCTTACAGTATTAGGATCAATCACATAATTTTCCCCTTTTGTGTGGATTTAGTCCCTCATGTTCATGGTTTATCTTTTTGAACAACAATTTGTATTAACGCCTTAACAAGGAGCTAGAGGAAAGGAAACAAAAGTACATAGACAAAGAAAATGTCCGAGGATTACTAAACCACTTGATCCAATAACAAAAACCCTTTTTTCGCCTACTAGAGATCCAAGTGAAAAAGTATGGCTTAATAGCATTGCTAAAACGCCAAAGAACCCATATGTTTGCCAGTTTGGACCATGTCAAAGACCCCATTCGTCCCTCATGCTCACGGTATTCACATAATTTCAAGAAAGTTTTATCATACTTACACATTTACACTAATGTACACGTCAACACGTTGTATGACATAAAGAAACAACAATGATTAAGAGTTAAGTGTTATTATATAAGAAACTCATAATATAATTATATAATACATATATGTGTCATAGGAGAATGAATCCACTAATAAGAAAAATGAAAATAAGAAAAATAAGAAATGTTTTTAATCACACATTTCAAATGAATTTTGTTTAATAAGAAATGCAAATTTTTATGTAAATGCATCTGAAATGTGCGACTGTGATTATTTCGCATCCTTATCATTTTAATTTCATTTCTTATTTTATCTTACTCATGTGTCATATGTATATTTTATATTGATGTTTGGTGTCTTATCACATTCAACTTTGAATAATTGGTGATAGGTTGACACTATTAGATTCTTTACAACTTTAGTTGGTACAGTAATACAGAATTGATATGTAAACCAACCCCCAAAGAACCTTCCGAACAAACGGGGCGTGTTTTTCTATAGAAAAACATAAAGATCCACGAATTTTTATTTTATTTTTTTTTCGAAATCAAACAAGACCCATTTTATTCCTCAATCCATTTATAATAATCGCCGCCACAAGCCATTAATCAAACAAAAAGATAACACTCTTTTGGCTACCAATTCGAAATCAAATCTGCTCCATCTTTTTTTTTTTTTTTTTTTTTTTTTTTTTTTTTTTTTCACGTACAATGATAATATGAGATGGGGTATTCGGATTTTTCTTTTATGCTTGCCTCAGCCGTCACTTTTGACCATGAGTATGAGACCAACTATTACTAAATACTAATAGATATGGTATTTTATTGTTTTTCGAATGATGAAGAAGATGAGTTGCAGTAAGGGTTAAAGGGAGCCCTCCGAACCTCCGGCGTGTAGCCGGCGGCCGGAGGCGACGGCTGGAGAGTTTAGGTTTAGGGTTTATTTAGAGGATCGTGTATTTTGGCTCTGAAACCATGTAAGTATAGAGGATATATGAGAATATTTGATTGGTTGATTCATATCATGACACAAGGATACATATAAATACAAGTACATGGAATCATCTAGATAACGGGCTTGAGCCCAATGATTAATACGGCTAACAATACATAAATATACAAGGCAAAAATGACACACAATGACACAAAGTACCATTATATGCGGAGAGATGCCTAACATTCATACAAAAGCCTCCTACAAATGCGTTTACTTAGAGGATGGTGACACTTGTCACAACTGACGGTTTGAATACAGAGAGAAAACGAGTGAGAGAAAACTACATGTAATATTGTTGTGTCTGTAGGAAAATTTGTAAGAAGAAATAATAGAAGGGTGTAACAAAGCTCTTAGAGCACCCCCATTCATAACCCCCCCCCCCCCCCCCACGCTACCAGGCGTTACCCGGCGTTGCCCACTACACACCCGGTGTTATACCCACGTTAAAAGGCCTGCGTTACCCCTTTAACGGGCGTTAAAGGGTTGAGTAAAAAAAAAATCATTTCACCCTCCTAAACCATTTCGAATAAATTTTCACTTACACCCTCTCAACCTATTCAAATTCAAATTTTAATTATACTTGTTAATTCTGGGCGGGATAAATTCAAATTCAAATTTGAAATTTAAAAATCAAATATGAGCGAGATTTATTCAAATTCAAAATCAACTCTGCCTATATATTCAACTCTACCAGAGTTGTTTAGAACACACAACACACACAAGTTACACATACAACTCACACACACAAAAATGTCTCGCAAAGATTTTTCTCAGCAATTCCTAGTCCACAACAGTTGCTGGAAACTAGCTTTCCAACTCCAACTCAGCTGTCGGAAACCAGCTTTCCAACTCCAGAAGAATTTGAAGTTTACTCAACACCACCTGAAGATGTCTTTCCGGTTTTCCAACCGGAAAATGTATTTTTAAACTCTCCACCTGTTAACTATCTAATTTTTAACACTCCATATGTGAATAATCCAATTGTTAAGACTCCAGCTGTTAACAATCAAACTGCTAACAGTCCACAAGTGGATCTTGAAAACAATCCATTTGGGTTAAGTGAGGCTTCCATTCGTTAACTTGAGTAGGACGAAGAAAACTATAGAAAGATTATGGAAGAGTAGGCACGCGAGGAAGTTGCTCGTCGTGAACAAGAAGCAAGGGAAGCTCAATATCTTCGAGATAACTACTTTGACATCATGGAGACAAAGCTCTTTAATGGCGAGTTTTATTCCTCTTCAAGTGATGAGGGTTAGGACTCTAGTGATTCGTTTTATTAAATATTAGTAGTTTTATTTTTACTCAATCTCGTTGTAGTTTTAATGTTTAATGTAATTTGTGTTTAATGTTTAATGTACTTTGTGTTTTAATGTTTAATGTGATATGTTTTTTTAATAGATGAAGTGTTTGTTTTAGTTTATGGGTTAAATTTGAAAATATCAAATGTTAAACCTTAACTTGAGATGTTATGATTGTGAGTGTTTTTTTAGTGATTTAAGGTGAAATGTTAAAGCTGATGTAACGCTGACGTGACACGGTGTTAAAGTTTAACTTGCGTTATGAATGAGAGTGCTCTTATATGCATAAAAGGTATACCATCAAATTCACATGCATTTAAATGTACAATTGCAGACGATAGACAAGCGACCTTCACGGTTTACAGTTAAACGAGCCTGAACCTCTTGTATGTAGCACTCAGTTAAACGTTGTGAAGGAAATCAATCATTTACAAATTATTTGCTACTCAGTTATATCTAAATGCTAGGAGATCGATCGAAAGATATTGTCATTTGTCAAAAAATGTCTACCTTTTCACCTTTTCTAGACATGCATGTAACACGTTGATCAATCAAGCAGAAATAATGGAACCATTGCTCTCCTCAAAAGACGCGCTGGATCAAGGTGGTTCCTATAAAAATTAATATCTGGAAAGTTCAATTTAATTTTTTACCTACTCGACTGAATTTGTCTCGTAGAGGTATTGAGATTCAAAATATATGTTGCCCGGTTTGTAATAAGGAGGTTGAATCAACGAGTCACATATTTTTTTCTTGTTCGTGGCGAGAGATATTTATCGTAAAATTGCTTCATAGTGGGAGTTAACATATTCGGAGTATCAAGATTATGAAGATTGGCTTGCTTGGATTTTTTCTCTTAGGATTAGTTTGAAACAAAAATAGTTGCCGGAAGGGATTTTCTATGTTACGTGGTGGCTTGTGTGGAATCATCGGAACAAATCTATTTTTGATTCAAGGAGTCCGACCAAGGCGATTATATTTGATGATCTAGTTTTCCGGTCGTTTTATTGGTGTAGATATAGATGCAAAACTAGATTTAGTTGGTTAGAGTGGATGAAATATCCGAATCTTATTTCTTTGTAATTTGTTCTAGCTTTTTGCTAGTTTAATTTCATTCCGCCGTTCAAAAAAAAATTAAAAAGACTAGCAAGGTACCCGCGCAATGAGGCGGTGGTATCCTGTGACTATATTTTTCGGCGAGCAATTGTTATTCGGTCACACGCTTTTTCAAAAAATAATTGTACGAATGAATGAATTGGTGTGTGATGTTACAATGTTTTGAATTGGTGCTTTTACAGTGTTATGTATTTAATTTCTAGAAAGATAGCTGAATTTTAAAACTAAGTATTGAATTAAAAGCAAAGTTAATACAATTAATAGCAAAATTAATACAGTTTTTTTTTACTCTGACTTATTTTGAAATGTGAGACAAGAAGTTGAGTTTAATATAGACTTAAAATTCGGACCTAATAAATCAATTCTAGTCATCCACTAAATAAAAAATAAACAAGAAAAAAAAGAAAAAAAAAAGGCCAAAAAAACTTTAACTTTCTTTTTTAAAATAAATATCTTGCAAACGGTAAATCGTTAAACGACAAAAGATACACGATCGTGACGAGATTTTTTTTTATCTTTCAGTAGACGACCACTTCGTTTTACTTTCAACAAACTTTTCTTTCAAGTTTTGTTTTAGTGTTAAACTTTGGGTCTGAAAAAATCATATGTGATTTGTATGATAAGAATCACGTGTAATTTGTATGTTAAGAATCACGTGTGATTTGTATGTTAGAAATCGCGTGTGATTTCATAAAATCACATGTGATTTTAAAATTAAAAATACACATTTGATTTTTTCAAACGTAAATGTCAACACTTACAAAAAAAGGTGAAAGTATATAGAAATGCTCGTCTATAGAAAGATAATTTAATTCTCGTCGTGATGGTATGATTATTTACGCGTAACGATTAACGGTTTTTTAGATATATATATATTTTTTTTAAATGATGAAAGTAGTATTTTTTTTTTGATAATAAAAAAGATAGCCATGATTCGTTCATTGGGTATATAAAAATTTTGAGTATACATCAATAAAAAATTCATCACGATTGATGTTTGATAAATGGATTCATAAATAAGACATACTTTTAAGTAAGAGAGCACGATTGATGTTTGATAAATGGATTCATAAATAAGACATACTTTTAAGTAAGAGAGCAAATGGATAGAGAATCGAACTGGAACCAACCTAAACTGAATCGCATTTTAGAACCACGGTTCGGTTCTCGGTATTTAGATATTGCAAATTACGGTTCTTGGTTCGGTTCGGTCCGAGGAACCGCGGGTATCGGTTCCGGAACCAAAGAACCGCACAACTTTTCAAATATATAGGATTTTTATGGGACGTTTAGTTTTTTTAAGTTCATGATTACATATTTATGTCTTCGTGCTATAACTTCAATCGATCAATATTTTTTATAGTTTAGACATAGATTAGTGTAAAAACATATAGACTATTGAATTACAAGTATCCGTTCTATCACGTCTTAAATGTATATAACATATACTAGCTACAGGCCTGCCCGTTGGGCGGCTAGCTTCAAGAAATCTTCAAGATAACAATTAGTAGAAAAGTATTTAAGATCGTGGGTAAGCTATACAAAAAATGCATGTATGCAGTTAAGAAATGGGCTTAGATTCGTCTGCAATAGATGTGGAATTCAAATTGTGCATCGTCGAGTAAAAAAATAAGTTGGACTTACATTCGTTAAAATTAAAACCGCTTTAGCAAACTACTGACAAAAAAAGGAAAAAAACTGAGTATGGCCACACATGTTTCAAAGTTGCGCAAATGATCAAAATAATAATAAAATTGCAGCATTACAAAAATGTTACCTATGTTTATTGTAGTGTAATAGTATGCTTCATAGAAAATGACATGAACTGCAGTAAAGGGGTGTTTGGATTCTGGATTATTGACAGATGAGATAAAAATATTAACCCAAACATCTCTTAAGGGACGTATGTTACTGAAGGCAAATGAAGGACCAGCCTTGGGATCATTTACTGAGCTACATACATGTAGTTTGTTGCATCAGTTGTCACTGGATCAGTTCCTATACAAAAATATAGGATCAACAAGGACATTATAAGCCAACATACAAACTAATCAAACAATATACCGATGAATATTAACATTACTGATTCTACTAAGTAATGACACCTTACAGTTAAGTATTTCAGAATGGTCCCGCTATTGCAGCGACACCACACCTGTATCTCATAAGACTTTCACCAAAAAACTAACTACGAAACATATGTTATTAATATCAAACAATATATATAAAAAATATAAATAAAGATTTATGTAAAGAATGAATGCTAGCCTATAACACTCAACATGGTATAAAAAATGCAACAATAAGAATTAGTAATTATAACAACACCTCTGCCACTAAAAAGTAATTAAAAGTTTTAAAAACCATGCATACAAAACACATTACTATTCAAAATCATAATTATAACAACACCTCTGCCACTAAAAGTAATTAAAAGTTTTGAAAACCATACATATAAGAATTATTCATAATCTATGAAGAGCCTCTTTGTACACGACGTTTGTTGTAGTATTTGTGTAGTTACCATCTTTGTCACAACACAAGACCCTGATAATTTTAGGATTCTGGTTCAATAGGTATGATAGTAAATTTAGGAATATCTTACCCATCCAGACTCCTGAATAGACCCAACTATTTTTTTGGTTGCACCAGCAAATACCTCATCTGGGGTAAGTTCTTTCTTCAAAGGAGTACAGATACTTATAGCATTTTTGTTGGCATTTTGAGAGATTGTCCTCGGGCTGAGGAGTGCCCACATCTAAATAAAGTATGAAAAAAATTAGAAAAATCAGCGAGAACTTCTTTTGCATTTTGGCAAAAAAAAGAAAGCTAAATATAAGAATTTTTCTGGGGGGGTGGGGGTTGGTCCACCGACAGGGGCAACTGTCCATCAACTTCCTGATATCTGTCCCACAAAAGTTGTACCTTAATCGTTATTGTATCCTTTAATTTAAGGTAATTTATGAAAGGTTTATGGATAATTATTAATATACGTATGACCGGATTCGAACTCGAGACTTTGGGATTGCACACATTACGTATGAGAGTCAATGTATAAATAATTAATATATAAAATGTTGTATTTAATTATTTGATCACGAATAAAACAATTAACGAGAGTTGTGATTTAACGGAGTTTTGATTATCGGTCGTTAAATGTCAATGGGATATGAAGAAAAGTTAACTAGCCAAGAGAAGGTTTTAGGAATCCTCTTTTGGGCTTGTTTTTGGCCGAACCTATGGAATCCCACATCGGAAACCATAGTAATCTTGACATCTATCATAAGGCTATAAATACATCCCCATGTATTCATCCTTTGGTAAACTAGATTTCAATAGAAGGCCAAACTTCTTCTTTCTTCCCTCTTGTTCTTGGTCGACGAAGTGAATCCCCATTGTAAGGGATTTACGAGTGATCTTGAGCATAACAAAGGTGTTTGGTTAATCTATTGTGATCAAGAACCTAGCTTTTCTCATTGATTCGCTACTAATACGTGTGTACAAGAACGAAGAGCAAATACACTTGTGTTTGCATATCTTGGTGGGTCGACAAGGGTTTTGGTCGACATTCATAAACCCTAATTTATTAGGGTTTAAGGTTTCTTGGTACTTGATCTTAATTGGGGGTTTTTCATAAACCCTAATTGCATTGATTCGCAAAAGGTATGCATATACTTTTAATTCGGTTAATTAATTTACAAGTATTATTCCTATTACTTCAGCTGCATGCTTTGATGATGTTTACTTGTTTATGTAATTGTTATGATGTGCTGAGATATATGAGTTGCAGGATCATGGTAAACCTGTTAATCATAATGATATATTACCTAATATTGAATTGTGGTAAATTATTCATACTATGAATGTTAAGATGCTGTCCAAAAAGATAATCAACTTTGAAAACTTGGTTTATCTTAATAATGATGAGTTTCTTCAAAGGAAGGAAAACCCTAGTGGTTTAAATCTTTGTGTAGAAATCATATGGACAAAATTGTACATGTGTTTAATGCATGACTTGTGACAAGATTATTAATCACACTTTAGAAATTAACTGTGATTGAATATTTTTTCCTTGACAAATTAAATATATAATGATTATAATTGTCATACTTATTTTCATTGATATGAAAAATGACAATGGAATATTAAAACTCTTTCTTTTGTGATTGCTTTTGCGAGGACGATAAGTAATACAAATAAGTTTTATGAATTCACATAATCTTTGGAAATGTACAAACGGCAAGAATCCATAAATGGATATATGCATGCATCTAGGAGATGATTCTTATGTTTAACTATTAAATCATAGTTTTGGTTTAAAATTAAAATAAGATAATTTCTAAGTATTCCTGAAAGCTAGTGGGAGTATTATGTTTATTTTCTTTAAATCTTATATGTTGTGGGTAGTAACATTTCATCTAAGCTAAATGTTAAGTTTTAGTTTGGAATGGAACTTCACTTGAAAGATTTAGAAAATAAGACATACAACCTTGGAGTATATGTTTATTGTTAGTAAACATGGAGGTATTAAATTAATGAGTCTAATAGAACATGATATATCATTTGAAAAATGGATATGTAGAACATTAATTAAATCTTTGTTTGACATAAGATTTTTCATGTACATCATGTTATTGTTGTATCATGCTTGAATGCAAGATGATTTGACAACATTGATATCTAATGAAGTTATTAGATAACTAGTGTAATGAATATTCTAATAGAATATGTTTAAATCTAGAATTACATTCCTCAACCTGGAATTGCTCTCAAAATTCTATGGATGAGCAATACAGCAATTGTTGCGTAATTGTCATAGCCAACAAACTTGAAAGTTTGGAAGGCATCAAACATTACACTATAGATATTGAAGTTTACGGAGATTTTAAAGAGCATATTGTTGTTTGTATACAATGATGCTGGTTTAATTGAGATGACACTCAATACTAGTCATGGGAGGATTTCATCCTTGTAAATGGCCATGTGAACTAGTTGTGCTCAACTAAGAGCATAGTTGCATTATACAATAAAGAATAAGAATACTTTAAGATAAAAGATCATTTGAGGACAAAAGATTATTTACATATCAAGGGACCAATCTCCACCCTCCATTTTTATTTGATCTAATGGATGAGATTAATCCCAACAATTTAAAAAACCCACTTTCATCATTTTTTTTCAAATATTAATATCTTTCAAACCGTTAATCGTTAAGCGAAAAAAAATATATCATTGCGACGAGCATTTAATTATCTTTCTATAGATAGGCACTTTGATATACTTTCGACAAAAAAAAAAATTTTCGTATTTTTCACGGTTTTTTTTTAAGTTTTTTCGTTTTTTTTACGTTACTGAAATTTGCATTGAAAAATCATATATGATAAAACACTAATTTGAATATCATATGTGATATTAGTGTAATATCATATATGATATGGAATATCACATGTGATATTAGTGTAATATCATATATGATATTACATATAATATCACATGTGATATTACATATCATATATGATTTAACACTAATATCACATGTGATATTCAATTTAGTGTTTTATCATATATGATTTTTTTATGTAAATTTCAGTAACGTAAAAAAACGAAAAAACGTGAAAAAAACGAGTTTTTTTTCTTTTTTTCGAAAGTATATCAAAGTGCCCGTCTATAGAAAGATAATTAAATGCTCGTCGCGATGGTGTAAATATTTTCACTTAACGATTAACGGTTTAAGAGATATTTAAATTATAAAAAATAGGTGAAATAATAAAATGCTTTTAATCTCAACCATTGATTTTCTTTTTAAATGGATGGTGAAGATGAGTCCCTTGGTATGTAAGAAAAGTTTGATATGCAAAATAACTCTCATCATACTTTAAACTTTAAAATGTTTGAAAGTTTGATTGTCATAAATTGGTGCTTGAGGATGTCACACACTTTATGAAATATTATATGGCAATATCAAGATATTTTGAACGCACACATACAAGGACTTCACTAGTTGAATTCTTAAGATAAGTATTCTCAAAATTCCGATAGATCAAAGTTAGTTGAAATTATGCATTGTCAACAAGTATGATTGTCATTACTTGAGACATAATTCATTAACCAGTATTATCATGCATTGATCTATTTAGTATTTGGATAAGGGATGTTTTGAACAAATATTATTTAAATGGAATAAAATATTGGTTATGTTTATTTTTCATTTTCTTAATATTATATCCTATATTTGCATGTTTAATCCGTGAATAACTTATGTTATTCTAAAAGTCCGTTGTCGATCAATGATGTGGGAATGTCATTGAATTAAGACAAATCTGAGTTTTGGTAGAATATACTTTAAGTATATTGATGCGTGGGACATACCAGATTCACATGATATTCAATGAATTGAATATAGGACTCATCCCAACTTTACATGATGATACTTTATGGATCTTTGTCATTAAGTATATCATGAAGTGTTTATCCTCAGACTTGAGATACCAGATAACTGTTATGAATGTAGTGCACTTGTGTAAGATAGTCTAACGCTATCCGTAACTGGTAGTTATAAGGGCTATTTTCAGAAGTGTTACAAAGTTCATGAGTTATGTTTGTAGTCAAGAGAATTTGTTCCTTTGAATTTTTTTCAAAGCATAATACTGTTTGGGCCCCTCGTAGGGTTGACAAGATGTTTGTATGGCCATACCCAAGATCTATCTGGAATACGTTCAGATGATTTGGTAATCTTGTTCAATCGAATGCAACGAGAAACAGAATATTAACTTATGAAATGACTTTATCCATATTCATAGTTAATGTAGTATTAGTAACAAAAGGATAAGTAAAAATGATGAATCATTAAATGGTTTTTCCAGGAAACCATACTCGATTCGATCTGGGGGCATTGGCGTGTTAAAGCTAGACTAACCAATGTCATTACTATATTAAGTAATATCCAAGTGGGAGCTGAAAGGTTTATGGATAATTATTAATATACGTATGACCGGATTCGAACTCGAGACTTCGGGATTGCACACATTACGTATGAGATTCAATGTATAAATAATTAATATATAAAATGTTGTATTTAATTATTTGATCACGAATAAAACAATTAACGAGAGTTGTGATTTAACGGAGTTTTGATTATCGGTCGTTAAATGTCAACGGGATATGAAGAAAAGTTAACTAGCCAAGAGAAGGTTTTAGGAATCCTCTTTTGGGCTTGTGTTTGGCCGAACCTATGGAATCCCACATCGGAAACCATAGTAATCTTGACATCTACCATAAGGCTATAAATACATCCCCATGTATTCATCCTTTGGTACACTAGATTTCAATAGAAGGCCAAACTTCTTCTTTCTTCCCTCTTGTTCTTGGTCGACGAAGTGAATCCCCATTGTAAGGGATTTACAAGTGATCTTGAGCATAACAAAGGTGTTTGGTTAATCTATTGTGATCAAGAACCTAGCTTTTCTCATTGATTCGCTACTAATACGTGTGTACAAGAACGAAGAGCAAATACACTTGTGTTTGCATATCTTGGTGGGTCGACAAGGGTTTTGGTCGACATTCATAAACCCTAATTTATTAGGGTTTAAGGTTTCTTGGTACTTGATCTTAATTGGGGGTTTTTCATAAACCCTAATTGCATTGATTCGCAAAAGGTATGCATATACTTTTAATTCGGTTAATTAATTTACAAGTATTATTCCTATTACTTCCGCTGCATGCTTTGATGATGTTTACTTGTTTATGTAATTGTTATGATTAGTAAAACCCAACAATTTATGATTACATATATTGATTTATAAAAATATGTATTTAATACCTCTTCCTGAATGCATGGATTTGTTGTAAATCAGCATCGATATAAAGCTTAGTCGAGAAAACAACATTACTAACTGATGATTTTTCTGCAATATCAATAACTGAAATGCATTGGTAAGTAACCATTAACAAATATAAACATCATATAGATTCAACATTAAAAAATGATTAACAATCCAAGTATATAGGTATTTACTATTGAAATATTTGAACCTGGCCAGTTGCAGGATCATAACCACAGGTTTAGAAGTTTCTTTTTGTGTAGCAAAAGGCTTGAATTTATCAGCCCAGGCATCAACGAAACAACACTCTAATTGTATACCTCTGTTTATCATTAAAGGATTCAAATTATCAGATGTAAATATAGAGACATTTTGATTCATTGTAATTCTAACAAATTAACTTACTCGATATCTTGGAGTATGACAGTTCTCCTCATCTTCTCTTTTCCATAAGACTCAAAAGAAATAAGCTCAGAAATCGATATTATGGTACCAATAACATCTATGTTTGAATGAATAAAATGAAACATATATAAGAATAGGAATATAATGACGTACAATATGTGAAAATGAAATTATATTTTCTTATTAGGATGAAAGTACTTACTACCATATCCCTTTCACTAAACTCTTTCGGATAAAAGTTCTAAAATGGTTCAAAGCAAAAACCTCACACATTATTGTCAAAGGGGTCGACCCTAGTAACTGCAGTGTTTTTAAAAAAGCTGATTTTGAATCGATGTTCAAGCAAAGGAAATTTCCCACTGTTCTCCCCAACGCCAAAATTCGAGATCATGTAGCAAGAACCTTCATCCAAAATAGCTAAGAATTTGTTCATTGAATCTGTCTTAATATTGGCTTGGATCCTATTACCCTGCAAAATGTGAACACATTTAATAAATGAATGTGCAGCATATTAATAACGTTAATTTAAATACTATAAGATGATTAAATAAAACATATATTAGAAATAGATAACAAACCTCTGGATCTTAAAGAACAGTTTCTACACCTAGAGTTTCATTGGGCTTTATCTTTGGATGACTTTTACAAATACTAATGCATCTGGCCAAAATCTTAACGTCATTTATCATAGGGTCAATTTTATATAGCGATGTGATTTGTTAGTCCATTGTTTAAACTGCAGACTTTAAAAAATATTGTCATACATATTCAATGACTGAAATTAAAACAAAAGAACAACAATTATATAAAAACAATTGTTTCCTATACCTGTTGTTATAGGATTTTAAGGTTATGGTGGTGTGATAAGGTACACAGGTGATCAATATTTATATAGTCAAGATTAGGTTAAATTAACAACATTCGGCTATTAACAAAGGAAGAATTTGAATCCTTTAAACTATCCCTATAATCATTGATGGTTTGTTTCATTTTATTTAGTAGGATATTTTTTTTAAAATAAAAATTCATACTTTCCAACAATATCTATATCAAATTTCTCCCCTGTAATACATTTCACCAATCACTTAATAGATATACATAAAAAATTAAAATGAAAGAAAAAAACATATGCATTATCATAACAAAAACAATAAAAAATTTAGAATAATTTATAACTGAAGCCAACTAACATGTAACTTCAAAAAATTCAGTTAATTCATTAATAATGTAGCTAACCGGCCACAGATTGTTAATATTAAGTTGATAAAGATTCAACAAAACAATAACCCAAAAAATCAAAACAGTCCATATATTATTGTTCATAATTGTTGATGAATAACCAATTAGGTATCATGTTGTTTTGATATTATAATTAAAAAGATAATTTAATGGAGAGTTTATGTACTATTTTGATTGGTAATAAGAACATATGATTAATTGAATTAAATTAGGTTTTGAATAAGGGATACGATTTGGGGGAAATGAGATAAAGGAAATTGCGGAAACGATTTGGCTATTGATTGATCATAAATTATGATCGGGTTTGTGATATGGGTTCCGGGTTTTGATTGGAGAGATATTATTAATGTGATTGATCGATGATAAATTGTAAAGAGGGATTTGTAGGATGTTATTGTTTTTTTTGTGGGGGGGGGGGGGGGGAATGATCAGATCAGACGGACGTGGTTTTTTTGGGAGTAAGAGGGGACACGTGTTTTATTGTAAGAGTTTTGAGAGAGATCACATTTGAAGAAACCCTCCTTTATATGGAGTGGTGATATGAAAATGATGACATATAGACCAACATTACATCAATGGCATATGTTAAGACACAAGGTCGAATTTGAACCATAATCAACATGCAAATTAAATTATGTTCAATGACATTTGCTATTTTAAAAAAATAACCACCTATCGATCAGGCATATGTACAATTTTATACATTTCCAGTTTACCATTTATTTCATAAGTGAAAATTCCATTTAGTAAGGCACTAAAATTCATTGTCGAGTAAAACAATATTTATTTCAAAATTCATTCAAATACAACTCTGATGTGAATATCATGCAATAAATTGATGTTCCAATCAGGTATAACCGAAATACCTGGACCGGACCCGAGAACCGAACCGAAACCGAAACATGATCTTCAGTTTGGTTCTCGGTTCCTAAATTATGAGTATTTTCGTTCTCGGTTCTTTTGGTTCTTCCGTGCGGTTTTGAAACCGCGCTCAGCCCTACAGTTTTATGTACATGTTTATGTCTCTATATGACTATTAAGATTGAAAGGCATAACTACGATAACTATTTCAAAAAATATGTACTTTTCAATTATTGCTTACGTATGTAAAATCTTAGAATGGTATTTCTTCCTAGTTTTATGTTCCTACATATCGTCCTAATAATATGCGTTGTCAATTTATTGAGAGATGATAAAGTGACCGTTGCTTTCCTCATGTAAACTCATGACAAGTAACATTAAGAAGAAAATTATGAATGTTTTTAGGAGGCTATATCATTACTCTACTTTTTTAATATAAACACAATAAATTTAAGGAGCTTACCTAATTTTCTAGACTGTAGTAGTGATCGCATTCACCGTCATCAACTTAACGTCACATCAACTTTTGACTTCATCATCGACATTATCATCAACAAAGTGTAATAATATTACCAACTCTACAACCCAAACTTACCCTACTTAAACATAAACATACCCCACAATGTACACACACACAATAACAAAATGAAAAAGAAGTCGGTCGTCTTACCAACCAACTTATGTTCGGTGTAAGACGCGTCAATTAGGTTGGGGTGTAATAAGAAGGACACGTCGTTGGTGCCGAAATGAAGGTGGAATAAGAAGCTCTTACAACCAGGTTTTATTTAAAATTAATTTTTAAAGCTTAAAAGCTCACTCTTCAAACCAAATGAGGATTCGATGCAATTTAATATTTTTTTTAATTCATTAGATCCCATACATTATTTAGATTGTAAACCCATCACCATAGGTGGGTATGGAAATTGCTTATTTTTATGGGTTTCATACCAATTTTTAAAAAACCAAACAACTATTTTGAGAATGAGAGTATTCCTTCATTCTCATACCCCAAAACCAAACGGCCCCTAAAAGGCCTGGAAATCCCCCTGCTTTATGTATCTTAGAGTAAAGCTTTATCTTATTTTAATTTTATTCACTAAAAGAAAAAAAACACTTTAGCGTCATTTTTAGCGACTCGTTATTCGAAGTCACAATTTGCGACATAAATAGTGACACTTTTAGCGATGTCTATGTAGTAACCTCGCAAACGATATCGCGTTATATGTCGAAATCTGTTTTTAGATTATAATGTCGCAATTTGTGTTGTGAATTACGTCGCTATTGTTGCGACATTCTAGACCATGTAATTAACGAAGACAAATTTGGCGACCTCTTAAAAATGACGTAAATGTCGCTACTTTGCAACATCGGGAAACATGTCGGCAATCAAGTCGCTAAATTTTGCAACGTAACATAAACGCATTGCTAACTGTTTTGCTAATTGCGAAAATTTGATGCCTATTAAGTGTTTCACATGGTAATCCTCTGCTCTTGATTTGGTTAAACTCTAAGCTTTAGGTATTTTTATTTGTCTGTGTCACTCTAACGCCATGTGTTTTAGAAATTTTGGTGGTGTTCCATTTTGTAAAAGGTTAATTTGTTTAGTCGTCATAGCGCTATAGATAAAAAAACATGTACAAGCTCATAAAATCAAGGACTTATTTTGTAATTATTATAAATATAAGGACCATTGTTGTACAAGCTAAAAAGTTGTAACAACTTTACAAATACCCTTGTATCCCTCTCATTTCAATTGAAAAAATCTTTAACCATTTTTTCCCTCCAATTTTATTTCTTCCTTCATTGTTGTTCTCATGGTATCAGAGCTCCATCAATGGAGTCCTGACTACTAAAATCACTTAATTTCTTCACACAATTGCACTAGTGTTTGTCTGGTGTGTGAGACTTGTGTGTTTTTACGTTTTCGCTCAATATTTCATCATTTTTTGTGTTCTTGATCAATCACCATGACTGAAAACATGACTGAACCTGCTCTCTTTCAAAATCCTTTGTACTTGCACCTTCTAATGGTCCAAATTCATGAAGTGTGTAAGAAAATCTCAATGGGGCACAAAACTATAGGGCTTGACATAGAGCAATTGAAATTGGGCTTTCTACCAAAATAAAACTAGGTTTCATCAAAGGTATTATTCCAAGATACACCACTGACCCTAATCTTGCTGTATTATGGGATACTTGTAACAATATGGTGATATGTTGGTTAATTAGTTATGTGAATGAGTCAATTGCAACGTCAATTATGTTCATAGGGACTGCTAGTAAGATTTGGAATGAGTTACAAAAGAGGTTTGCATTAATTGATGGTTCTAGGAAATACAAGTTGAATAAAGATACTTATGAAATAAGGCAGTCTGGTGGATCAATTAGTGAATATTACATAAACATGAAGTGTGTTTTGGAAGAAATTGATAGTATTAATGTGTTGCTTCACAAGAAGTGTCTGTGTTCTTGGCTGCATTGAGTAAGCAGAAAGAAGATCAGAGGTTGCTTCAGTTTTTGAATGGTTTGGATGAACACTATAGTAATCAGAGGAGTCAAATCCTAATGATTGTGCCTTTGCCTAGTGTGTAAAATGCATGTTCTATGTTGTAGCAAGAAGAGTCTCAAAGGGGTTTGCTTGGTTCAAATGTTCTTGAGTCTACTACATTGCTTAGAAAAGGGAAGTTCCATTATAAGTGTGGTATTTTTGGTTTTAAGTGACACCCACCAGAGAAGTGTTGGGTATCCTACATGGCATCCAAAGTACAAGATCAGTAAGCAGTTCAAACCAAAGGATTGGCAGGCATGAACTCAGGGTAATGTGATTCAGAGGACTGTTGCACATGTTGAAAGTGGTAATCTTAGTTTTACTCCATAGCAGTTTGATCAATTACTCAAGATTTTGTAATTGAAAAGCTCTGCAGAGGATGGCACTGAGTTTGCTCATGATTTTGCAGCAGGCATTGTTTGTTCAAATAGCCAACTTGATTTAGTAAAACTGATAGAGAATTGGATTTATGATACTGGAGCCACAGATCACATGACACCTGTTGATAAACATATTTTGGATCCTTTTTGCTAAAGATTAAACCCCAAATAAGATTTCCAAATAGAGATACTTCTGTGATTTAACATGTTGGGAAACTTAGACTGAACAGTGATATTTTGCTCAAAGATGTATTGGTTTTCCCTTCTTTCAAGTTCAGTTTGTTGTCAGTCCCAAAATTAACTGAGGATACTCATTGTTTTGTGTCCTTTTATCCATAATTCTATGTGGTTCAGGACTTGGCAACCAGAAAGGTGACAGACTTAGGTAAGAAGAATTCAGGGTTGTATCATCTTGTGAATGTGCCTTCTGACAAGCTTGATGATGTTTTCAACTCTTTGGTAAAATGTACTTTGCATAAGTTTTCTTTTTCCGCTTCTTTGAATAAGGTAGGTAGTAGTTCTTATGGTATTTGTTACCATAGAATTGGTCATGTTTCTGATTCCAAGTTGAAACATATGAAAGAATTGCATGTTGTTGTGTCAAAATCTGATGCTGAGTGTTTGTCTTGCCCAATGGCAAAATTTGCTAAACTGGCATTTGCTTTCAGTGATTCACACAGTGCTTCTTTCTTTGATTTGATACACATTGACATATGGGGTCCTTATAAGGTACCAACAAATGGGCAATTTAGTTATTTTCTCACAATTGTGGATGACTGTAGTAGGGCCACATGGACTTATTTGCTTGTTCGTAAATCTGATTCATTCATGGCACTGAAGTCATTTATTAAGTTTGTCTCAACTCAATTTGGAAAGACAGTTAAGGTAGTAGGATCAGATAATGCTTTAGAATTTGTAAAAGGAGAGTGTGGTCCTTATTTGTCAAGCCAGGGCATTGTACAACAGACATCTTGTGTATATAGACTTCAACAAAATGGAAGAGTTGAAAGGAAACATAGGCATATACTTGACGCTACAAGAGCACTAAGATTTCATTCTCATTTGCCTTTTAAGTTTTGGGGTGACTGTGTAACTACTGCAACCTACTTGATCAATAGACTCTCATCATTTGTTCTTGGAAATAAGACACCATGTGAGGTATTGTTAAGAGAGAAACCTGCATATTCTCAGTTAAGGGTGTTTGGTTGTTTTGCAATTGTTAGTAATCCTTCAAGAATCACTGATAAATTTCCCCCTAAAGTGTTCCTTGTTTGTTTTTGGGTTATCCTTCCAATCAAAAGGGATACAAATTTTACAACCTGCAAAACCAAACAACCTTTGTCTCAAGAGATGTTACCTTTTATGAGCATGTTTTTCCTTATTCTTCTGGAAGCATTGATCAATTCTTGTCTCCTATGCCTACTACTTTGCCTTGTTAGTTTTCTAATACATTTTGTGATGATGTCTTAACCCAAAATCCTATTTTGAGCCCTGAACCAAACACTCAGTCATCTGTGCCAAACACTGAGTCTGTTTCTACTGAACCAAATACGACTGTCAACACTGAATCTATTCCTTCCACTTCTCAAACTATAACACCATCTTCTCAACCTCCTAGAAGATCTACTAGATAGTCCGTTAGACCTTCTAAACGGAAAGATTTTATCTTGACCCATACACCTAAGGAAAACCTGGTATCCCAAACTCCCCTTGTTCATGAGTTTCAAGCATTCTTGGTTGCACACTTAGCTCAAGGGGATCCTTTGAACTTCAAAGAAGAAGTTAAAGACCCTCGTTGGTGTCAAGCCATGGATTGTGAATTAAAAGCATTAAAGGAAAATTGAACTTTGGAATTCAATATTTTGTGAAAAGGAAAGACTACTATTGGTTCTCATTGGGTGTTTAAAACATGGATAGTATGCTAACTTTGAAGAAGTTACGGCGTAACTCATCTCTCACATTACACAGTTTCTAAAGCGTGGCTCAGAAAGCCAACTCATTCGAAGATTACGGCGTAACTCCCCCTAATGACTACGACGTAACTTATTAGGTCAAATGAGGTTCCACGCCGCTGATAACTACGCCGTAACTATTTCATCAACTATGGCGTAACCAAGTAATATTAAAGATATGGCGTAACCACTTATAAGGTTACGCCGTAACCAGCAGATCTGATAAGGCTTTAAAATGTACCTTTTTGAGGGGTCGTTTAAGCCCTTATTTGATCACTTTTGTACCTGTTATTACTTAATATCGTTCCTTTTCACTTTTTAGGTATCTTGAAGGCAAAATGCTGGAATGACACTTATTCGAACGAAAAGGCGCGAATATACGAAGAAAATGGCCAAAGTCAAGAATCGAGACACTCAGGCTGCTGGAACTGAAGGGGACGGCATCAGGTGTTATCTGCGACGCCGTCGGACAACTTTTGTGACGACTCAGTAGCCAAATTGCTCATTTACAAGTGACGGCTTCAGGCTTTAAAAGAGTAGGGCGTCGCAACTCAGACGGCCTAGATTTGATCCAGACGACGTTAGAGACTGAAGGGGACGGTGTCACAAGCATAAGGTGACGCCGTCGCAAGACTAACGTGGCCAAGACGAAACCCTAATGACGGCGACCCGACGGCGTCACAAATCAAAAGGTGACGCCGTCGCATTTGTAATCTTATATATAGAATCCGAATTTTTTAGTTTTCAGTGTGTAGTCTTTTGGAGTAAAAACCTAAACCGAACCAAGGCTGTCTTGTACAGTATTTTAGGGTTCAATACCCTATCTTACATCAAGATAAGTGTTTTACTTCATTAATTCAATTATGTCTTCAATTAATTGTGTGTATGCTTGCATTTTCCCATGTCCGGCTAATTTACTTGTGTGTTTGCTTAGGGAATATGAAACTTAATTATTGAATATTGATTGGTTGTCTCTTATCTTAATTGTTAATGATCTAGTATTGCGATAGGTCATCCGTTGTGTAGTTAATGCTTGATTAATCTTTGTGAACCTTAGCTTATAGTACCTAGAGTCATTGTAGGCTAAACCATCCAAAGTGTACCTTAGTGTTAAGTTTATAAATCCTAGAGATTTTGTAGTCATTAACCTTTGGTAGTTTCAAAGAGTTAGGGATAAACGCATACCCTACGACCTTAGACACACAACGCGATTAAGAATAAGGACGTGACAATTCAACCATCAATAGGAGATAATTAAGGAGTAATAAAACCTAAGTAAACACATCTTTAAATCATCATACGAGCACACAATAATTAGACATAGACTACCCACTAGATTAGATAATTAGATAAGTAGAGTAATCGGTAGAAATACCAAAACCCCCAAATCCAAACCCCGAGATTCGTACCTTTCCATTTCCTAAAAAATATAAAAAGATAAAAAAATAATCTTCCTCAACCCCAATCTTAGCGTAGTAACTTCTCACTGGCATTCCTATTCCCCTAGAGAACGATATCAATTCCCGTGGCTTACCCTAATACTACACTACAATGATTAGGTTCACTGCCTAGGGTGTTGAAAAACTTGCTCGACGAAAAGGAAGTTCCTTTAACCCCGAACGACGCGTGTAGCATTATCAAGTTTTTGGCGCCGCTGCCGGGGAATAGAATAGCTAGTTAGGAGTCCACCTCGTTTAGGTTTCCTTGCTTGATTCCTATCAAGTAAGCTTTTTTTCCCATTTTTAGCTTCCTCGTAGTCTATCCTCCTTCTTCGTGACCTTTGTTCGTAACCTCATCACTTTTCATCATGGAAGGTGATAACCAACCACCATTCATCAACCTACCACCAAATGACCCGTCAAGAGGCCGTACTCTTGGTGAATACTCGAGACCAAGCCACCTAGGATATAGGAACACCATTGAGCTTCCCGACCAAGCCCAAACTACGGCCCTGCGATCCGACACCATCCGGTTGGTGCAAAACAGATGTGCATTCCATGGACTTCGTTCCGAAGATCCTAATCAGCATCTTAAGGACTTCCTTAAAATTGTCGATTCCATCGACCTCGATGCTACTACTCGGGAGACCACGCGTCTGTGTCTCTTCCAATTCTCTCTACGGGACCAAGCTAGTAATTGGCTTGAGCGACTTCCCGCCGGCTCCATCTCAAGTTGGGATGATCTCACCTCTCGCTTCCTTGCTCAATTTTTCCTACCGGGGAGAACCACTAAGCTTAGGAATGATATCTTGATGTTCCAACAACGTCAAGGTGAATCTCTCTACGAAGCATGGACTCGATTCAAGGACTTACTCCATAAAGTCCCTCATCATGGTATTGATCTTTGGCTCCAAGTCCAACTCTTCTATGATCATGTCAACTTCCCCACCAAGCGATCCATTGACCAAGCGGCCGGTGGAAAACTTAGTGATATCACCGCGGAAGAATCATGGGGTATAATAGAGGACCTTGCTCTCTATGACAACGAAAGTTGGAATGACCCCCGTGAGTTGCCCAAAACAGTTAAAGCAATCTCCTTGCCTCCCATTGACTCACAATCTTCCGACCGTAGGATGCTCGAGCTTGAAGATCAAGTTAAATTCTTAATGAGCTCCTACGAGAATCCTAAGTCTTCACATCGAGTGAATAAAATCACTCTACCTTGTGAGTTATGTAGTGGTCCCCATGACACTCGTGATTGCATAAGACTCCCCGAACAAGCTTTTGCGGACTACGCCTCCACGCGTACCGACGGAGCGGGAGAGAAGTGGTACACTTTCAAGCCCGAACAAAACAACTTAGGAAACTCTTACAACCCCTCATGGAGAAATCACCCTAACCTTAAGTGGAACCAAAATTCAAGCACACCCCAAAGCTCATCTAGTCCACCTAATAGGTTCAATCCTCCAAACACCGGGAACCCCACTAGTCTTGAGGCAATTGCATCTAGATTCATGTCATCTCAAGAAACTCGATTAACTAAGCTTGAAGCTGATTTTAAGCGACGACAATGTGTGATGACAAACAAACTTGATGCCCTCTTAAAAGCCTTTAATGACCGGGAAATTGGAGCACTCCCAAGTGATACTATAAAGAACCCAAAAGTGAGTTCGATTTCATCGACTTCATGTTCTTGTTCACCATGGGAGAGTGCACATCCATGCCCCTCACACCAAACGGTTCACTTGGTAAACGCTATCAACAAGGGTTCCAAGCAATCCAAAATGAGGTACCAAGGCCCCGCACCATTGGTAGAACCTACTCTTGAGAAACCCGTCAACCAAGAACCCGAACCTAATCTAGAGGAGGAGTACAAGGAACTCCATCAAGAAAAACCGGTGCTTGACGTTTTAGCTCATGCACCTTATTATAATGCTTTAAAAGAAAAATATGAGTTAGAACTTAAAATTGGAAAACATGGGTCCGCTTTTATGCGGAATAATCTACCTAAGAAGTTAGACGATCCCGGGCTATTTACTCTTCTGTGTAGGTTTGGAACTTCCAAACCTCTCGATGCTCTAGCCGACTTAGGATCATGCATCAATCTTGTTCCGTTGTCCCTCCATAGAAACCTTAGCTTAGGTAAGATAGAACCAACGGAAACCATCTTAGGTCTAGCGGACGGTGGTATTGCATATCCGGTAGGGATAATAAAAGACATGGTAGTACACGTAGGAGAATTGACTCTTTTGGCGGATTTCCATGTGCTAGACATGAATAAGGACCCGACATGCCCATTGCTAGTAGGAAGAGGATTCTTAGCTACTGCTAGTGCCATCATTGATTGTAAGATGTCCAAAATAGTGGTAGGAGAAGGGAGTGCTAGGTCAATTTACGATGTCAAAAAGCATACGTACTACAAAGAAGAAGAAATCCCAAATGAGATTAGGTTGGATAGAACGCCATCTAGATACGGACCTTGGTTAGATAAGAACTTCATAGGTCCCCAACGATCTTTCTACCTAGATGAAGCCTTTGCTAGTAAAGCAACTTTCCATGAAAAAGAAATGGCTAGGGATATGGAAGTGAACCCGTTCGAGGACGCCCTAGTATTTAGGAAGATGACCGAGTTCCTAGGAAGCTTGCCCGTCAACCTTGTCATGAATAAGTGGAAAGTTGAGAGCGATAAGCCTAAACATAAGTGGGATTGGGATAGACCGCCTAGTGATGGTAATGGAAAGTGGCACATTAGGATAACGATCTATGATCTCGATGGAGAAAAATTTGAAAAGGCATATCGAACCAAACGTACTACTAGGAACTTAAATGATAAGTTTGATCCTTATGACATTCTAGAGGATATGCTTACTTATATCGGTACGTAGGGGCACGACTTCGAGTCTAGCTACAAGACTCATAAATAAAGAAAATCACTTCGTGGGAGGCAACCCATGCTTAATTGTTTGCTTGTTTGTGTCGTGTATCTTTTATTGATTGTTTATTCTCATGTTTAAATTTGTAAAAATGCTTTATTTTGTCTTTAGCCTCGTCTTAATTACATGTAAAGGTATTTTACATAAGGGATAAGTGTAGGGACGATTACACACGTTTTCAAAAGAAACGTAAACATGAGAACTTCAATTAATTAAAAGATATACATGTGTGTTTGTTAGAGTCAAATGCTTGTATCGAGTCATAATGGATGTTTTGCAGGAAATTTTTCCAGATTCTAAAGATGTAAATTTTCCAGAATTTTTTCCCGAAAATCGCAGACCAGTTTTTGTTAGGATAACCTGACGGCGTCAGGATCGCAACCTGACGGCGTCAGGAAGGAGCAGAAACAACTGATCACTTTTTCTCGTTTTCTGAGCTACTTATAAATTTTTGGAATTTTCCAGGTCTTAATTTTCCAGAAATTCTGTAAACATCCATTCCACAAGCATTATATCCTAGTTTAGTAGAGTCCTATATATATTATTACCGCCGATTTTACACGAAGGTTTCGTTTGTTTTCTTCAAGTGTGCAGGTTTAATTTACCAAGAAGAAGATACATAAGATGAGAATGAGCTTTTCACGCAAACGTTCTTCTTGAAGAAAGATGTAACCACCACTTTACACGGATCCTACCGAGCTAATCAGGGGAGTATTAGTTTCTTTCATCTTTTATTACCTTCCATTATCATAAATTTGATACTTTCGGGGAACATTGGGGACAATGTTCAGTTTAAGTGTAGGGAGGGAAAATAAAACGAGAACTTTGAAACTATGCTTATCCTTGATTATTTGCTTTGTCCAATTGCATTTGTGTAATAAACCATGAGAAAATGTCGGTTAGGCTAATTTTGGCACCAAATTTAAAAATTTTCATGACATATAGGAGTGGGCCATTAGTCTTAATAAAGCGTCTCATGGATAGGAAATTATATAACTAGCACAAAAAACCCTTTACCACTTAAATTCCACCCAAAATGTGAGGATCGCCCTTAGATTAGTAGGAATTAAAGCATTCATCTTTAATGCTTAGAGTGTGAACCGGTAGTATAATAGATTCTAGAACTTGTTTTGTGATACATTCCGAGATCGCTAGTAAGACTACACTTGTGTAGTTAGGAATAACTAAATGATAAGAGGCACTAGGATAACCCTTGTTTAATACCCGTAATATAATTACTTCTTCCACATCGGTTGAGTAATTCCCCCACACCTTTGCATTGTACTCATCTTTAGTAAACGATACCCCTAGTTAACCCCTCAGAGCCTATCCTTTTCGCGGTTCTAGTGATGTTTCGGTTTTCTGGAATATCAATGAAGAGCATTGTTTACACCCCACCCCCAAATGTACACCCAAATCGCCTTAGCCTACCTTGTATGCACTCACTTTTAGTGCATTATTGTTATCACACTAAACCCTTAGTTCAATTATCTTGTTGCTTGCATAAGTTGCTAAGTCGAGTCATATCCTTTGTACACAGTTTCGGGACGATTGGGACTCATGGGAAAAGTTAAACTTTATGAGATGACGGGAAGGGAACGTTAAATTCAAATTCCCTTTATTTGCATAATAATGTACTCCAAGTGTTTTGATCTTTTCAATTCGGGTCATATTAGTGTTAGAGTAATAAAAACTCAAGTGTAGGGATGTGCCTATAAATCCCTATCATTTTGATGTTATCGTAGAGGATGGTAGAGTAAAAGTGTATAAAAAAAAACATACGGGCTACCATCCTACATCTATCTTTAAATTTATGTTTGTTTATTTCAGTCATATAGAGTCTAGAGTGTCGAGTCTTGGCATAGCAACGACATTCTTCGCATGCTTGTAACATACAGATTTTTGACTTGCCACCACTAAATAGCCTATCCCACCAAACCCTTTATTTCCCTACCGTAAGCCTAACATTACAACCCTTTAAAAGACCTCTTGGATAGTCTTTCCTAGGTGCTTACGCCAAAGCGATGGAGGTTTGATCTAGTCTCAAGCCTATGGTAATCTATGTACTAGGACCAGTTAATGAGTGTTTATCTTCCATTTCCAACTAGTTATATTTCATATACACCCGAGAGATGTGAGTATCCAAACACCCCATGTGAGGTGCTAGTATGTTTTTTCCGTGCTTGTTATGACTTTTGCGGGGCTTATATGTGTTGTGAATCGTTCTAAACTAATGCTTCATGACCTCTAACTTATAAATTGATTGGCTAAAAGCACATTTGCTTGAGGACAAGCAAATACCAAGTGTAGGGATATTTGATATGGTTTTAAAATGTACCTTTTTTAGGGGTCGTTTAAGCCCTTATTTGATCACTTTTGTACCCGTTATTACTTAATATCGTTCCTTTTCACTTTTTAGGTATCTTGAAGGCATAATGCTGGAATGACACTTATTCGGACGAAAAGGCGCGAATATACGAAGTAAATGGCCAAAGTCAAGAATCGAGACACTCAGGCTGCTGGAACTGAAGGGGACGGCATCAGGTGTTATCTGCGACGCCGTCGGACAACTTTTGTGATGGCTCAGTAGCCAAATTACTCATTTACAAGTAACGGCTTCAGGTTTTAAAAGAGTAGGGCGTCGCAACTCAAACGGCCTAGATTTGATCCAGACGACGTCAGAGACTGAAGGGGACGGCGTCACAAGCATAAGGTGACGCCGTTGCAAGACTAACGTGGCCAAGACGAAACCCTAATGACGGCGACCCGGCGGCGAAAAGGTGACGCCGTCGCATTTGTAATCTTATATATAGAATCCGAATTTTTTAGTTTTCAGTGTGTAGTCTTTTTGAGTAAAAACCTAAACCGAACCAAGGCTGTCTTGTACATTATTTTAGGGTTCCATACCATATCTTACATCAAGATAAGTGTTTTACTTCATTAGTTCAATTATGTCTTCAATTAATTGTATGTATGCTTGCATGTTTCTCATGTTCGGCTAATTTACTTGTGTGTTTGCTTAGGGAATATGAAACTTAATTATTGAATATTGATTGGTTGTCTCTTATCTTAATTGTTAATGATCTAGTATTGCGATAGGTCATCCGTTGTGCAGTTAATGATTGATTAATCTTTGTGAACCTTAGCTTATAGTACCTAGAGTCATTGTAGGCTAAACCATCCAAAGAGTACCTTAGTGTTAAGTTTATAAATCCTAGAGATTTTGTAGTCATTACCCTTTGGTAGTTTCAAAGAGTTAGGGATAAACGCATACCCTACGACCTTAGACACACAACGCGATTAAATATAAGGACGTGACAATTCAACCATCAATAGGAGATAATTAAGGAGTAACAAAACCTAAGTAAACACATCTTTAAATCATCATACGAGCACACAATAATTAGACATAGACTACCCACTAGATTAGATAAGTAGAGTAATCGGTAGAAATACCAAAACCCCCAAATCCAAACCCCGAGATTCGTACCTTTCCATTACCTAAAAAATATAAAAAGATAAAAAAATAATCTTCCTCAACCCCAACCTTAGCGTAGTAACTTCTCACTAGCATTCCTATTCCCCTAGAGAACGATATCAATTCCCGTGGCTTACCCTAATACTACACTACAACGATTAGGTTCACTGCCTAGGGTGTTGAAAAACTTGCTCGACGAAAAGGAAGTTCCTTTGACCCCGAACGACGATTAGATCACCCATCAGATACAGATTAATAACACACGAGCATACTACTAAATTTCTACACAAATGAATCCAAAACAATGAGGAATTAATAGAGGATAACTACCAACTTAACAGTGCAGGAATATAAATTAGCGCAACACACAGATTCCAGCATCCCATACGCAAATAGGGATTGAGAAACTTTGATGGTTTCCCATTACTGATGTTTTAGAGATCCTAAATATTTGAATTGTGATTCCATGAGAAACCTACCAAATCGGATGTTACTGAGATCCATGATATTCGATTCCAAGTGTTTCTAATTAGTTAGTAATTGACGTGTTGCCTACTGGATAGCGTTATGATCTAGTAATTGTTAATTCTATTCTCTGTTGGTTAGTTATAAGTTATTAATTCAAAGTATAAGGGATTCGTTTGTGTGTTCATTTAATCGG
>BPTQ01000003.1:156821993-156841599 GCA_019973895.1 Chrysanthemum seticuspe | reverse complement strand
GGTGTGTATTTAGCCTAGACGTTAGGGAAGAACGTCTAGGGTTTTAGATTAGTGTGTCCTAGGCGTATGTTCATGTAAACGCCTAGGTTATTAGTTTAGTTAGTAGACGTGTTCCTATAAACGTCTAAGATTATTAGAGTATTAGTGATTGAAAAACCTTGTTCAATAACAAAGTATTGTTTTGATTATTCCGCTGCGTAACATGTTTATTATCTTTGTTATTGATCCCTAGCTGAGCTTATAAACGATCTTATCACCTACTAATCTAAGGGCGATCCTCACATTTTGGGTGGAATTTAGGTGGTAAAGGGTTTTTGTGCTAGTCATATAACTTTCTATCCGTGAGACGGTTTTGTTAAGACTAATGGCCCACTCCTATATGTCATGAAAAATTTTAAATTTGGTGCCAAAATTACCCTAACCGACATTTTCTCATGGTTTATTACACAAATACAATTGGACAAAGCAAATAATCAAGGATAAGCATAGTTTCAAAGTTCCCGTTTTATTTTCCCTCCCTACGCTTAAACTGAACATTGTCCCCAATGTTCCCCGAAAGTATCAAAGTTATGATAATGGAAGGTAATCAAAAACGAAAGAAACTAGTACTCCCCTGATTAGCTCGGTAGGATCCGTGTGTGAAGTAGTGGTTAAATTCTTTCCAAGAAGAATTTATGCGTGAAAAGCTCCTTCCAATCTTATGTAACTTCTTCTTGATAAATTAAACCTGCACCTATGAAGAAACAAACGAAACCTTCGTGTAAAATTGGCGGAAATAATATATATAAGACTCGATTTAAACTAGGATATAATGCTTGTGGAATGGATGTTTACAAAATTTATGGAAAATTAAGACCTGGAAAATTCTAATTTTTTTAAGTAGCTCAGAAAACGAGAAAAAAGTAATATGTTGTTTTTACTCCTTCCTGACGCCGTCAGGTTGCGATCCTGACGCCGTCAGGTTATCCTGACAAAAACTGGTCTGCGATTTTCTGGAGAAAAATTCTAGAAAATTTACATCTTTAGAATCTGGAAAAAATTTCTGCAAAACATCCATTATGACTCGATACAAGCATTTGACTCGAACAAACACACAAATATATCTTTTAATGAATTGTTATTCTCATGTTTACGTTTCCTTGAAAACGTGTGTAATCCTCCCTACACTTATCCCTTATGTAAAATACCTTTATATGCAATTAAGACGAGGTTAAAAGCAAAATAAAGCATTTTTACAAATTTAAACATGAGAATAAACAATCAATAAACGATATATGACACTAACAAGCAAACAATTAAGCATGGGTTGCCTCCCACGAAGCGCTTTTCTTTATTTAAGAGTCTTGTAGCTAGACTCGTAGTCGTGCTCTTACGTTGCCCTAATCTTAGAGGCCCATTCGATTTCCTTAACTCTTCTCTCATCACGAATATATTCAGGGCCTCGTTCAAGACAAGCAGTGTAGTAAACTTTGTTCTTCCAGTCTACTTCGAATGCCGGAATGTTATCTACATCTAAATTATCCATGCCTTCAAACTTCTTATTCTTGTAGGGCATTATATATTTAACACTCTCGGCTTCATTTGAGAACTCGACTATTCCCTTCTCTCGATCATAAACCATCTTAGACTCCTCTATAAATGGTTTTCCAAGTATCACATCTCCTAAAAACCCATCAATGATGCCCTTAACATTTTCCAAAATCATGAAATCACACCTATATGTGAAGTTACCTATGAAGACATGCAATCCCTTAACCCTCCCTACATAGTTACTTTCTTTCCTAGGGCGAAAGGGGTCCCTCATAGGTTCTAGCTTTTTGCTCTTGATCCAATTGTAATAGAGCCTAGACATTATATTCATGGGTGCCTTATAGTCAATGTAGGTGTGATCCCTATATAAGTATCCAATCATACACGGTATTCTGATGTTTTTAGGGTTTCCCTTTCTTATGCGAGGCTCGAAAGGTGGTCTTGGGAAGTCAATTACGTTATAGTGATAAGCGGTCTCCTTCCCTTTAGGGTATGAATCAAAATACTCCCTAAGTTCTTCCTCCTCCTTACTACCCTCCATAATTTCTAACACCTTATAATCTCCCTTCTCTAGATCATCATCTGAATCACTTGTGGTCGAATCACTATCTAAAGGGTGATCAGATTCCTTAAAGGATTCCTCGAGCGTATTTTCAATTATCCTATTTAATTTCCTAAACTCTCCAATTTCGCTAATAATACAGGCTCGAAGTTGATTGGCAGAGGCTGGGTCAAGCAGTGGGTATTTGTTTGGTGGTTGGTTGATGAATGGTGGGTGGTTATCACCTTCCATGATGAAAAGTGATGGGTTACGAACAAAGGTCACGAAGAAGGGGGATAGACTAAGAGGAAGCTAAAAATGAGAAAAAAAGTTTACTTGATAAGAATCAAGTAAAGAAACCTAAACGAGGTGGACTACTAACTAGCTATTCTATTCCCCGGCAGCGGCGCCAAAAACTTGATAACGCTACACGCGTCGTTCGGGGTCAAAGGAACTTCCTTTTCGTCGAGCAAGTTTTTCAACACCCTAGGCAGTGAACCTAATCGTTGTAGTCTAGTATTAGGGTAAGCCACGGGTATTGATATCGTTCTCTAGGGGAATAGGAATGCTAGTGAGAAGTTACTACGCTAAGGTTGTGGTTGAGGAAGATTATTTTTTACCTTTTTATATTTTTTAAGAAAGGAAAGGTACGAATCTCGGGGTTTGAATTTGGGGGGGGGGTTGGTATTGCTACCGATTACTCTACTTATCTAATTATCTAATCTAAGGTGTATGTAGTCTATGTCTAATTAATGTGTGCTCGTATGATAGTTTAAAGATGTGTTTACTTAGGTTTTACTACTCCTTAATTATCTCCTATTGGTGGTTGAATTGTCACGTCCTTATTCCTAGTTGCGTTGTGTGTCTAAGGTTGTAGGGTATGCGTTTCTCCCTAACTCTTTGAACTTACCAAAGGGTCTCGTCTACAAAACCCACTAGGGATAATAAACTCTTACTCTAAGGCACTCTTTGGATGGTTTAGCTTACAACTACTCAAGGAGTCATATTCTAAGGTTCACAAAGATTTAATCAAGCATTAAGTACACAACGAATGACCTATCGCATTACTAGACCATTAATCAACTAAGATAAGAAACAACCAATCAATATTCAATAATTAAGTTTCATATTCCCTAAGCAAACACACAAGTAAATTAGCCGGACATGGAAAACATGCAAGCATACACACAAATAATCAAAGACATAATTGTATTAATGAAGTAAAACACTTATCTTGGTGTAAGATAGGGTTTGGCACCCTAAAATACTGTACAAGACAGCCTTGGTTCGGTTTAGGTTTTTACTCCAAAAGACTACACACCAAATACTGAGAAATTCGGATTCTATATATAATGTTACACATGCGACGGCGTCACTTTATGTTTTGTGATGCCGTCGTGTCACCGTCATTAGGGTTTCGTCTTGGCCACGTTAGACTTGCGACGGCGTCACCTTATGCTTGTGACGCCATCCTCTTCAGCTTCTGACGCCGTCTGGATTACATCTAGGCCGTTTGAGTTGCGACGGCCTACTCTTTTATAACTTGACGTCGTCACTTGAAAATGGGAGTTTTGGCTTCTGTCCCGTCACAAAGATCCTCCGACGGCGTCACACTTAACACCTGACGCCGTCACCTTATGTTTTCAGCAGCTTTGAGTGTCTCGATTCTGACTTTGGCCATTTTCTTCGTATAATCGCGCCTTTTCGTCCAAATAAGTGCCATTCCAGCATTTTGCCTTCAAGAGACCTAAAAAGTGAAAAGGAACGATATTAAGCAATAACGGATACAAAAGTGATCAAATAAGGGCTTAAACGACCCCTCAAAAAGGTACCTTTTAAAACCTTATCAGTAGTCTATGGCTATTGAAGTGTGCTCGTATGATGATTAAAAATGTGTCTACCTAGATACTATTACTCCCTAGTTATCTTTTATTGATGGTTGAATTGTCACGTCCTTATTCTTAATGCGTTGTGTTTTCTAAAGTCGTAGGGTGTGCTTTTATCCCTAACTCTTTGAAGCTACCTAAGGGTAATGACTACGAAATCTCTAGGATTCATAAGTTTAACACTAAGGTTTTCTTTGGATTTTTTTAGCCTACAATTCCACTAGTAATTATAAACTAATGTTCACAAAGATTAATCAAGCATTAAAAACACAACGATGACTTTAAGCACTCCTAAGCCAATTACAATTAAGATAAGAGACAACCAATCAATATTCAATAACTAGGTTTCATAGATCTAAGCAAACACACAAGTAAATTAGTCGGACATGTTAAACATGCAAGCATACACACATTCAATTGAAAACATAATGAGATCAAGGGAATAAATAACTTGTCTCGATGTAAAATAGGGTATTAGAACCCTAAAATACTGTCCTAGACGGACTACAATCGTTTTAGATTTTTACTCCACAAGTCTACCTTTTTAAAAGGTCTGAAAATTCGAATTCTATATAAAGATTTACAACTGTGACGGCGTCACCTTTTAATTGTGACGCCGTCGGATCGCCGCCATTAGGGTTTTGTCTTGGCCAAGTCAACTTTGGGACGGCGTCACGTTGTGGTTGTGACGCCGTCAGCCTTCAGCTATGACGTCTTCTGAATCTGGATCTAGGCCGTCTGGGATGAAAAGTCTTCGTGATGCTCTACTCTTCAAAGCTTGACGCCGTCAGGTGTAAAATAGCAGTTTCACTCCTGAGCCGTCACAAAAATAGGGACAGCGTCACTCTTTGTCTGTGACGCCGTCGGGTGCACTTCCAGCAGCTTGAGTGTCTTGATCTTGACTTTAGCCATTTTCTTCACATATTCACGCCTTTTCGTCCAAATAAGCATCATTCTAGCATTTTGCCTTCAAGAGACCTAAAAAGTGAAAAGGAACGAAATTAAGCAGTAACGGATATAAAAGTGGTCGATTAAGGGCTTAAATGACCCCTTAAAAGTGTACGTTTTAAATCCTTATCAAGACTTCATATACCTCTCCATCTCTTGAGTGTGGTACTCATATTCAACAATATTAGTGCACCATTAGATGAGCATCTCATTAACTGATTGTTCCATTCTGTGATAGTCAACAATTGTCAGAACCTTCTAGAACTTCTTCATTTCTTGATATTCATTCATGAATTTCTCAGATTCAGGTTCAGGTAGGATTTATCCTTCTTCCAGTTCATACCAGTCATCACCATCACTTTCATCACCTTTTTCTCTGCTTTCATCTTCTTCTTTCAATAATTTTTCAATCTCAGCCATATCCCAATCTTCTTCTATGAAATCTTTTTGTTGTGGTTGAGTAGATGAAGAAGTTTGTTGTTGTTGAGTTGTTGTTTGAGGTGTTGATTTTTGAGGTGCAGAAGAGGATTCACCAGAATGTCATTGCTTCTTTGCTTTCTCCCCCTAAGGATTACCTCCTTCGGGGTCATCAAGCGGCCTTTTGTGAAGAACATCCTCTCTGAATGTAGATGGTTCAACACGATTTCCCTAAACTGATCTTTTCAATGCATCAAACAACTCTGGATCAACATACTGAAATGATGGATTAGCAAGCATGTCAGCGTACAACTTCGTCTCTTTTCTTTAAACATCTCTCATCGAACAACATCACTAATCTAATTTCTCACTAAAGCTTCAAGCTGAGCAGGGACATCTCGAGTTAGAAATCCTAAAATTACATCGGTTAGTCCTTTGATTTGATCTTTGGTGATGAATGTAGTTGTCATGGAATCCATGATCTATTGCATTTGAGTTTGAGTGATTGTTCCACGAGGACATGTGTGAGAAGATGTTGTTGGAGGTTGTGTTGGTTTTGTTGTTGTTAGAGGTGGAGTAGATGTAGTAGAATTAGCAGCAGTAGGAACGACCTCTGGTACCTGTTCAACATTAACATTTGCGTTCTTACTCGACGAGGGAGTAGGAACCTCCAACTTTGTGAAGAGTAGATCACTTTTGTAAACATCGAGTGAGCCTAAAGGCGCGCGTGTTAGTTTAGGGTTTCCTTCCAGAGTTGTCTCAAAAGAAGTTGGGATAAATCTCGGGGTCCCACCTTGTTCTTCTCCACCATTAGTAGCATAACGACCTCCGGTACCTTGACCATTTTTCTCGTGTCAGCTTGTGAACGGCTCGGATCAATGGAGTCCCTCCTTAGGTTCTCCTACACAGGACTTCTACCTCGGGATTTTAACCCAGACGTTCTTGAATATGCCTTAGGCAAGCCAAGGTCCCCCAACTTGTCCTAGGGAGTTAGTGGTTGTCTGCATCTATGAAGATCTTTTTCTCCTTACAAGGGCAACATTATCCGCATTATCATCCTACGAATCAGATTCTATATCCTAATCATCTTTTACCCATGCTAGTATCACCTTCTACAAACTCAATCTCCCTTCTTGTTTGGCTTTACGTTTCTTTTCTAGTTTAGCTGCTTCTTTTGCTTCAATTACACTTATTCTTGTTGCTAAACTTAAATCGAGACCTTATTTCAGATTAAATTCATCAATTTATGCAGCCGTTAGGACAAGAGATTCAACTTATGCTTCCCTTATCTTGATCACAAACTTCAGAGTTGGTTTCTTCTTACCACCAATCTCCAACTTATCCACCTTAGATGGATGCTTTATGCATTTCGACCTAGGGGCGCTAAATAATCACGATACGCCTTCGTATCCTTAACATCCTCCGTCAACATCCATTCTGGAATTACCATTCCTTGTGATATGGTGTATGAAGCTTCTATCTTAAGTTTTGTGACCATGTGTTCATCATTAACGTGATGTTGTACAACTTCAATTCATTTGGGAATGTTGGGATTGTTATTAGCATGTAGCTAATGATGAGTTTGGTGAATTTGACGAAGGGTATTGTGTTTGTGAACTTTGCCTTTTGATTCTTCAAATATTTCCATATCAATGATAAAACAATCGGTGTGTGTGTTGGTAATGATTCCCCAGAGTATTTGAAGAGTTACCAGTGTTGTGTAACACCCCTAATTTCGTGATACGCAGTGGAATTCAAACTGGGTGTTACTCATGGCATAACAGTTATAACAATAGAAAACGAACTCTAATTGAGTTGTTTTAAAAGATTTATCATTTGAATTATATAAATATCAGATTTTACAAAATGAGGCCCCAGTAGTTTCACGGTTTACAAATGACATTAAATAAGTTTTCGAATGATAATAAAATTTATAGACTTCTTGAGTATTTGTGGCCCTCCGTGCCAGCCTCATTTATTATGGACCTGATATAAACATGCTAAAAGTGTCAACACAAAGGTTGAGTGAGTTCATAGGTTTGTAAGTAAAACAATTGATTACAAGATTTCCATGTTTAATATGTCGTGGGTTACATTGTTATAAACCAAAAATGTTAAAAACATTTATTATTGCACATAAATACAATAAAAATATGGAGATAGTGTTTTCATTGCCCTAAGTTCCTAACACCAAAGCCTTAAGTTTGCTAGTTTCTAGTTCCTATCCATTTGACATACCAGTCATGTGGGAAACCACCCGGAATAATTTATGGTAGATGTCCACCTAGGACATCCATTTTTCCTCAAATGATTATGCATCCATTTGACATACTAGTCAAGTGGGGTAACCACCCGGATGGGGAGTTCAATCCCAATAGATCTATTCATAACATTCACACTCTGTTCCTAACTTAGGAAATTTGGGAATGTTTCGTACATCTATATTCGTATGTAAAAATAATCGTGTATCTGAGTTATATGTTTCAATAAACAAATAGAGTGTTCGATTAATCGAGTAAAATATTTCAGATAAACGTACAGTTTGTAAATAATTGCGATGGTGGTAATAGTTGTAGTATGTATCTCCCCCAAAATAGTTCAAAATAAGTAAAAGGTGGGCTATGACTCACCGTGAACTAATGATATCAAATCATATAACAGAATCGATGGATAAGCCGGGAAGTCTCTACGTACAACCTAGAAATATAATATCGTGTCTTAGGTTTTGAAATATAATGCGAAAGTATAAACGAGCCTATATATGTCCTTATATTGATCATGATGTAGTACTTGGTAGGTTGTGTATGTCGTTTTATAGAAACAGTTTATGAAACATTTTTAGTTTACATATCTCGTACTACCGTTCGGGCCATCATAATTCAAAGGTCATGTAGTAAACGTCCGAGGATCTAGGACACTTTAATTCATAAATCCAGAAACTCGTCGATCTGTTTACCCAAATGAAACCCCTCACATGAAGCTCCCTAGTTTTATAGTGTTCGATATGGAAAAACATATGTTTTGGTCGTTTGATTATGTGACATATAGTATAAGTGGTTACATGGTTTATAAAGTAAGTTTGGTCATGATCCGCAAGCGGGTTTGAGTTGGTTTAGATGTTTAACAAAAGTAGTTTGGTCATTTGGTTATACAAGTAACTTAAATGGTTTTACAAGCTCTCTTCGTTTTACAAAAGTTACTATTCTGAAGGTCGCATAAACTTAGGAAAGTTAATTTTGAATGAAGATTATTATTTTTATAAAGTTTATTATGTCTAGTAAGTATTTAGTTTTGAAAATAACATGGTTACTAATTACTTGTCTAGTGAAAACTAATTTTCTTGATGTCGAAAACTGTTTTTACAATTTGAGGCAGAAAAATGCCCTTATTTGGTGTCTTTAGGCCGAGTTTCCTCACGGTAGACGTAAAACATCATTATGGAAAACTTTCGTGCTTTAACTTTTTGATGAATCGGACCAGAAGTGCCCTGAAATTTTACTCAGATTCGTTAACAGCAAGCTTTTGACAGTTTTCGATTTTTAGGTTTCGTTAACTCCTTTTAATCATACCTTTTGACTCGTGTGTTCGTTTTGGGTGATTCAAATTGCTATGTTTTTGGTTTGATATTGTATCTAACAATATGTAAACATACAAGGTTATAGGTGAATGGTTGAATGACTCAAAAATGTATAAGATGACTAATTTTTACTAATTTGGTAATATAAGACAATATGTAAGTTAAGAACTTGTTTTTAAGCATTAGTACATCATGATTCAATATAGTGACCATATATATAGCATGTAATCAACATAATTAGGAAATAACATTCATGAAATCATAGAATGATGGTGGTGATTATGTGCTTACAACTTTTGGCCTAACAAAAGGGAAATCAAGAATCAAGAACTAGTACAAGGAATTTGAGTTCTTCTCTTTTTGGATTTCTTCTCTTCTCCTGTATGATCAAGGTTGTGCTAGAGCTTGTGCAAGACCTTGATGATGACTTGGTGACTTGAGTGGATTTAAACTCAATAGAATCACCGAAGAATGCAAAGGACTTGATGTGTGAACTTGAAGCTTAAAACTTGTAGTAATACTTGAAGTTGGAAATCAAATGGAGAGTGTTTGGTGTTTATGATGTTATGAACGACTAAGATAGGGGGGAAGGGGTTTTATAATGCCTTGAGGAGTTTATTTTATACTAATACATGGTTCAAAATGAAAACATGATACATACTTGGAAGTTTTTAGACCATAAGTCTTTCTATGGCTCTTAAGATAACACATGAATGCATAAGGTTTCCATGGCTCTCACCAAGCCACCAAGGCCTTGGTCAATCACCCCTTGGTCATTTCATATGTGTCGCATAAGTAAATAGATGAGTTTTGATCATATATTGCTTTTACGGAGTCAGTTTTGTCCCGATAATCGCTAACGCTAAGCCATTAAGTCACGAAACGTAAAACCGGGTATCCTAAAAATATGAAACTTATAAATATGTTAAAACTTATAAATATCATCTATATTAGCATATTAGATGAGTGATAAGTTTTATCGGGGTGCTTAATCATCGTAAAAACCTAAAACCGTAAGCTTAAAACGCGTAAAACGTAAAATCAGAAAATGTAAAATTTCAAAACTATTGAAAAATGTTGTAAGATGTGAAAAACATATATTTCTATTTTTTTTAATGTTGTATGGACATATCGGGATGCTTTAATGATGTTTAAACCTAAACGTAAATTTCAGACAGGGTTTTGTGAAATTGGTTCTAAATGGATTCAACGTACGTCGTCGGAACGACTCGACGAGTATCAAATTTATTGTCATGATGAATGAAAAAGAAAAAAAAAATTAGGAATGAATAGTAAAAGTGAATAGTAAAATTTTGCGAATGGATAGAAATCCTGAAAATGCGAATTGTTACATGTTGTACCATCTAACCTTTGTCACCTTTGCAGTGGTGCGACAGTTGATGATGATGAATAGTGTGTTCCACGGTTGAGCCAAAAACTTGCTCTTAAACTCTGAAACATTTGTAATCGTGTCATTATCATATTCAAGTGTATGTAGTAAGTTGAGTAAATCAGGTGTGAATGGTGGAAATTCTGCATAATTTTGTCATGAATTTAAAGTTCTTGAAGATAAGCGCACCACGGTACGAAATTCATCCAAAGTGAATTTGATAGTAGAAAGACTTAATAGCAATCCTAATATAACTCCCTGGAAGCGGCGCCAAAAACTTGATGCAGGTTTTACTGACCAAGTTTTAATATTTATAAAGTCTCGTTATACCTATGGTCTACCCTAATGCACTAACGGGCAGTGTACCCGGTCGTGTGTAGTGTAGTATTCAGTAAAACCGAGGTCGTCCCAAGAGTTATGTGTGTTGGATTAATACTAAGTCTAGGTGTCACAGATTTTAAGAATGTTTTAATTAATTAACTACTAAATAGTGAGTGCAGTTGTCCCTGGTCCCCTAAGCCGAGTCATTAAGTTCAGTTGTCAAGTGTCCATTCATAAGTCCAGTTGTCCCTGGTCCCCTAAGCCGAGTCATTAAGTTCCGCTACATGCTAGACTTATAATAGTGAGTGCCCGGGCGTTAGCAACTTAAACACTCACCTCCTAATTCTTAAGTTCATCCAAACGGTAGGTGATCAGTTGGTCAAATCACACACAAGTAGAAAGGGTCGTCAGTTGGTCATATCTTACCCTTCCCATCTCAGTCTACTCACTTAGGGTCAATTGGTCATATCTCCTAAGCAACTAGCCTCTACCGCCATTCAAAACTACCGAAACAAGGGTAGCTACCAATAAACTATGCATGCATACACTTAGAAATAATTATACGGAAGTAATATAAACGCAAACAAAATAATTAAGGAATCATAACTAGGCCAACACCAAGAGGTGCTTAGCCGCTCATATTAACCATACAAATCAATTCAATAATTAATGTTACGAAATACATGAATCAAAAGTAAAGAAAAGATAAAATGCTAATGCTTATCGTAGGGGAGTGATTTCTCCCTTGGAGATAGATCCGTATGCTCCTCTAGACGTGCCTTTGGCTTCTTCCCACGTTCTTTGGTTGTGGTGTGTGAAATGAGATGCTCTGAAATGCTGGAAATCGTGGCGTATTTATAGGCCAGATCTGGGTTACGGCATAACTAATTAAATAGTTACGCCGTAACCATCTATTTCTTCATAAATTGCACTAGATCTGCTGGTTACGGCGTAACCTTAGAAGTGGTTACGCCATATCTTCAATAATTCTTGGTTATGCCATAGTTTATGCACGAGTTACGGCGTAGTTATCAGTGGCGCGGAACCTCATTTTACCTAATATAGTTACGTCGTAATCTTTTGGGAGAGTTACGTCGTACTCTTCTGATGAGTTGGCTTTCTAAGTCACGCTTTAGTTATGGCGTAATGTGAGAGATGAGTTACGCCGTAACTTCTTCAAAGTGAGCATACTATGATAAATCTTTAGTAATTCTCCAATTCTGAGTCTCTTTAGCTCCAATGCTCGTAATTTACCTGAAAGTGGAATATAGTGGAAAACAAGCGTAAATCCATATAAATGATATAAATTACAAGGATTATCGGGGGAAATTGACACTTAATATTCAGAATAATTTGATGTTATCATCTTTTTTATCATGTATTGTATTGTTTAACAAACTGGGTAGGAAATTGGTTGAATAATATTGATGATTATTTTAGTGCAAAATAAATTGTGGATAATGATTGCGGTTATTGGTTTGTGGTTCTTTATGGATATGTATATGAATTTGCAAATCTGTTAACGCCATTGTTTACCATTGTTGATGGCCAGTTGAGTCATCATAGTATTTCTTTAAATAAGAACATGAATCATATTGATTTGTTGGGTCTTGAAATCAGAGGTATGCTTCCATTTATTTAATTGATAGATAACTAGTTTGCAGAATTTTTTAGTGTGTTTTTCAAATAAAATAATTTATTGCTTATTTCTCGGGTCATGTCTCTATTGCTACCAAACAATGGAATTCATAAAAATTCTCTACTGATTTCTATTCTCTAAATTTCTAATCTTCGCTTCATTTCATTTCCCTAAATTTCTCTCTACTAAACGCACCCTTGAGGTACTTCTAGATTCATATAGCCCCAGAGGATCTTAAAAAAATGACTTTCACATGCCCTTATGGTACTTTTGCTTACAAAAGAATGCCATTTGGGTTATGCAATGCCCCCGCCACTTTTCAACGATGCATGATGGCAATATATTTCATGAGCTAATTGAGGATAGCATGGAAGTTTTCATGAATGACTTCTCGGTGTTTGGAAGCTCTTTTAATCATTGTCTCGCCAATCTTAAAAAAAAATGATAAAACGGTGTAAGGAGACTAATTTCATCCTAAATTGGGAGAAGTGTCATTTCATGGTAAAGGAGGGGATTGTTCTAGGATATAAGGTCTCTGGAAATGGGATCGAAGTAGACATAACAAAAATCGAGGAAATATCTAAGTTACTTTATCCCTCGAGCATTAAGGCTATTCTTAGTTTCCTTGGTCAAGCAGGTTTTTGTAGAAGATTCATCAAGGAATTCTCGAAGATCGCTCAACCAATGACCCAACTACTTGAGAAGGACTCACAGTTTGAATTTTCACAAGAATGTAAGGAAGCCTTTAATTCGTTGAAACTAGATATAACACAAGCCCCAATCATGGTAACTCCTGACTGGTCCTTGCCATTTGAAATATTGTGTGACGCTAATGACTATGCAATAGGGGCTCTCCTCGGCCAACGGAGGAATAAACATTTCCAACCCATTTATTATGCTAGCAAAACCATGAATGATGTACAGGAAAACTATACCACTACTGAGAAAGAACTCTTAGCAGTAGTTTTTGCCTTTGATAAGTTTCAACAATATCTTTTTCTATAAAAAACCATCGTATTCACTGATCATTCATCTTTGAGGTATCTATTTTCAAAGCAAGATCCCAAACCTCGACTCATTCGATGAATATTGCTGCTGCAAGAATTTGACATCGAAATCCAAGATAAGAAAAGGGCTGAATATCTAGCGGCAGATCATCTATTTCACCTAGAAACAAATCTTGGTGAATTAAGCAGCAAAGAGATTCAGGATTCATTTTCTGAAGAGCAGCTGATGTCAATAAAGGATGTTGAGCCATGGTACACAGACTACGCAAATTATTTATCAAGTAGGGTTCTCCCGAGCTACATGACCAAACAAGAGAAGAAGAGATTCTTCACTGAATTAAAGTATTATTTATGGGATGAGCCTTTCCTATTCCGCAGATGTCCCGACCAAATTATTAGACGTTGTGTTGCCCATGAAGAAGCAAATAGAATCATGAGGGAATGTCACGCTGGACCCTCAGGAGGGCAACATGGAATAAATGTCACTACAAGAAAAGTTTTTGATGCAGGATTTTATTGGCCTACCATATTTCGTGATGTTAAGAGATTAATTCAAACCTGTAATGCATGTCAAATGGCTGGGTGTATCTCTGGAAGGGATGAAGCACCCCAGAATTATATCCAAGTATGTGAAATCTTTGATGTATGAGGGATTGATTTCATGGTTACTTTTCTATCATATTGAGGAAACGAATACATACTCGTAGCCATTGATCACGTTTCCAAATGGGTGGAGGCACAAGTGCTTTGGAAAAACAATGCTAGAGTAGTCATTCACTTTCTTAAGAAATTGTTTGCACGATTTGGGATCCCCAAAGCCCTCATTAGTGATAGGGGAACTCATTTTGTTAATGCCCAAATGGAAAAGGTAATGAAGAAATATGGTACTCCCCATAAGTTTTCAACTGCATATCATCCTCAGACTAATGGACAGGTTGAAAATACCAATAGGGATTTAAAACAGATACTAGAAAAAACGGTTAACCAAAATAAGAAGGATTAGTCGTTTAAGTTAGATGAGGCTTTATGGGCATTTAGGACGGCTTATAAAATGCCCATAGGGACAACTCCTTTTCGTTTGGTTTATGGTAAGGCATGCCATCTCCTTGTCGAGCTTGAGCATAAAGCATATTGGGCATTGAAGGCTTGTGATATGGACCACTCGAAAGCACGAAGTTATAAGTTTTTGCAGCTTCAAGAGCTTGATGAATTAAGATTGGAGGATTATGAATCATCTTTAACTTATAAGGAAAGAGCTAAGAAATAGCATGATAAACGGATTGAGAGTCCTAAAGAATTTGTAGAAGGGGATACAATACTATTATATTATTCAAGGTTGAGATTATTTTCAGGAAAACTTAAGTCTAGATGGTATGGGCCTTTTACTGTGAAAAGCTCATTAAGTAATGGAGCCGTAATTTTGCTTGACAACGAAGATAGAAAATTCATCATAAATGGACAACGATTAAAACATTATCAAGTAGGTAATAATGACTTGGCAAATTAAGAAGACATTATTTTTGAAAATGAAGTCACGTAATAGGCTATGACTTTGAGTCTAGCTACAAGACTCGTAAATAAAGAAAAGCGCTTCTTGGGAGACAATCCATGTTTTTAATTGCTTGCTTATTTGTTTTTAATTTATATTTGTTTGTGTCATATATATGTTTCATCCTTATTGTTTAATTTCATGTTTCAAATAAATTTGTAAAAAAGCTTTATTTTGTTTTTAACCTTGTCTTAATCACATATAAAGGTATTTTACAAAAAGATAAGTGTAAGGAAGTTCACATTTGTTTAATAGAGTGAAAATCGAACATGAAAATTTACAGTAGATGATGAACATATATTTTATCATGTTTGTGTGTTTGTTTGAGTCAAATGCTTGTATCGAGTCACAATGAATGTTTTGCAGGAAATTATAGGTTTTGAAATACAGATTTTCTAGAAATTTTTTAGAAAACGAAACTTAAAATTATGTCAGGTCAATCCTGACTGCGTCAGATTTACAACTTGATGACGTCAGGCACTGTAGCAACAATTTCTGTTTTTCTGTCGAAACTTAGTTTTTGAAAATTTCCAGAAGTTTTAAAATTCCAGTATTCTATAAACATTTATTTTGCAAGCATTATATCATATTCGCTTTCTAATAGTTTTATTATATATAGTGTTTACCGCCGATTTTTTGCGAGGTTTCATGTTTGTTTTCTTAGAAATTTACAGGTTATTGGACAAGAATATTCAAGTACATATTGGAAGAGAAGCATATTATAACAACCCGTAAAATTTTGGATTATTATAATAATATTTATTACGTCAGAAAATTCAAATCGGCTATTTTCAGACAGTTGTCAATATTTAGATCTAAAAACGAGAGTTCATCTCGTAAATTTAGAGAATCACGGCACCGGACGCATACCGACACCCAATTCCTTGTAAATTATTTTAAGATAAATGATGCCACATAAGCAGCAGCAACAACAACAATATGTAAAAATCTATAAAGTTAGTTAAACTTTAGCGAGTCTTAAACATGAGTAAAGACTAAATTGCCGTATTAATTAGGTTGCGTGTCGGAGCCGTACACTACCAGTAATTGATTTAATTCCCTTTGGACTTTTAATTGCCAAGGTGAGTTTCATAGCCCCTACTTTTACTTGTTTTATAACTGTTTTGGGGGAAGATACATGCTCATTTTACTTAAATGATTTGATTATTGAAATTGTGCATTTCCATGCATACTATGCCTTATGATTGATTTGTTTAAAGTTACATCATACATAGATGTTTTATGGACCATACCAAAATGTTTGACTTAGAATATTACGCAGCTTAGCCTAAGTCCTTAGATCCCAAATTGCCCTCTTCATGAACCGTCAATTCCTGCTGGGAAGCGCGAATGTTATAAATAGATCTATTGGGGGTGACTCCCCTGTTCGGTTGGCCCCGCATGGGTCAAGGCGAAACATATAGCATGTCGGAACCGAGTGTGTTAATACAAATATCGTCATTAAACGTTATTTATATTTTTGATCTTTGCCTAAGTTTTGTTAACGACAAAAGTAAATTTAATTTATAAAAGCCTAAAGCTTGTCAAGTTTAATTGATATTAAAACAAGCTTTTTCAAACAATATATTCATCATTCAAGCATTTACATTTATGATTAGTAACATCTTGATATGACTCTAATCATTATGTATGATAGTAGTTTTTAGAATGTGTTAGGTTCTTAAAACCAAACACTACTTAAGCATATGCATATTTCTAAAAATAGAAATACAACATATGACATCATGTATTACATCATGGAAATCATTGGAAGATTCCATTAGATATTTTGTGTAGATTTGTACTCTTCATATCTTGCACAATCTCACTTAGATAGAGTTGACTTTGGCAAGATTTGATATCTTGGCTGTCAGACCCGGCGGTACCAAAATGGTACACGGGCGGAACCCTTTTAAGGGGTCCGCCATCCGTGGACGCTCCTGTCCATTTTGGCTATAAATAGCAATGCCAAGCCAAGTAGTTTTTCATCCCTTTCTAACATACTCTCATACATATCTTCTCTCTAACCTTTCTAACTCAGTTTCATATCATATTAGTGATCTCTTTTGTAGCAAAGAAGATCAAGTCATATTCAAGCTTCAACGAGAAGTTGGAAGTCTTGTTTGTTTAGTGTTGTATGATCTAGTGTTGATCCATACTTCATTGTTGTATCAAACCATCATAATCTTGTGAGTGTGAGTGGTTAGTATTTTAGTCCTCAAAATACATTATGTGTGGGAGTAGTTGTACCCTTGGAAAGAACTCGACATCTAGCTTAGTGTCAGAAATAGTGTAAGTGAAGTGTAAAGGTTTTCTCCGCCGGTGAAAGGAGCTTGTTGACTAGTGAAGTTAAACTCTCGAGTGTGAGACTCGGGGAGTGGAGTAGGGCAAGGAAAAAGAGTCCTTGTAGGCCGAACCACTATAAACAACTTGTTGTGGTTTGATCATTTCTTTCCTTATTTACTTATTACACATTGCTTGCATATTTCATTAACATACTCAAGATCAATATCAATTGATCTTTCAATATGTTTCAAAACAAAGTTTTTAATTGGTAAACTATTCAACCCCCCTTCTAGTTTTCTACAATTGGTACCAGAGCCTCGTTGCTCAAGAATTTCTAAAATAACTTGTATTTTATAAACTTGAAACGATTCATGGATTCTGAAAACTTTAAAGAAGGGCAATCTATGCAAAGACCACCACTCTTTGAAACCAATGGATTTATCTATTGGAAAAACCGTTTTGAAACATATGTAAAATCAAAAGATATAGATCTTTGGTTTATTATTGTTAAAGGAGATTTTAGTTCTACAACAAAGGATATTTCCGTTGATGAACAAAAGAAATTAGTTGCTAAAAATAATGAAGCTAAAATGATGCTTTATAATGCTTTACCTAGAAAAGAATATGAAAGAATTTTTATGTGTGAAACTGCCAAAGATATTTGGGAATCTTTAATTGTTACACATCAAGGTAATTCACAAGTCAAGGATAAAAAAATTGATCTTCTTGTTCAACAATATGAACAATTTGTTATCCCTGAAGATGAAACCATTGATTGTGGCTTTGCTCGTTTCAACACTATCATTACATCACTTAAGGCACTTGATGAATCTTTTCGTAGTAAGAACTTTGTCACGAAATTTCTTAGAGCACTCCATCCCAAATGGAGAGCTAAAGTGACCTCTATTGAAGAATCAAAAGATCTCTCAATAATGTCACTAGACGAGCTAATTGGCAACCTCAAAGTTCACGAAATGGTAGTGGAGAAAGATTCGGAGATCATCAAAGGAAGAAAGGAGAAGATCAAATCCGTTGCTCTAAAAGCAAAGGCGGAATCAAGCGATGATAATGAATCTTGTTCCGGTAGTGAAGATGAGGAGTATGCCATGGCCGTTAGAGATTTCAAGAAGTTCTTTAGAAGAAGAGGAAAGTTTGTAAGACAACCTCGAGAAGAAAAGAAGCCATTCCGAAAAGATCGGGATGATAAGAAGAGTAAAGGTGAAAGAAAGTGTTTTAGATGTGGTGATGCAAGTCATCTCATAGGAGAATGTCGATAAAGTAGCCGTTCTCGCTACAAAAACAATTTGGAAAATTTGAATCTTAATAAAAGCTAATCTTGAAGAACACACTCGAAATCAAAAAGATAAAGTTCTAATTCGAGAACTGTACTAAATGTTATTAGCAGTAAACGGAAAGGAAAAAGTTCAGCAAAACGAAAAAGAAAGTTGAGTATATGAAGTAAAAGGTTTTTAAGGAAAAACCAAAAATCTTTAAATAAAAATCAATACTAAAAATCTGAATCGAGTGAGTTAACTAATATAACAAAAACGTTCCACAGTAGTAGATATCTTCTTATTCTTCTCAGCCTTTCATGGAGTAAACTGAGTACACGGTAATCTCGCTAGAGAAGGAACGAACTAAGAAGTAGCAGAAGTGATAGTGAGGTTCGTGGTGAATGTTTTCGAGCAACTCAAAACGAAAATCCACCGAACCCTGTAAGAGGATACTCTACTGAACGTAGTGGTGTAGATTTTGTGAAAGAAAGTGGAAATGAGAAGAATAGTAGGGCTAGAAAAGCCTTACCGAAGAAAAGAAGAGCTCCAACAGAATGTTTGAAAGGAGAAGAAGATTTCTTGAAGAACTTTAGAGATTGCCGGTACCGTATGAGGAGTAGAAGTGATGGCCTTGTTCTAAGTAATAGTAGCGAACTAAGGCGGAAACGAAAATCTCGTTGCCTAAACTAGAAGAGGAAAGAAGGAAACTACTAGAGGCTTAGAAAGAGGTGATGGTAAAGCACTTGAAACTCCAACGGTTAATCGAGCAGATCACTGTAATAACTCTCTAGAAAACTAAGAAGTTATCTCCAGTGAAATCGAGAGGTAAACCCTACCTCACGAGATTCTTTAAAGCACTGTTTCAAGAATGATGCTTTTCTAAGTAGTTCACGGAATTCACTACATTACTATCACAACTTTGCTCGTTTCGGTGTTAGTTACCAAAGTAGAAGTCCCTATTGTTTAACAAGTATAACAACTTGTTCTTCTAGTTAAAAAAATAGGAACTGAACACTTAATGGAACTACACATTGTTAATTTCTAAGGGTTTATAGAAACCGTCAAAGTGTGTATTTTTAAGAAAGTATAAGAAAAGATCCATTTCGTAATATTTCGTAGTAAAATCGAAGTAATAAAAATCGTTGATTAAAGAAAACAAGTAGTTGCCTTTATAGGAAACAACATCTTGATTTTAGAGGAAATTGTTATTATTTGGTTTCTAGATATAGAAAACTAAAATG
>BPTQ01000003.1:156415761-156811394 GCA_019973895.1 Chrysanthemum seticuspe | reverse complement strand
AAGAGACAGGTAGTGGAGAGTCCACTACTTGTACTTTAACTCACTAGATCTAACTCGCTAGGTCTAAAACTGTAACTCGCTACAAATTTGTAAAGCAAGTCGCTATGAAGAAAATAATCCGTGAGCTAAGTCGCTAGCAAGAAAAACCATATAAACATCACTTTTCAATCCAAAAACAACCCAACCAAGATGATTCAAACTTACCAAATGAAAACCTAAACACTTGTGATGATTCTAAACATAAAAGTACTAACAAAATTCAAACTTTAACACAAGAAATCAACCAAATGATGCAAAAACCACTAAACTTTTTCAAACTCAAAAACCACCTAAAAACCACTAGAAATCCAAAGATGTGCAAGATATGATCTAACCATGGCTCTTGATACCAATTGTAAGATATAACTTTTCACATACACATCAAACCATAACAACAAGGTGGCGAATAAGTGGAATTCTAGAGAGAGAAAGTTAGAGGTTTAGGGAACTTAGTGAGAGAAAGTGAAAGATATTATTATGAGCTCCAACTCTCTACCTTGGAAGGTAGAGAGTATTTATAGTCTTACATAAATCGCCACACAACGGGCTGTGGATCAGGCATACAGTGGGTAAAGACCCGTCCGTCCTCCACGGTGATACTAAACTAAATACTACTTAACTTAAGATAACTACGACTACGAGCTTTCTAACGATTACATATACTTGAGGTGACCGACTCTTTAATACCGGGAATTTCTAATTCCTAACAGTGTTTGTGAAATCCAATATCCTACAATTGGTATCAAGCGCCATGGTTTGATCACTCATCTTTCATGCTCTTTGTTTTGGTGGATTTCATAAGGTTTTTGGGGTATTAAGGGTTTAGGAGAGTTTGATTCATTTGGACAAATTCTAGTGTTAAAGTTTGAATTTTGCTTGTACTTTTGTGTTTAGGATCATTATATGTGTTTATGTTTTGAATTGGAAGGCTTAAATCATTGTGGTTTGGTTGTTTTGGATTGATAAAGTGGTTATTTGTGAAAGAAGGACGAAGCGAGTTGAGTCTCGGACTTGTTTTTCTTCAAAGCGAGTTGCTTTGTTATTTGATGCGAGTTGGTACATGCGACTTAGCTGTTTAGCGAGTTGATATTTATGCGACTTGGGTTCTAAGCAAGTTGTTTCTTTAAGCGACTTGAGATCTAAAGCGACTTAGCTATTTAGCGAGTTGTAACGCTAGCGAGTTAATTTAAGCGACTTAGTGTTCAAGCGAGTTGATTGTGTTGCGAGTTGATACTAAAGCGAGTTGGCTATTTAGCGACTTGATTCATTAAGCGAGTTGATTGTGATGCCGAGTTGATACTAATGCGACTTGGCTATTTAGCGAGTTGACTGCTTAAGCGAGTTGTGTATTTAGCTACTTGTTCATTTAGACTTGTTACTTATTCGTGTTACATTCTTACGGTTGTTCTTTTGGTTTAGTAAAATCCCGTGAAAGAATCAATTTCCCGGTTTAATCAAAGAATAGTAAAATCCCGTAGAATTTGTTATCATGGCAAACATCGTTCCTACCAGTGCTTCATCAGTAGCTGAGGATGTTCAAGCTGCTGGCTCAGATACTCGTCCACCCATGCTTGACAGAACTAACTATGACTCTTGGGCTCAACGAATCAGATTGTACTGTCTTGGAAAAGAAAATAGGGTTAATATTCTCAAATCCATTGATGAAGGACCTTATCTAGTTGAAACTACTAGAGATGTACTTGATACTGCTGAAGATGGAACTTTGATTTACGGAATGGACAGACCAAAGATGTATGATGAGCTCGATGATAAGGAGAAGAAGAGATTTGATGCAGATATCCGAGCGTCTAACATTATACTGCAAGGTCTTCCAAAAGACATCTACAAGCTTATCAATCACAACACCGAAGCAAAAGCTGTATGGGATAATGTCAAGATGCTTCTCTCTGGTTCTGAGTTAACTATTGAAGACCGAGAATCACAGTTATATGATGAATTTGAGCACTTCAAGATGAAACCAGATGAGAGTGTTTATGAGTACTATGTGAGGTTTCACAAGCTTGTGAATGACATGAGAAATATTAAGATGACAATGCCGAACATTCAGCTGAATTCAAAGTTTGTGAACAATATGAATCCAGAATGGCACAAGTTCGTCACTTCTGTAAAGCTTACCAAAGGATTGAAGAATACAAACTATGAGCAACTCTATGCCTTCCTCCTTCAGAATGAGAGACATGCTATGTTTGAAAAAAGGATTCTTAATCAGTTCAAAACCAACCAGGGAGAGACAAGCTCTTCAAATGACTCAACTGCCTTCTACTCAAACATCGGAATCACTACCAAAGCCTCACAAGTCATACCCATGGGTAATGGTAATCACAAACTCATTCCTGACCCTATGTTCAAACAAGCTGATGCTGATGCACACGTGGGAAACTTCATTAATCAACTAGCTCTTCTGATTAGTCAAAACATAAACTCTCTTCCACACACCAACAACAATCTCAGAACTGCTTCCAATCCACATAATCAAGCCACTATCAGAGATGGGAAGGTTATGGTGCAGCCAGTTCAAGAACGACAGTACGAACAAGCAAGAGGTGGAGCTGGTAGAGGTTATGCTGCAAATCAGAACAGAAGAAGGAATGAAAATCAGGGTCAAGCAAAGCCAATCAAATGTTACAATTGTGGAGGTGAGGGACACATTGCAAGGAACTGCACATCACCAAAACGCCCTCAGAATGCTGAGTACTTCAGGGATAAGATGTTGCTTGTGCAAGCTCAGGATAATGGGGCAGCTTTGGATGAAGAGGAGTTGTTGTTCTTGGCTGAGGGAAATGCTAAGACATATGATGCAGATGTGGATGAACAACCAATTCAGGAGATAGGCCATAATCATCAGAATGCCTTTCAAGTAGCTGATTGTGATGCATATGACTCTGATGTTGATGAAGAACCCACTGCACAAACCATCTTCATGGCTAGCATTTCTCCAATGGTCTCTCCTAAAGTCTCTTCATCACCACAAGCTCGTCCATCCAAAGACAAACTCATCTTTGAGGTATTAAAATTATACGATGAAGTTGATGAGCAAAAGATACATAACGAAGTACAATCAACTGTGTTTATTGAATAAGATATTGAAAATATGGGTAACATCAATGTTGTCCCATATGATCAATATGTGATACAAAGTGAAAGTGAGATTGTACCAAGTGATGCATCTTCTGCTGTCAATAATGATTATGTTTTTGATGAATTCACTACATGTGCCTCTGATGATTCTGTAATTTATGAACTAAATGCCTATAAAGAACGTGTTGCTATTTATGAACAATGTGCAAAATTTGAGTTGACCACTCGTGAGCAGGAAATGGATGACCAAGTGCGTACAATCATTAGAAAAAGTAATTTTAGAGAAGAAGTATTAAAATAAGAGTTAAATTCCTTGCAAGAAAAGCTTTCTAAAACTGCTAAGCAAAAACAAGAACTTCAAGAAAATGTGAAAATGCTTAAGCAAGAATTTAATGCAAAGGAATCAAAACTCTTGAAAGACTTTTATAATCTGAAAACTTTGAAAAACAAACTTGAAAACAAGTTGTACATACAAGGGAACACCATTCGGACTGCTCACATGATCACTAAGCATAGAGTCTTAAGCGATAAGCATAGCATTCCCCTTGTTGAGGAACCAAATCCAGAGGTCATTAAAAAGGCTAGAAATGCTCATAAGGTTCTTTATGATGGCAAGGAAATCCTTAAACCTAGACAGAAACCTAGTTGCGTTGAGTGCACTGAGGAAGATAAGAAATCAGATGAAGTCACTAGGGAAAAGATGAACAAGAAATTAGATGATCCTAAATGTAAAGAGAAGAAAATAAAGATCACACCCCATGATTACAAGAAGGAAAATTGGATTTCCTTGAACATGTTTAAGCCTCAGACATTGTTAACACCCGAACAAGTGTTCTGGAAAAAGGATTTAGATAAGCAAAAAGCAGAGAATCTAGTTGTAACGAACCCTCCCCTTAGGAAAATGCCTAGAGCGACTGTGTATCCTCCTAATACACCAATGCATCTTGTTCCTAGAACAATTGCCACTAAAAGCAAGACCTTAATTAGTCAATATGTTATCTTTCAACTATTTGTTGATTTTGAGAAAACTTGCAAGAAAAGGATCACACCCACTGGTATTACTGAAGGAGAAAGGGGCTTTGAGCAAACTAAAGAATGTTATTTAACTGAAGTCATGCCTTTCTTTAAACTGCTAAAAGATCATTTTGATAGTCTTAAAAATGGAATGAACTTAGACATTAAAGAAATGGAAAAGGAGTTTGATGCAATGATAGTTGAGGTTAGTGACTATGAGCGAGCACTAAAATATAATGAGATTGAGAGGAAGAACTTGCATACATTAAATGAGACTCTTATTACTGAATGTGTTGCTCAAGATATGTTTTTCACTGCTACAAATTGTTCTATTAATGCTTCCCAATTTCATGAACTATCTGTTGCCCTGAAAGTCTCCCATGATCGTGTCATTCAGCTTGAAAAAACTAATTCTGAACTAAATGAGAAAATTGAACTGGATGATCACGACAATTTGGTTAAACATTTTTCCAAACTAGAAGTTGAGCATTTTAATTTACAACTAAAATATCAACATCTTAAAGAAAATGTCGAAACTTCAAATATCAAGACATCCTCAGATGCTCCAGAGTTTGATGCAGTTTTTCAAATTAACAAACGTGATGAACAGATTCAAGCTCATTGCAACACGATCAGAAAGTTGAAAGCCCAAATCTCTCAATTAAAGGGTCAAACGAACAATATGACAGGCTCCCAAATGCCTCCTCCTCTAGATTCTCAGAATTCTCAAACGTTTCATCTTCAAAACTTAGTAAATGCATTACAAAAGGAAAACGAAAGTTTTCTAGAAGAAAATGAAAAGGTTAAACGTCATTTCAATGAGTTATTTGAATCTATAAAGGTCACTCGTAACAAAAATAACGAAACGGTAGCCTCGTTACAAAAAGAAATTGAGAATCTAAATAGTCAGGTAAAAAGAAAGATGCCAATGACGAATGGGGAGAATGGTGTATCAAAGGTACATGTCTGTAATAAATATGCTTTGTCTGTGAAATATGTTCCTCCTCATCTTAGGAATAACAAACTTGCTATTCAAACATATTTCTCACATCTTAAGGACAGCCTAGAATGTCTCCGTGAGATTGTAGAAGAGGATAAGTTAGAAAAACCAGATGATAATGCAATTGGCCATGCATGCTTATATGCCAAACGATCTCAAGAACTTCTAGAATGCCTAATTACAATATGCCCTAAAACCTTAGGTGAGCAAGTCAATCCCTTGATACCGTGTTCTATGCCTAGTGCCAAGCATGCAAGTCATTCAATGACAAATGTTATGAATGTGAACCCTATAGTGCCTTCAAGCAGTTCAGATTCCAAATCTGTTAGTGCTAAGAATGTGAACTCGAGTGTGCCCTCTAGGTGTTCAAATCCCAGCAATTCAAGTGTTAAAATAGTTAATCTTAGTGTGCCTGCATGTAGTTCAGATCCCAGCACATCTAAACAGGTGAAGCAAATAGTAGCAAAACCAACTAATGTTCCCATTCCATCTACAGGAGTAATCAGTGACATTAAAGCAAGCAGGTCAAAGTCTCAAGACAATACAAGGAATGATAGGACCTCGCAAGCTAAGAATGTGCATTGGAAAAGAGTAGAAGACCAACCTAGGAACTTTAAGTTTGAGCCGAATAAAACTAAGTCGAATTCTAGTATTAGCCATAGGCGTACTGTAGTTAAGTCGAATTCTGATACTATTTGCAAACCTTGTAATGATGTCTGCTTGAATTCTGTTGCTAATCATGAATATGGTATGAATACTTTGTCTAATACTGTCAAATCCCCAGTGAATCTTGTCAATGAAAATTATCATGCTAAGAAGACAAAAAGGCAAAGGCGAAAGAAAGTTAGAAAACAGTGGAAACCCACAGGAAGAACATTTAGTAAGTTAGGCTATCATTGGATACCTGATGGTCATAAGACTAATCAGACAATGCCCACTAGAAAATGGATGCCTACTGGTAGAACTATTCCCTTAAGAAGTGAGCACACTTTGAATAGGGCTAATACAGACACTTGTACTGCATCTATTCATAATGATTCCATTGCCTTAATTTCTGATATGAATGCTTCTATTTCTGATGTGGGTGTTCCAACCATTGTTACTAACCAAATGGAACCCATTCTTGCATGGGGATCCCAATTATCCAGTTATCCATTCTTGTCTGTGTTCAACTGCAGATCGTTCAAATCGTTTTGTGGTACCTGGACTCAGGCTGTTCCAAGCATATGACTGGCGACCGGTCACGGCTCATGAAATTCGTGAGCAAATTCATCGGGACAGTTAGATTTGGTAATGATCATTTCGGTGCAATTATGGGTTATGGTGATTATGTTGTTGGTAATAGTGTTATCTCTAGAGTATACTATGTGGAAGGTCTTGGTCATAATCTGTTCTCTGTTGGTCAATTCTGTGATTCTGATCTAGAAGTAGCCTTCAGAAAACATACTTGTTTTGTTAGAGAACTTGATGGTAAGGAACTGTTAAGAGGAACTCGTGGTTCAAATCTTTACACCATCTCTATCGATGATATGATGAAGTCTTCTCCAATCTGCTTGTTGTCAAAGGCTTCGAAAACAAAGTCATGGTTATTGCATCGTCGTCTCAATCACTTGAACTTCGGCACCATCAATGATCTCTCCAGAAAGGACTTAGTTGTAGGTTTACCTAGACTAAAGTATGAAAAGGATCATCTTTGTTCAGCATGCCAATTGGGAAAAAGCAAAAAGTATGCCCATAAACCCAAACCTACAAACTCAATTACAGAAGTTCTTCATACCCTTCATATGGATTTATGTGGACCAATGAGAGTGCAAAATATCTTTGGGAAGAAATATGTGTTAGTTGTGGTTGATGATTACTCTAGATTCACAGGACAAAGGATGAAACTCCTGATATCATCATCAAACTCATCAAACAGTTGCAGGTTCGACTTAACAAAACCGTCAGAATTATCCGAACAGACAATGGTACTGAGTTTGTTAACGAACAACTTAGTGAATTTTATGAAAGCATTGGAATCAGCCATCAAAGAAGTGTTTCACGAACTCCTCAACAGAACGGTGTAGTTGAAAGACGAAATCGAACTCTTGTGGAAGCCGCTAGAACAATGCTGATTTACTCAAAGGTTCCAATGTTTCTCTGGGCTGAAGCTATTGCCACTGCATGCTACACATAAAATCGTTCCCTGATTCACACTGTTCATGAAAAAACTCCATATGAACTAGTCCACAACAGAAAACCTAATCTCTCTTTCCTTCGTGTGTTTGGTGCATTGTGTTATCCAACTAGTGAGGGTCAAGACTTAGGCAAATTGAGAGCTAAAGCAGACATTGGAGTTTTTTTAGGGTATGCACCAAACAAAAAGTGATACTGAATCTACAACAAAAGAACCCGAAATATCATCGAAACAATTCACGTTACGTTTGATGAGCTGACCGGTCAAACGGCTCCTGGACAATCCAGTTCAGGACCCGCACTTCAAAACAGTCCCATTGGTTCATCCCTTGTTCCAAACTCTTCTCAAGAAATTCCATATGTACCTCCATCTGAAGATGATTTAAAGAAATTGTTTGATCCTATGTTTGATGAACTTTATGATCCAAGTACTAATGAGGTGTCGATTCCTACAACAGAGGCTGCTCATATTCCTGTGAATGAAGTCAATCCTTCAGTCTCAATATCATTAAGTCAAGAAGCGCCTGCTGCTGATCCTTCAGTCTCATCAACAAATCATTATTCTTCAAATGTACATCATGGAACTGTTTCTGGCATCAATGATGAAGTTAATCCCTTTGCTACTCCTGAAGATGCTCCATTTGAAAACATATTTGCTCCTGAATCTTCATCAGAACCATCTTCTTCAGGAGACATCGACTCTGCTACTTCAGTCCCTCAACAACTACCACATGAACACCTCAGAAAATGGACTCACGATCATCCATTAGACAACATCATTGGAAATCCTTCTCGTCTAATATCCACTCGTAAACAGCTTGCTACTGATGCCTTATGGTGCTTCTTTAACTCAGTACTCTCAAAGATCAAACCTAAAGATGTTAAAACTGCTATGAATGAAGACAGCTGGTTCAATGCCATGCAAGATGAAATTCATGAGTTTGATCGATTAGATGTATGGGAATTAGTGCCAGCTCCAGATTGTGCTATGATCATTGCTCTTAAGTGGATCTTCAAAGTGAAGCTTGATGAGCATGGTGAGGTTTTGAAAAATAAGGCTAGGTTAGTGGCTAAAGGTTATCGTCAAGAAGAAGGTATAGACTTTGAGGAATCTTTTGCTCCAGTTGCTCGTATCGAGGCGATCAGAATCTTCTTGGCTAATGCTGCTAGCAAGAACATGGTTGTTTATCAGATGGACGTGAAAACCGCATTTCTTAATGGAGATCTGAAAGAAGTGGTTTACGTCAGCCAGCCAGAGGGTTTTGTGAATCCAGAGCATCCTACTCATGTTTATCGCTTGAAAAAGGCCCTATATGGGTTGAAACAAGCTCCGAGGGCATGGTATGATACACTGTCAAAGTTTCTTCTATCTACCGGATTTAGCAAAGGAGCAGTTGATCCTACTTTGTTCACCAGAAAGTCAGGCAAACACTTAATTCACGTTCAAATTTATGTTGATGATATTATTTTTGCCTCGACTGACCCAATGGAATGTGATCGTTTTTCTAATGAAATGGGTTCAAAATTTCAAATGTCAATGATGGAACAAATGTCATTTTTCTTGGGATTACAAATTTCACAAAGTCCCGGAGGCATTTTCATAAATCAATCTAAATATGCAAATGAGATTTTAAAGAAATTTGGGTTTGATTCTAGTGACCCCTGTTGGCACTCCCATGATTGAACGAACCAAGCTGGATGAGGACCACTCAGGGATCATGGTAGATCAAACGAAATATCGTAGTATGATTGGATCCCTGATGTACCTCACAGCTAGTAGACCAGACATCTTGTTCGCTGTTTGCATGTGTGCTAGATACCAGGCTAAGCCTACTGAAAAGCACCTTGAAGCGATTAAACGGGTCTTTCGGTATCTCCAAGGAACCATCAATATGGGACTTTGGTACCCGAAAGACACCGGTATGTCACTAACAGCATATGCAGATGCAGATCATGCAGGGTGTCAAGATACTCGTCGAAGTACGTCCGGAGGTGCTCAGTTTTTGGGTGATAAGCTTGTGAGCTGGTCTTCAAAGAAGCAAATGAGTACTTTTATTTCCTCTACAGAGGCTGAATACATAGCCATGTCATCTTGTTGTGCTCAAATCTTATGGATGAGATCTCAATTATCTGACTATGGCTTTAAATTCAACAAAATCCCTCTGTACTGTGATAATAAAAATGTTATTGCTCTCTCATGCAACAACGTTCAACACTCAAGAGCAAAGCATATCGACATTCGACATCATTTCATCAGGGAAAAAGTGGAAAAAGGTGTGGTGGAACTCTATTTTGTGAGGTCTGAATATCAGTTAGCAGACATCTTCACCAAAGCTCTTCCAAGAGAACGTTTTGAGTTTATTCTTCCACGTCTTGGCTTGAAAAGCCTTCAACCAGAAACACTCAAACGTCTTCAGGAGGAAGACGAGGAGTAAAGGTCTATCTTCATCTATCTCTTGTATATATCTATTCGAAAATCAAAATACAAAATTATAAAACCTTCAAAAATCAAATAGAAAAATATAAAACCTTCAGAATCCATAAAAATCTGAAAAAAAAAAAAATTCGAATAATCTTCAAAAAATATTGTCAATTTGTTATGTTTTTTTTTCGGTTCGACAATATCTATGGTCTTTGTACTGTCATTCAAAGAATGACACGGGACTTTAGATGTTGTTCGAATTCTTAAAAAAAAAAAAAAAAAAAAAATTGTGAGAAAGAAAAAAATGGTTTATTGTCATTTCAGGCAGTAACCCGCTTTTTAAAGAAAGAACAGAGCCATTCTTTATCATGTTTTTCAAAATTCCATGCTCTGATTCTATAAACATTTATCTGCTGAAAACTAACTGCTTGGAAAAATAACTCAGTCTCTATTTTTGATAATCATCTGGACTTATTTGTCAAAATATCAATCTCTCAATCAACAACCTATGTCATTGATTGAGGGGGAGAATGATTTCAATTAAATTAAAAAGTTATTTGGCATTCAATTGTTTTCAAAAGATATACATGCATGTTTTATCAATGGAGTTTAAAGTCTTAAAATCCGATCCTTATCAGTTAAAACGCTTTCATAATCAAGTCACAATTCCCCTTAAAAGCTTTCAAAATCAATTTAAATCAATAAGAGATCACAAATCTCAAATGATTTGATAATTATGATTGGGGGAGAATGTGTGATTTAAATTGGATTTAAACTGATAATTCGGTAAATGGTTTTATAAGGATGTACATGCTATCCTTCCCACATGTGACAAACGATTTCAAATTTTCCATGCACATGTTGAGGGGGAGCATCTATCTTAAACCTATGATTTGAAACGTGATCACTTATCTCAATGTGCAGGTTCCCTCTAGTATGTGCAAAACTCTTTTCAAATCTCGAGGCACATACTGAGGGGGAGCAAACCTATGAAAACCTCATCCTTCCCAAAAATGCTTTATCTACTTGTCTTGATTAGGGAAGTGATGTTGATATCTTTTAGAAAATGGTAATCAAAGAAGTTAATTCTTCCTCTTGCCTCCGTGTGCAAAACGATTTCAAAAAAATTGATGCACATGTTGAGCGGGAGCACTTGTTCTAAAAATATCAAAAACAATTCAGGTGCAAAATGTTTTGATAATATATCACAAGTATCTGGATTGATTTTCAAATGGTTTTCAATTGGTTCAAATGGCAGATGAACAATACCAAATAGACTGACCAAATTTACTTTATGTACGGTGATATAAGGATGATAAGGTTAGGTATTGGTTCCCATGATCCGCCAGAACCGGAGGGATCTACCCAGGGACAATCCACTAGTTAGTGTAGAAGTCCTTAGGTATGATGATAAAAGGAGAAAAGTGAGATATGGGAAGAGTGCGGACTGAGACAGAGCAAGTACTGGAACAAACCCAACAAGGTTCTTGCTATGAAGTCTCGGTAAGCAATGAAGGGGTTGAAGAATTAAAAAGAATTGAATGAGAAAAGGGTGAAAACAAATAGCCCTCCATATATTCAACCTTAGGGCAGAAACCGGGTTCAATTCATATGCTACTGATGGTAACATCGGTATTTAAGACAAGACATCATGGACCCAGTGACGCACTGCACTAACTTCCCAAGCTACTCAAGTTCCTCTTAAAAGGGCTTGTTTCATTCTCACAGGGAACCTACATAATCTATCGACTTACTCTTAGAGATTGTTGATATTGAAGAAGGAGACCCTCTCCCTAGTCTCCGGCACAGGAACCTAATATGAACATGTTGAGTCTAGAGCCACGAGATCATCAATAAATCTCATTAGGACACTTTCATTGAAGACTCTCTGTTTCACACAATGTGGAAAGAGAGATTTTATCTTGAGTCCTACGCATTATCCTTGTGGTATTGCCAGAACATCTGAGTGATATGCAAACATACTCACAATGAAGATGGAAAGCCTTCTGGAGCCAACATCAAACAAGCTCCTGGTGGGTGGCATGTGAGATCTATCAAATAGATCAACCATGTGACAACTGAACAGAAACAATGGGGCGATTCAATCTTTTGAATCAATCCTGGTTCAGGTTATGGATTGACGGATACCTTTGAAAAACCGGTCTTTGTGCTTAAAAACTCTTTTCTTTAGCAAATCGACCGTGTACGGATATTTCAAATCAAAAGGTGTTTTATGATTAATAATTGATGTTCATTAAAACCTTCGTTGTATTGCAAAAACAATTTCTATTGAGCAATACACGATTGTTTTTCAAATATCTTTTCATCAATCAGTGGATTTCTATTCGCTGGTTCACTCACTCCGTGTTGTTTTCTTTGAGACGTTCCGGTTTGAGAACAGCTTGAGCAGCTGCGAAACCCTGTCAAGGAAATTTTTCGGAATTATACCTGATCACAGGTAGTACTTGTACTGATCAACGGGGAACCGTGGGCTGTGTACCTCAATTCAACGAAAGTGATCAAAGACACTTTCGTGCGATTTATTGCTAACTGTTGTATGCAGGTACGTCCTACGTTTGCAGCTGATCAGAATGAAGCGGTCAATCCATAGCCGCATGCTCATTTATCACATACATCTCAAAAGAAATCATGATTAGTGCATCAATGACTCTGATATTTTCACTCCATGCTTCTGCTACGCTGCTGCCAATATCATGAATCAACGAAAGCTTCTGCTACTCTGATGAGAAGATATCATGATCCAGTATGTGAGCATGTCGGTCCGAAAGTCACAACATCACATAATACCAACACCACAATGGATGTCTCAGAGATTTTTGTTAGCTGATGATCTCAAAAGCTGGCTTTAAATCATTATCACGTGGATCAGTAAAAGACCTCCACTTGGATTAACCAAACATGCAATGAGATGATTCAATGACTACGAGCTTCGGAGCAAAGTACTACTTCAAGAATGCAAGAACAATTGTTAATGTAATATCGGTTTGCATTCTAATGTAATTTTAGTACATGATTGAGGTGACCTCCCTTAGGGGGAGATTGTTAGGAATTAGAAATTCCAGGTATTAAAGAGTCAGTCACCTCAAGTATATGTAATCGTTAGAAAGCTCGTAGTCGTAGTTATTTTAAGTTAAGTAGTACTTAGTTAAGTAACACCGTGGAGGACGGACAGGTCTTTACCCACTGTATGCCTGATCCACAGCCCGTTGTGTGGCATTTTATTGTAAGACTATAAATACTCTCTACCTTCCAAGGTAGAGAGTTGGAGCTCATAATAATATTTTCTTTCTCTCACTATAGTTCCCAACTCTCTTCCTTTCTCTCACTAGAACTTTCTCTCTCTAACATACTTATACGCCTACTTTGATCATGGTTTAGAGTGTTTGTGAAATCCAATATCCTACAGAACCCATCACCACCACTGGTCTATTAACAGTTGCTGAAGTTAATGAAATCCTATTCTCTGATGAAGAACTGGCTGACAGCGAAGATGACATACTTTCAGCAGAAGAAGAAATGGATGCTGATGTTCAAACACATGAACAAGAGCATTAACCTGATCCACAAGAGCCTGAAAAGTAACCTTTCAAGCCTGATGATAATCACTCTGACTCTTCTCCTTCATCCTGTCCTGAAGAATTCAGAAAGTTTGACAACACTCTTCCACTGACAGAAAGACAACTGGTTATGTGGATCACTAAAGCTTCAAGGAAGTTATATTCTGGTGTTACTGAAACTTTATGGGATCAACACACTGAAGCAGCTTCCAGCTATGCAGATCTGAAAGCTGAGGTACAAGCCTTTGATGCAAACACTGACGAACACAGGGATCTCATGTACCAACATCTTCACAGACTGGATGAAAACCTGGTTAAATTTCTCAAGCACCTTCAGGGTTGTGGCACAAAGATAGATGAAATCAGGGATTCCGTCAAAGAAGACCCAGCACTCAACTCCAAAGTGCTGGAGGCTACTGAGGCTTACTTGAAAAATTCCTCTTTCCTCACTAAACTAATCGGGATGCTCAAATCTGCCAATGTTCAGGGTCTTCAGTCTTCAGTCCAGTCTCTTCAGGCCACACTGGGTTCTTTGGATGCTCAAGTGACTACTTTGGCTAAGGCATCGTCTTCTATGGCCTGGAATCTTGGGCCTAGAATGACTCCTTTGGAACTATCTCAGGCTAATCTGGCAGACAAGGTAACCGGTCTTCAAAAAGATACAACTGACATCAAGGCTATGGTCACGGAGATCTACCAAGCCTTCAAAGGTCAAGCAACTCCAACTCCCTCAGTGTCTGAGGCAACTCTTGCTCTCACTGATGTTGCACCAACAGTTGAGGGGGAGAAAGCCATTGAGGGGGAGCCAGCTCAACGAGTCTCAGCAACACCCATATCATCAGTCCCAGCAACAACAACAACTATTATGAAAATGACAGTTGCAACACCCATCATGACAACAACACCACCTTTGGTAGCATCGTCTTCTTCAGGCAAGGATAAAGGAAAAGCCATGAAGCAAACACCTGAGCCTGAGAAGATTCCCTATGTCATCGGCAACACTCAGTATCTGCATACTCCACAACAGCTAAGTGCCTACCTTGCAAAAGAAGAAAGGAGAAAGAAACTAGCCTACATTGCAAGGAAGAAAGAAAGAGCAAAGAAGCACTAGTACAAGTTGTTGATGAGGAAGCTAAAAATATTGGAATTGATCCTAAAAAGCTTCAAAAATATTGGATAAAAGACATTTTGAGGTTCATGATCCCATGAAATTCAATGACTTTGGGATCACTGAACTCGATGAGCTTGGTCCAATCATTTCTAAGAAGCAGAATGCAGTGGTCAAGGAACTGATGAAATCCCTGAGCAAAAGGTATGAAAGACTGAGGGAAGCACCAGCACAACTTCAAATTCAGCCAGCTCTAACTGCACCACAAGGATCTTAGTCTCAGCTAGCCCAAGGTAAAAGAAAAAGGGTTGAATCTGATCCTGAAATCAAAGTCCCTGGCCTGCAACAGGGAGCTACCAGAAGGAGTAAAGTTTGTTAACTGTCTTTGCATTGAAGAGCCTGAAAGAGGACTCTTCTTTATATATGTCTATGGAAACCCAGCATTCCAGAGATGGAGTGACATTGACCTTGCAGGAGTGTCTACAATGGCAAGTTATCTACCAATGGCCTCTCAGATTCAAACTCCAGCAAACGTCAGGTTCTACAATGACCTGAATGCTAAGATAAGAGAGCACTCTGACAAAGAAACACTCCTCAAGAAGAAACCAAAGCTTGAAGCACTGGGAATCCACATTGAGTGACATTTTTTGGTTTCATCTTTTGTACTAGTGATAGGAACTATGTAATGTGATCAATAAATGATGTATGTTTTGTTAAAATATTCAGCGTTCCTTATTATGTTCATTAGTAGATTGAGTGTAAGAAGAAGCCATTTGCTCACTTACACTGATTAAACACTTAGGCTATTTGTATATCCAAATAGGGGGAGACTGTTGGATTTAGTAAAAACTCAAACCCCTTAAGTCTAGGATTTGAATAGAAAATACCCTAAGTGTTGTCCCTTAAACACTGATAAGTCACTGAGCGCATAGTCTCTCAGTGAGCTATCTTCAGGATACTCAGTAAGAGACAAAGATGAAGTCTCTCCACTCAGTAAGGCGGAACTTAAGGGGTGGAGACTGAGTCAAGAAGAAGATGGTGGATTCAGTGAGTGATGACAATAACTCACTGAATCTCGAAACTCCTCACCAACCACTTTCACTGAAGACAAACTGAAGTTGAAGACTGAAGGCAATAAAGACTGAAGAAAGAGCGGGACAAGGCGGGATAAGTTTGAACAGATAAGACGAAGTCCTTATCAACCAAAGTCAACTTTCCATGAATGGCTAATTATCAGGCTCAGTATCATCACTGACTAGATGAAAGCAACCTTGTCACTTACCCAATATAGTCTTTGTAAACAGAGACAAAATACATCAGTATTTTGTCTTTTGTAACCTGTCAGTTTGTCACTTAGGATAGAGTTAAAACTCATACTTGTATAAATAGCATAAGAGATGGAGTGAATGATTTAAGCTTGTGAATTGTAGAACACACACACACAAGCCATCTTTCACTCCTTCAAATACAACTTAGTCCCTGAGATAGCTCAGTGGTTCCATTGTAGTTGTGCTCAGACTTAGCCTGAGCTTTGTGAGGAGTTACAACACTTTGTCATTTCAATCCCAAGTACTGTTCTGCAAGTACTTGGGTAATGTATTCTTTTGATTGATTTCTAATAAAGAATATTAAGTTGAAAATTTATCAGTGTGTTTTACTTACTTCATTTCAGTCATTAATTCACTATTTATTTGTTTAAGTTCTTAAACTGTTTTTATACTATAGTGAATAGGGAACAATACTTATACTTTCGCCAATACATAAGGATACATGCAATAAGGCCTTGTAGTGCATTAAACACCAATTTTAATCCAACATTTCGCTTGAGAATATTATCAAACACTTCTCATGCGTAAGAGGCCTACCATTATCTTAATATCTTATAAAGCATTTAGTCTTTTTGGGGCATTTAATGCTTTAAAAATCAGCAATACAATTATATAAGCTAAATGTATAACAAATTTAAACACACTTTATGTAACAATAGCAAGGTTCCCGCGCAATGCGGCGGCGGATACCCTGTGATTGAATTTTGTGGTGAACAAATGTTTTTCATTTATATATTTTTTCTAACAATAACTTTAGTATGTAATGTTTTTTCGTTGTTCAAAATGACTACATGATTTATATAAAGGTAAACATTATGGATAGGGGTGTTCAAAAAATATGTAAAACAGAAAAACCTAGCCGATCTTCTCAATCTTAAAAATCTTCCATCCAGCCACGGGGCTCTGCGTGCACCGAGAATCATTTTTCAAGCCATTGACTTTTGGACCATACAACGAGGCTGAGAGATGAGATTACACTACGAAAAATACACAAACAATAAAGGGTACATATTATTGTCTAGAAACAGATGAAGTAGGGAAAATGGCAAAATTAGTCTTACTATGCACAAATACTACAAAATGGGAAGCTATATCAGCCTCTAAATCGCATCTTTTATCAAAGACCAATAACGGCACAATTGTGTGTTTGGACATAGACTATGGAAACAACATTTTCACAAACACTTGTAAATGCTTAGCTAATGACAATTTGCGTGACCCTGCTAGCCAATGGTTTAAATTCATCAATGAGACATTAAGCTCAGGTGTAGCAGAGTCCTATGGTCCAATAGACTCGATCTTGCAATCTCTTGGAGTTAACTTATTGGGATAAATGTAACTACTATAAATTTGTATACTAACTACGAATAAACTTTTTAAAACCTTAAGAGAAATTTTTTAGCTACTTCACAAACAGTTAATTTGAGTTCACTATGTTACTCCAATGACTATTATGAGATAGATCAAGTATTGGGACTGAAATATTCAATTGAATTTTCTAAGGAAGCTGTTTAACCACAGCTATTAGCCTAAATTATTATTAGATGTGGCAAAATGAACAAGCTTTCAATGGGTCAAAACAAGACGGGTCAGTTTGGCTGGACTAAATAGTGTTTTCCAGAATATTTTACAAATTCTATAAACAGTTGGCACAAGCTTTTACTAAAAAAAAATGATCTATAGGGGGTTTTGTGTGGTCAACACGAACTCTCAAAAGACCCCGTTACCTTATAGCTATTATTTAATTTACGAGTCTGACCCATTATTCCTAAAACACAACTCACTCGGATCAACATATTCATAAGAACATTGGTCAAAATCGCACCAGCAATCAATATGTAAAAGTCGAATGCGTGTAATATACATGAAGCAGAATCTTACGGCAGTTGAACAATTTTAACACGAATGACAAAAAACTAGATTCAAATTCATTAAAATGCGAGTCTGGTAATTGTTGACAAGTCAAGCAACTGATTCTAAAATAAAAGAGCACATAACATGCAAAGTACACCTTGAAAAACAACATACTTATTCCTCTGTGGCATCTCCTCCCACTTCAACTATGTCAACGAGCTCCCTCAGCGGTGTAATTTTTTTAGATGGGACCTCTATAAATGCAGATTAGAACATCAGAATCAGATGCATGACATGGAAATTTCTTTTTTAAAAACAAAAAAGAATTTGGATTCTTGAATGGAAATACGGATGTAAGTGCGAGATTTGGAGTCAAATGATTCCTTAAATATTCCTTCTTACCCTGCAAATAGAATAATTATCGTTATATATTAAATTTTGGTTACCACGGAATCAACAACTCGGTAGTCACTAATGAGAAAGATAAATAGACCTTTTCGATAACACAAACATCAACGTTACTTCCAAATCCCAAATCATTAAATATACCAAAGCATATCGCCTTGGTTACCAACTTAATTCCATCTTCTCTCTGTATAAAAAAAAGAGTACCCTTAGTTCATCAAATTGTTACCATAACATGGAGCGGATAAAAAAAAAAGCACCATAACAACATACGGATATAAGAAGGCAATGAATCTTTCAAGAACTAATCATGCTTGAATTTAAACACATAGACAAGTTTTGTTAAGGATATGACAAGACATTGCAATATGTAAGGCATGATTGTAGATATTTAATTCCTGAAGTATAGCTCTTTTTATTCTGTATCAATGTTAGCTAGCTGTTATAATGGTGTGATAAATGTTAGTTGTTACAATGTGCAAGGTATTGACTATTTAGAAAAAGTAAAATATATTTCCATAAAAAACAAGTGATTATGCCTGAATTTTCAGTCTTTCTATTTATGGAATAGTCCTAAATCCTTTATAATGTAGTAGAGATTAAATACCTTAAAAAACTTAATTTTCAACAATGCAAGTATTCATGCAATGTTTACAATTCATTGATGTATAATTAATATACATTGTTAAAACACTCATTTAAAGATAAATACAAGTATTAAAAGACATAATACAAGTAATGCAAGCTACTAATTAATGATATTTTAAAAACCTCATTTTAATAATAAAAAATACAGTTAAAAGAACATATCGTACAAATTAAACAAGCTACTAAACACAAAAAATAAACAAATGAAATAATACAAACTAAGCAAAGTTTTCACTAAACTTTTGCTATTGCTAATGATCGAAACGATGCTAATGACCATATATGGTGTTTGAAGTGTTTAATTGATCTCGATAAAGTGTGTTTTCAGATCTAAGGTTTGAATAATCGAGTGTGTAATCAGATTTTTTTTTAGTGCGTGTTTAAAGGGAAGAAATGTGTAGGTTGAGAGAACGGAAACTGGACACAATTGGTTGCTTTTTTGTTTTCATTAGCTATAATGACTTTTAGCCACTTTAACAAGTATAGAACCACGTACTTATATTTGCATTCGTATAATTAACAACCCAAAAAGAGAAACAATTTAGCTAAACCCATCACTGTAAAACCAATACCAAAACACAACTTTTCATTATTCATTATAACGATTGCAAGATGACTTAAGAATATTTATCGGCAAATAGTTATCCAGGAAAGTACTGACATTCTCCATCTTCATTGCACTGACCACCTTTAGGTTCACATACACGCCTGCAACTATCATGATCGCATTCAAACCTAGTGTTATATGTTGGTTGGTTCGGATGAGGTACGACGGGAGGTAATCCGCCAGGATGGCAAACACATGTTTTTTCGTCGACACAGTATGCATCTTTAGTTTGGCAAATCCTTGTGCAATAGTTATCATCTGGTGGTTGGCATGCTGGTGAAGAGCTTTGATGCAGGTTTTACTGACCAGGTTTTAATATTTATAAAGTCTCGTTACACCTATGGTCTACCCTAGTGCACTAACGGGCAGTGTACCCGGTCGTGTGTAGTGTAGTAATCGGTAAAGCCGAGGTCGTCCCAAGAGCTATGTGTGTTGGATTATTACTAAGTCTAGGTGTCACAGATTAATAATGGTCTCGATAGGGATTTACTTAATTAAACTACTAAAGCAGAATATAATAAAGTAGATAAAATCAAATAAATGGTAAAGGAAAATCAATAGAGGAGAGTGGTTCTAACCTAGTTAATCCTCCTAGCTAGTTAAGTCTACGTCTACTTACTTCCAATTACTTCAGGTGGGGTCAAAGTCGAGAGGACAACATTTGGTCAATTCGCCCTAACCTATCAGCAAAGATGCCACCACAGGAGAAGTCAGGTGTCCCTTCATAAGTCCTGTTTTTCCTGGTCCCCTAAGCCAAGTCATTAAGTACCGCTACATTCTAGATTTATAATAGTGAGTGCCCGGCTGTTAGGAACTTAGACACTCACCCCCTAATTCTTAAGTTCATCCAAAGGATAGGTGATCAGTTGGTCAAATCGCACAAGTAGAAAGGGTCGTCAGTTGGTCATATCTTACCCTTGCCGTCTCAGTCCGCTCACCTAGGGTCAGTTGGTCATATCTCCTAGGCAATTGGCCTCTACCGCCATTCAAAACTACCGAACCAAGGGTGGCTACCAATAAACTATGCATGCATACACTTAGAAATAATTGTACGGAAGTAAAGTAAATGCAAACAAAACAATTAAGGAATCATAACTAGGCCAGCACCAAGAGGTGCTTAGCCGCTCATATTAATCATGCAAACCAATTCAATATTCAAAGGTACGAAATACATGAATTGAAAGTAAAAGAAATATAAAATGCTAATGCTTATCGAAGGGGAGTGATTTCTCCCTTGGAGACAGCTCTGTATGCTCCTCTAGACCTGCCTTGAGCTTTTTCCCACGTTCTCTGGTTGTTGTGTGTGGAATGGGATGATTAGAAATGGTAGAATTCGTGGGGTATTTATAGGCCAGAACTGGGTTACGACGTAACTAATATAGGAGTTACGCCGTAACCTTCTATTTCTTCGTATTTTGCACTAGATATGCTGGTTACGGCGTAACCTAATAAGTGGTTACGCCGTAGTCTTCAATAAACTTGGTTGCGCCGTAGTTGATGTAATAGTTACGGCGTAAGTATCAGCTGTGTGGAACCTCATTTGACCTAATATAGTTACGTCGTAGCTTTGGGAAGAGTTACGCCGTAACCTTCTGATAAGTTAGTTTTCTGAGTCACGCAATAGTTACGGTGTAATATGAGAGACGAGTTACGCCGTAACTTATTCAAAGTAGCATACTGTGATAAATCTTTAGACATTTCTCCAGTTCCACGTCTCTTTAGGTCCAATGCTCGTAATTTACCTGAAAGTGGAAAACAAGCGTAAATCCTTATAAATGATATAAATTACAAGCATTATCGGGGGAAATTGACACTTAATAGTCAGGACTATTTGATGTTATCAAATATTCCCCCACTTAAACTCTACTTGCCCTCAAGTAGACCTTATTAGAAAGATTATTAAAAAGATATCTCTCATAACCTAGAAAATATAAGTTTACAAATCCCTTATGCTAGAATAAAACAAAGCTGAACACCTCACGAAAGGGGAACAAAACACTCAAATATCTCAACTATTCTAAGTGTTAATTTCGGGGTGATCACTCAATTGCACAGTCATAGCATGTATTCTATCATAAGCTTGGCGATTACACAAATCTCCACCACTAGAGTTAAGGGCTAAACAAATCTCGAAGGCAATATGGGTAGACACGACAAAGGTTAAGGGGTGACTCATCATTACTAACATGTCATGGCGAGTGGACAAAATCAATGATACATGACCAAATCCATGGCCAAGACACCAAAGATTGCTCGCTGCATCACCTAGACACGCTTCAGGACTACAGGGTAGGATAAGACATGGGTTATATAAATGCTGTAAAATAAAAAACAAGCAGGTAGTCTAAATCTATAACCAAGTCATCACCACTTACCGTCCACCCAAAGTTCAAGCTTTGAAGTCAAGAAACCGGATCATGAAATACAAGGTAGATGTGTCATTAGAGGACGTCGTGATGGGCACACTACCTTTTCTCCAACTGTTGGCATAACTACCAACTTCAATATTCAAATGTGACCGAGGTGGCCTCCTCGATACTAAATCTAATAAGCTCATAATATAGTGCTTATAACATCGCACTTTACAATAACATAACAATTTTTTTTTTTTTTTTTGAATCATTTTTTTTTCAACATAACAATAAGAACTAAACATAATATCCCCCCACTTGAGATGAACAATGGGAATTCGGGGGGTCTTCAATGATCTTCAGGAATGTTGTTGATGAAAGCGTGATTTCCGAACCTTTCCACTCGAACCTTGAACTTAGGCAAATGATGACTTCCCAATCACAAATAAAGACTACAGGGTAGGCTAAGGTGTATAGGTGTATCGAAACAATATATCGGGTTAACAAAATGAAAGGAATGGCTCAGATGGGTGTATCTAAGGGTATCTTGCACTAAAGGTGAGTGCAACAAAAGGGTTTCACATGGGGGTCGAGAAGTCGAGGTGACTAATCGATAGACACACAATGGTAGGCTGTTTGGGTGATAATCCTATAATATTGCCTTCTAAAACTGAAAAGTCCAAATACATCGAGATAACTCAACATACCTCGTCTATGGTCTCGAAATGATGCAAAGGCCAAGTTTTAAAGTTTACAAGCTACCGGCACACTCATAATTTGGTGGATTTGGGGTAAAATATTGGAAACGGATAAGGCTAATCTCACCATATAATATCAAGGGTTCTATGTGCTCGGCTAAGGTCTAATCTAGTTAGGTTAAGAAAAACATGTCAAAATTTTAAAAATGGCATAATTTTTCAAAATAAACTTGAAAACGAGGGCAAAATAATGTTCAAGAGATAATTCTACTCCCGTCCTCCTACTTGAATTGTACAAAGTCCCTTTTGTACTAAGAATTAAATAAAGGTGAAGAGAAAACTAGAATTAGAGCGAGAACTTCCCTGAAATTTGCTCCATAAAGAAAGAAGGCCCACGAAAAGAGACGTGCCTTCGTATAAGCATCATGAACAAACTTCGATCACTGAAATCACACTACCGAAAAGCATAATTCTAAAAAGAAAAAATGAAAAATGAAAAATGAAAAACAAACCTAACTCACTTTCGTAGGAATCACGGTTGCATTTAGCATATGCAACAAGCCTTTTAAACCACTTGATGTCCCAAGTGGACGAGTGAAGTCTCGTGAGGGTTTACAGGGAACACACCCACAAGTTCATTTAAAATACTAATACAAGGATTGTGTTTTAAAATGAAAGAATTAAAGCAGAGGAAAGTTACGTCGTAACTCTTTTGAGGGAGTTACACCGTAACTGGCAAAACCTGACATAAGCTGCAAAGCGAGTGGTTACGGCGTAACCACTGAGATGGTATTACGTCGTAATTGGTAATGCATCAAGAATCCGGCTGCTAAAAGGTTGGTTACGGCGTAATCACATACATGAGTTACGCCGTAACTCTGGCCAGATCAGCAAACTGCAGCAGTAATTACTTCCTCGTTTCCTGCAAAAATGGTTTGAAAACACAAAACCCTACAGAAATGGAAATAAAACAAAAGAAAGGGATAATTGGGTTGTCTCTTGAAAGAGCACTTTTCTTTATTTATGAGTCTTTAAGTTAGACTCAGAGCCGCGGGGCTACCAGTGCTTGTTGGTCATTTCGTGGATATGGCAATCTCCACGTCGGATCCAACTTACCAAATTCTCATCCCGTTTGTAGTCGTCCCCTAATTCTAAACAGCCCGAGTAGAAACTCTTGATTTTCTGGTAAAGGTGTTCAATGCCTTTTTCTTTGTCTTTCTCACAGATATCGAGCAGTGGTTGGGCTTGGCTCAACTGCCTCTTGGTCCAATTTTTAAAGTTCTTGATCGTTCTCGGCATTTTGAAAATAGTCTTATCATCGTTAATCTTCAACCATACTAACCCTTCTTTTTCATTTTTATCTAAACCCGACTGTTAATACAAATAAGCCGTAAAAATATTTATTTATATTTTACGATCTTCTAATGTTTTGTTGATAACAAACGTAAAATCATGTTAACGAAACAAATAAAATACGTAAATGGTTTGAACTAATAGTTTCTAACATATTCACATTTTCACATAAAACACTAAAACAAGTATAAGTGATTTTATGATTTAATATTACATATGTACAACAACTAGTGTTTATATATTTGGGTAAAATATACACATAACTAGTATGTAGTATATTGGGTAATATAAATGGGTAGAAACTTAAGTATAACAACCCATTGGGCAAATACATTGAATGTAGTTGGGTACAACCCAAAGCCCATGACCCATGGAGCTTGACCCATAACCCATTGCATGACACCATGCTTATATCATACATGGATAATATCCATAACCCAAGGATCAACTCATACCTAAGTGACCAAGTGCATTGCACTAAAAAGATACATTGTATCTAGCTAAAGATCCATGGTTCAACCCATGACCCATAACCAAAATACCGATGGGTAAAAGGGAGCGTCCCACGGATCCCTAGCTTAACGCTAGACGGATCCCTTGTGGAAGGGATCCGTGGGATCCGGGGATTAGTATATTTTTTCTTCTATAAATAGTGAGCCATTTTGTTCATTGTTTCTCACCCCTTTCTAACACACTTTCTCCCTGAGTTAAAAACTCACTAACCTCATATCCAAGAGATCTATGTTTGTAGTTTTGTTTTTGTGTGATCTTCTAGGTTCCTCTTAAAGGCAAGATCACCACCTTTGAAGTCGAGCAAGCTCAAGTCCATGAGTTGCCATGCTTCCTCATCATCAAGGCTACTGAAGTCTTCTTGTTGATGATTCCTTTCTTTCTTCTAAGAAGTGTAGTGTTGAAGACATTAGTGAAAGATGTCTCAAGTGTCAAGACGAAGATATTAGTGAAGGGTATCTATCGTCTATATCATAAGCACTTGTGGTAGGTGCTTACAAGTCAAGACTAGAAGCATTAGTGAAAGGTGCTTAGAAGTCAAGACACAAGACATTAGTGAAGGGTGTCTTGTAGATCTAGTCAAAGGCATTAGTGAAAGGTTCCTTAGATGTACATTCGATATGGTGTGTTTCGATGTACAAGATAGACTAGTATTAGATTCAAGGATATTGATATCCTTGATGATGTTGTAAAGGAGTAGATCTCTTTGGGAATAGTCGTTGGTGTAGTGTGGTAGTAGTTCCTCCATTGCAATGGAACTAGGTGCTTAGCCTAGTACCTAATAAAGGGTAGGCGACGTTGTGAAGGTATAGTTCACCTTGGAGTGAAAGAACTAGGTACTTAGCCTAGTACCTTATAAAGGGTAGGTGACGTTGTGTAGGTGTGGTTCACCTTGGACTGAAAGAACCTGATGGTTAGCCTAGCACCGGAAAAAGGGTAGGTGACGTTGTGAAGGCTTCTCCGCCATAAGGAGATTGGTGTAGTGTTTACGAACTCTCGAGTAGGTGACTCGGGGAGTGGAGTAGGGCAAGGAAGGTGTCCTTGTAGCCGAACCACTATAAATACTCGCGTTGTGGTTTTGTGCTTCTTACTCTTATCTTTTCATTACTTGTCTTTACATGATTGTTTATCAACATCCAACACACACATCCAAATAGATTGACATAAGTCGATCTAAATAGATTAAAAGGAAGTTTTAATTGGTAAAACTATTCAACCCCCCTTCTAGTTTTCCACAATTGGCATCAGAGCTTCGTTACCAAGTTTCTTGAAGTATATTGTACTTTAAAAACTTGATACGATCCATGGTTAATTGAAAACTACAAAGAAGGTTTTTTCATAAAAACAAACACCATGTCTTTTAAAACTATATGTTTGGATGTTGATATGATAACAACACTTTTTTCTTATTTATTTACTTTTTCATTTAATTGCACTAATCTTCTTTGTCTTGTTGATTAGTCAAAGCTCATACCCACCAAGCTATAGGAATCGCTTGGTCACAAGAATACCTTCCTTAAGAAGGTATCTTAAACGCCAAGGAGCGGGAATCGTCTAAGTGACATTTGCTGTGTCATTTGTAAAGACATTCCTAAGTGCGCTAGAGGTATGCTTTTCTTTTTATTTTGCTTGATAATTAAGTATGCCTATTTAGGTATTTATATGATTATCTTTTGTGCATATACATGTTTTACATGAAGCTTCATTAGGAAGCCTTTTTCTCACATACGTGTTATTTTTCTCGTCTAAAGTCGTGGTATATAAAACTTATGTTTTATTTCCTTTAATCGAATAATAAAACAAAACACGAATCTAAAAAATTCCTCCTTTCCCATAAATACTCCCACCATCAATCACTCTATCCTCACTTTTTCAAATCTTCCAATTTCAAAAATTTCTCTCATTCAAAACTCTATCTTCCTTTCCATTTTTCGTCTCAACCGAAACCAAGAAGGATCATCTTCAACATGGTTTACATCGCCCTCGTGCTCATCGCCTTAACACTCATCGCACTTGTGTTCCCTATGATGAAGTTCACATACAGAGACATTTACTTTGTGTTGTTAATCTACATTGGAGTTATATACCCAATCCTTTGTATCATTCTTAGTATTGAAATGAAATATTACTAATAATCTAGTTATCTAGGCTATTATGTGTTTATCATCTTTCTTTGTTTTATTTCTTTCTTTCGTGATACATTAGAAGTCATGTATGCATGTTAAAAGAAAATGTAGGCTAAAACACATATCTTGGTATAAAACTATGAGATCTAAAAACCTATGTTTTTCTTAAAATCTGTTTCTGTAAACTACAGATCTACAGATCCCGAAAGTTATACCAGCCGGATCCCTTTTGAAAAGGAACCGTGGGATCCGTCCTACTGGAGAACAGTTCTTCATGCAAATTAAAAACCACTTTTCTTCTAAAAGTAATACTCCACTAGTTTGTCAAAACCATAAGTAAGTTAAGTGTCTTCCGTGTTAAAAACCATTGTTAATAAAAATCTAATAAAAACGTTAGATAATCATAGGTTGACCGCAAACATCACTTTCTATTAACTCATCATTTATATAGGTTCAACTATGTCGCACGTATATGAGTTTGATTCCTCACTCTCTAGCGTCTACACTCATAACATCTCTCTTGAGCCCAACACACCTGGCAATCATGTCCGTGGGTTCAACAATCTCGAAACCCGTCACTTCCATGAAGGACGTATTGTAGACACCTCTCTACAATTCGAAGAAGGTATCAATACCTCCTTTCGAGCCATAGGACTAGAATGTCTTCTCGAAATTAACGAGAAAATATGTCCAAGGTTTGTATTGGAATTCTTTCGTCAAGTCGAACTCGTTCGTAACAGGGATCGTTCTCTATCTCTTTGGTTTTGGATCAAAAACCAAAAGTTTGTTTTGACTCTTGGGCAATTTGCTCAAATTCTCCGAATTCCAAATTATGGACAATGTGCCTTCACTGAAGATTGGTCTCTTGATTCTCTCTTCAATTTTCGTGAAGAAAATAGTCCGTATTGTTCTCACATTACTTCCCCACAAGACTTAATTCGCATAATATGCAAACCCCATCACTCCAATACAAACATCATCTACACACGAGGATATTCTTGAAGAGTACAAGCCCCTTGCACTCATCCTACGTGAAAATGTTTTGGAGTCTTAAGGGAAATCGAGAAATCCTTCCCTCCTGTTGTGCTCACATAATGTATTGTGTGCTAACACAACAACCATACAATCTCGCCTACTTCTTTGCAAGGCGAATTGTAAATCTTCAAGGCTCCAAGAATAAACTCATTCCATATGGAATGTTCTTGACGCGCCTCTATCATAATGTCATGCATTTTCATCCTCAATTTCAAAGTCCGTTGTACGTACTTGTGAACAAGATGATGGAACCGCTGAACATTTCCCTCATGAAGACGTTCTTCATTCCTGAATCCGCCAACACTCATCAACCATTTGATGATCCACCTAGCGAAAACACTTAAGGAACTTAGTAGTCTTTCAAATAGGATCAACCCTTTTATACTCATGCTTTATCAATGTAATCCTATTTCCCTCATGAAATAAAACATCTTACATTTGATATCTTAGTGTTAGAACCTCTTTAAAACAACCTTGGGATATATTGCATTGTCAAGATCATTGCATACCTTTAGTAAAGGTTCTGCTGAGCAGATGGACGGATCCCAATGTTTGTGCTTGACGGATCCCTACACTTACGGAACCGCGGGATCTGGCTAACAGAAAATGCAACTGCAAGCATTATATTTCAAACATATCCTTAGAACACCTCACACTAAGCTAAACATAGTGTCTTAAGGCAAATTAAGTCCTTATCAAGATAGGTAGATCCTTTCTACTCACACATAACTCACCTAGATCACACTCTAAGACGCTTGTAGATCTATCGTTTCATTTTTATTCCATTACTCTTCCGCTCTTAAACTCACACTTCATTTTTCACTTGATCCCTCACATCTAGTCTTAGAAATCTTTCGATTATGGCAAAATTGATCATAAATCATCCTTACCTCAAAATTGATCAAAGTTGATCAAATTCTAGTTTTTCCCATCTCAAAGCCTTTAGGATATTCTCCAAAACACTATTCTAAGTCACAACCTGATCTCTAGGATCATTTAGCTTCAATTGACACTCTCATCTTTAGTGTCATCCTTGCTCATCCATTGGTACTCATGAAAGTTCCAAATCCTTCCATAAAAGACAATCATTAGCTACATCACTCATTATCTTCAAGTACTTAAGCACCCCTTCATTTAAGACACTTAGGAGGACTGAAACACTCAAGATGATATAGATCTTAGATCTTAGAAATATCATTTCCACTCTTTTATAGCTGCTGAGAGCCGGATCCCTAGGATTAGCCTAGACGGATCCCTCTGAAGAGGGAACCGTGGGATCCGGATGACAGTCTATGTCAAATCTTGCTAAAACAATCATTTCAACTCATCTTTCTAACTCAAACACTCCATCTTATCTTAAATGAGTTCCTAGATCAGTACAAACTCTGAAGTTGACTCTTGTGCATGTTAATCATCACATTCCAATGAATCTTAGTGGCTTAAGGCTTAAATGCACTTGCCAAATCTCTTGGTTTATAAACCACATTGTTAGGACTTCCATAGTCATCACCTTCACCCTAACTTTCAGCACTTTAGAAACCCTTACAAACCTCTTGAAATCATCTCATCATGAGGAAAACCCCAAGTAGTAACTTATCTACCAAAGAACCACCCATGAAAAAGGCTCGTGTTATACACGAAATCTCCTCAACCGAATCCTCTCTGGTCAAGCCAACAAATGATAGGATCTTTCCTCAACCAATCAAACCAATTCCTAAAAGGATAGTACCCACAAAACTACCTATGCCAAACACCACCATACCTCCTAGGCCAAACAATATCATCTCCACTAAACCATCACCATTGGGTTCTAGAGCTATTTCTTTTACATCTCCACTATCATCACCACACCTCTACAATTTAGAGGATTTGCCTCCTAGGCCGTCTCATCCGCCTCCGCCAACAACATTTTCCTCATTAGGAGGAATAATGGTACATAATTAAGATGTTGTGTCAACACTTGATCCGGCTTCCTTTTCACCGTTTCCATCATGTAATCCCATTTGGATTATGAGAAATCATCAAAGTCAACCACCTGACCATATGGAAGTTGAAACTTCTCTACCACCACCATCATTCTTGGTCGAGCCATTCTCAAATGCGCCTCCACCAATCCGTCCATCGTTTGAAGCTCCACAAGCCGCTTCACTTGATCCTTCGCATCAAGCATTTTCATTTCTTCCACCACCACTACCTAGCCATGACAAAGATTGCTATCATTGTCAACATGTTGAAAGTTTGATACATGAAGTACGAGAAGACCAACGTTTCATGTTCTATCATCTCCTCGAACGTTTCGACGAGATTAAACCTAAACAAAACTTGAGCTAGAAGATCTTAGTGGTGTCCTAACATCAAGCGATAGTTGGTCTATAAATTCCTAGTCATGTATTTTCTTATTTTCTTAGTTTTTAGAGTTATGTATATCATAACTCTAGTTTTATTAAATAAAATTACATGTTACTTGTTATATTTCTGAGCATATGATTACATTGTATTCATATCTCATTTTTGTGATAACATTACTTGTTATATCACCTTTGCTGGAATTAATCATCAGCTAATACGGATCCCTCAGAATTGCCTAGACGGATCCCTACTAGGAGGGAACCGTGGGATCCGTGTGACAGAAAACTATTTTCTACTAACTTGGACCACATTTGCAGGAAATTGTGAAGTATACCTGTTGTCTAACCTTTGTTTTGTAGTTATTCAATTTACACATGAAGACTTTGACATCCTAAAGCTAGGGGAGCTTTATGTCAAAGCAATACATTGCAAATTACTTGCAATATTATGTTTACATTTCGTGATATCCCCTCGCAAAATTGCAATCATCAAGAGGGAGCACATTCGTCACTTAGACGAAATCTTTTGCAAACTTACTTGCAAACAAACTAGATTAGTATCACTTTCTTTACGCCCTTACATAGGTATGGACTCGTCAAGGGGGAGTAAAGACGAGGTCCTTTCCCGTTAGTTGCTCTCTATTTTATTTTTTATTTCTTTCACATGTTTTTCTTAAAAACAATGTGTTGCTTTCTTTCGAAGCTCTTTTTGTTTCGACAAAAAGGGGGAGAAGAAAGTAAAACTAAAAATTCAAACTTTCACGAATTTTAGCTTTTCCTTAAAATAATTTTATGTTTTGTCATCAACAAAAAGGGGGAGATTGTTAATACAAATAAGCCGTAAAAGCGTTTATTTATATTTTACGATCTTCTAATGTTTTGTCGATAACAAACGTAAAAAATCATGTTAACGAAACAAATAAAATACGTAAATGATTTGAACTAATAGTTTCTAACATATTCACATTTTCACATAAAACACTAAAACAAGTATAAGTGATTTTATGATTTAATATTACATATGTACAACAACTAGTGTTTACATATTTGGGTAAAATATACACATAACTAGTATGTAGTATATTGGGTAATATAAATGGGTAAAAACTTAAGTATCACAACCCATTGGGTAAATACATTGAATGTAGTTGGGTACAACCCAAAGCCCATGACCCATGGAGCTTGACCCATAACCTATTGCATGACATCATGCTTATATCATACATGGATAATATCTATAACCCATGGATCAACTCATACCCAAGTGACCAAGTGCATTGCACTCAAAAGATACATTGTATCTAGCTAAAGATCCATGGTTCAACCCATGACCCATGAACCATAACCAAAATACCCATGGGTAAAAGGGAGCGTCCCACGGATCCCTTGTGGAAGGGATCCGGGGAACAGTAGATTTTTTCTTCTATAAATAGTGAGCCATTTCTTCATTTTTTCTCACCCCTTTCTAACACACTTTCTCCCTGAGTTAAAAACTCACTAACCTCAGATCCAAGAGATCTATGTTTGTAGTTTTGTTTTTGTGTGATCTTCTAGGTTCCTCTTAAAGGCAAGATCACCACCTTTGAAGTCGAGCAAGCTCAAGTCCATGAGTTGCCATGCTTCCTCATCATCAAGGCTACTGAAGTCTTCTTGTTGATGATTCCCTTCTTTCTTCTAAGAACTGTAGTGTTGAAGACATTAGTGAAAGATGTCTCAAGTGTCAAGATGAAGATATTAGTGAAGGGTATCTATCGTCTATATCATAAGCACTTGTGGTAGGTGCTTAGAAGTCAAGACTCGAAGCATTAGTGAAAGGTGCTTAGAAGTCAAGATACAAGACATTAGTGAAGGGTGTCTTGTAGATCTAGTCAAAGGCATTAGTGAAAGGTGCCTTAGATGTACATTCGATATGGTGTGTTTCGATGTACAAGATAGACTAGTATTAGATCCAAGGATATTGATATCCTTGATGATGTTGTAAAGGAGTAGATCTCCTTTGGGATTAGTCGTTGGTGTAGTGTGGTAGTAGTTCCTCCATTGCAATGGAACTAGGTGCTTAGCCTAGTACCTAATAAAGGGTAGGCGACGTTTTGAAGGTGTAGTTCACCTTGGAGTGAAAGAACTAGGTACTTAGCCTAGTACCTTATAAAGGGTAGGCGACGTTGTGTAGGTGTGGTTCACCTTGGAGTGAAAGAACCCGGTGGTTAGCCTAGCACCGGAAAAAGGGTAGGCGACGTTGTGAAGGCTTCTCCGCCATAAGGAGATTGGTGTAGTGTTTACGAACTCTCGAGTAGGTGACTCAGGGAGTGGAGTAGGGCAAGGAAGGTGTCCTTGTAGCCGAACCACTATAAATACTCGCGTTGTGGTTTTGTGCTTCTTACTCTTATCTTTTCATTACTTGTCTTTACATGCTTGTTTATCAACATCCAACACACACATCCAAATAGATTGACATAAGTCGATCTAAATAGATTAAAAGGAAGTTTTAATTGGTAAAACTATTCAACCCCCCCTTTTCAGAAATTGCTACTTTATTCCCCTTATATTCTAACTCTTTCTTCATAACTCGGTTGTAGCATTCTTTTGACATGATATTGACTGGGGAAGTAGTGTCAATAAATGGGTGGAAGTCGATGAACTCGATTTTGCATGAGATCTTGAGATAATAGGGGTTTCTATGATGTATGCGGGTTCCTACCTCATGAAATCTAGGTTGATTGGATTGCGAAAATGCCTTAACAGAGTTATCTTGCCAATGGGCCATATCGACGTCACTTGAGAGGTCTTCAACACTTAATCCTAAGTTATTCTCTTCCTCAAAGTTGACGAAAACATCAAAATCTCTCCCCGAATCAACCTCGCCAGGATCCGGGAGGTCGCTAAGAAATTTTTCTAAAGCTTCACCAAAACTGCCTACAGGGTCAATTGCACATACCTTTTCCGGAGTAGACAAATTTTCATTAGGTCTGAAAGTAGCAATTTCTCCTTTAGCTTCAAGAGTTAACTTTCTAGCAAAGACATCCACCTTAGTATGGGCAGTGGCAAGCATAGGCCTACCTAAAATGATTGGTATTCTGTTGTCTTCCGGAATGTCAAGAATCACAAAATCTACTGGGAAAAGGAGTTTCTTAATCTTCACCAACACATTTTCAACGATGCCCGACCGCGATTGCATAGATCGATCTGCCATTACTTTTCATCTTAGCCGGCTTTAAGTTACCAATCCCCATACGCAAAAACATTGAATGAGAAAATTATGCTAATACTTGCTCTAAGATCAGCTAGGGCATTACACATGTTTAGACTCCCAATCAAGCAAGGGAGGGTGGAACATCCTGGATCTTTTTCCTTTTGTGGTAGCTCATTCCTCAAAACCGCTGAACATCTTTCGTTGAGGTGAATTGTCTCATCAATGCTTAATTCCTGCGCAATATCATCATGATTAGTATTAATAGAATTATTGATAGGTAAGTTTACCGGTAAAGTTTGGTCAAGAAGTGACTGTCTTTCCATGCTGATTCGTCGCTTAACTTTTTCCGAAAAGGTCATAGGTTCTTCAAGGATAGTTTCTACAGTGTGGACAACTTCCTCCTCCCGAGCTGCTAAATAATCAGAGATGGCTTCTAAACATGAGCTAACACTCTTCTCCAATCTTTTAATCCTATCATTGTGAATTTTGAGAGAAGAGACTGTATTATCCACGAATGTTCTCATCAATTTTTCAATCCTATTATCTCGTTCTCTTGATTCCCTGATGTGGTCAAGAATTTTTTTCTCAAGATCGCTCCCGGTTTTGGTCCCAAACACGCTCTTAACCCTCTCGACCCTTCATGCTTCAGCTTCTCTTTGTAACCTTCATTTTTCGAAAATTTCCCCATAATTGTATTCTTGCTTTGTTATAGTCTTCATTACCTTATGAACGAAATTGTCTCTCGATCCGTACCCTGTATCCATATGCCACTTGTAGCAATGTTCAGAAATTCGCTGAATACATTCCAGGGCTTGGTCAGGAGTCATGCTAGGAATAGGTCTCGGTGAATCGAGAAGTTTTCGTGTTAGCGCATTAATCCCACGATAGAAGACGTAGACGATCTGATGTTTGTTTAAATCATGGGTAGGGCATCGATAGAGTAGCTCATTAAATCTTTCCCACGCTTGGTAAAGCGTTTCTTCTCCAACCTGAACGAATTGATAGATTTTCCCAAGAAGCTTGGCCATTTTTGAAGGAGGGAAAAATTGCCGGACGAATTCTTTTCTTAGTTTATCCCATGCTCCTTTACAATCGTTAGGGAGTTTGTTATACCATCTTTTCGCTGTCCCAGTAAGAGTCATAGGAAAAATCCTTGCAGTGACCGAATAGCTCGGAGTACCTCTGACGTTGAAAAGAGAGGATAAGTGGAGAACTTCTTCTACGTGATTCTGAACGTCCTCATCTTTATCTCCAGAAAACTTAAGTTCGTGTAACTCTTGAATAATATGATCTGGAATAGAGTATTTTTCAGTATGAGAATCCTGTGTGAAGCTTCGTTGGCAGTTCTCATTTGGTCGCTCCAAATACTGCTCCATAGTTAGGTCATCGATATTATTTTCATTGATGACCTCAAGTTCTGTGTCAGACTGGTATGATTCGTAATATGAGAAGATGTTGTGAATAGGAACCGGAGAGTAAACTTTCCTTCTCCGAAATTGCTTCTCCGGGTCGTCGAATGGGGTGGCCAGAAAAGGCCTCGAGCTGCGAGTCTTGTATCCTGACATTTTAAGAAAGAAAATTAAAAACAGACTTAATATGAAATCCTAAAATAGCTCCCCGGCAGCGGCGCCAAAAACTTGATGCAGGTTTTACTGACCAGGTTTTAATATTTATAAAGTCTCGTTATACCTATGGTCTACCCTAGTGCACTAACGAGCAGTGTACCCGGTCGTGTGTAGTGTAGTAATCGGTAAAGCCGAGGTCGTACCAAGAGCTATGTGTGTTGGATTATTACTAAGTCTAGGTGTCACAGATTAATAATGGTTTCGATAGGGATTTACTTAATTAAACTACTAAAGCAGAATAAAATAAAGCAGATAAAAGCAAATAAATGGTAAAGGAAAATCAATAGAGGAGAGTGGTGCTAACCTATTTAATCCTCCTAGCTAGTTATGCCTACGTCTACTTACTTCCAATTACTTCAGGTGGGGTCAAAGTCGAGAGGACAGCATTTGGTCAATTCGCCCTAACCTATCAGCAAAGATGCCACCACAGGAGAAGTCAGGTGTCCCTTCATAAGTCCTGTTGTTCCTGGTCCCCTAAGCCAAGTCATTAAGTACCGCTACATGCTAGATTTATAATAGTGAGTGCCCGGACGTTAGGAACTTAGACACTCACCCTGTTAGGATTTAGTAAATCCAGTACTTAAAGTGTCGGTCACCTCAACAATGTATGCTCGTTAGAAAGCTCGTAGTCATAGTAAGTCCATGATAGTATTTAGTTTACTTTGTAACACCGTGGAGGACGGACGGGTCTTTACCCACTGTATGCCTGATCCACAGCCTTAAAGAGGCGTCTCATGTTTGTACCCTATAAATACCCTTTGCCCTCCAAGGCAAAGGGTTGGAGCTTTCATAATACATTTTTCTTTATCTCTCTAAATTTCCCATCCTCTCCCACTTTCTCTCTCTAAACCTTATCTCTTTACGCCTAACTTGTGATAAACCAAGATCCTACAAATGGTATCAAGAGCCATGGTTTGATCATCCATCTCTCATGTTCTTGGTTTGATAGTTATTCTTGGGTTAAGGTTTGGTTTTTACGCGTAAAGTGGTAGTCTCGTTTACGGTATTTTTGAATCCTTAAAGCTTTAAAATTTACACGTTTTAATCCAAGATTCTTGTGGGTTAAGGTTTATTGAGTGCTTAGATTTTAGTTTCTTGCAAAAAGGTTCAAACTTTACAAGTTTTTCTTGGTTTTTAAGAGTGTTTGGATACGTGTGTACGGACTTACGCGTAAGAGAGATTCGTGGTTTTGATCCTCAAGCTTTGTTGTTTTGATGTTTTTAAAGTTGTATCATCATTATAATCTGGTTTACTAAACGGTTTTGATCATAAAAACGTCTTTGGCAAAATTTGTACTTCCTACGCATATGAAAACCCTAGTTCTACGCATAAGCTGAATCCTACGCGTAAAGTGTTTTTCACGAGATCTTCATTTCTGGTGGTTACTCAGTGTTCTTCTTGCTTGGATAAGCCTGAAAAACACTTCGACTTTGGATATCTCGTGCACTGTGAAGTGTAAGAGATTTTTGTGGGTAAAACCCTAATTTTACGCATAAGCATAAAACTTACGCGTAAAAATTCTTACGCATAAGCCTTTTCTTATGCATAAGCTTGTCTTACACCTAAGGGAAACTTAAGCATAAGTTTATTACGTCTAAGCTTTGGTTTACGCATAAACTTATGCCTTTTATCCTTAAACTCTACGCGTAAGCTTTAGACTACACGTAAACTCTGTCTACGCGTAAGCTTGTGTCTACGCGTAAGTTTGTTGCTTCGCCTAAGCTGCTGCCTACGCGTAAGCCTTTCATCTACGCATAAGTGTATAAGTTTTACGGTTTCTCTTTTGATTTTGTAAAATCCCGTGAAAGAATCTATTTCCCGGTTAAATCAAAGACTTGTAAAATCCCGTAGAATTTAAACATGTCTTCCGTTGCTGATGATGTGCAAGCTGCAGGATCTGATACTCGTCCTCCCATGCTTGATAGAACTGACTATGAGTCTTGGTCACAAAGAATCAGGCTGTACTGCTTAGGAAAGGAGAATGGAGTTAACATCCTTAAGTCAATTGATGAAGGACCTTATCGGGTTGAGACCACAAGAGACATAATTGATACTGCAGCAGATGGTACAATGATTTTTGGATTAGACAGACCAAAGACATATGATGAGCTGAGCGATAAGGAGAAAAAGAGATTTGATGCTGATGTCAGGGCTTCAAACATCATACTTCAGGGTCTTCCAAAAGATATCTACAAGCTTATCAATCACAACACAGAAGCCAAGGCAGTTTGGGATAATGTCAAGATGCTACTCTCGGGTTCTGAATTGACCATCGAAGACATAGAATCACAACTGTATGATGAATTCGAGCACTTTAAGATGAAACCTGAAGAAAGTGTCTATGAATATTACGTGAGATTCCACAAGTTGGTGAATGATATGAGGAATATCAAGATGACTATGCCAAACATTCAGCTGAACTCAAAATTCGTAAACAACATGAATCCCGAATGGCACAAGTTTGTCACTTCTGTGAAGCTTACCAAAGGACTAAAGAACACCAACTATGAGCAATTGTATGCCTTCCTTCTTCAGAATGAGAAACATGCTATGTTTGAAAAAAGGATTCTTGAACAGTTCAAATCTCAAACAGGAGAAACAAGCTCATCAAATGATACAACTACATTCTTCACCAAAGCATCACAAGTCACACCCACTAGAAATGATAATCACAAGCCCGTTCCTGATTCGGGATATAAGCAACCTGATGCCAATGCAGTCATGGAACACTTTATCAATAAATTAGCTCTTATGGTTAAACAAAACTTAACCTTCTCTCCACATTCCAACAAACTTCACACTAACAATGAAATCAGGACTACATCCAATCTACACAACCATGCTTTGGTCAGAGATGGAAAGGTTACAATACAACCAGTTCAAGAAAGGCAGTACGAACAAGGAAGAGGTGGAGCTGGTAGAGGCTATGCTACAAATCAGAATAGGGGAAGGAATGTAAACCAGGGTCAAGCAAAGGCAATCAAATGTTACAACTGTGGAGGTGAGGGACACATTGCAAGGAACTGCACATCGCCAAAACGCCCTCAGAATGCCGAGTATTTCAAGGATAAGATGTTGCTTGTGCAAGCTCAGGATAATGGTGCAGCCTTGGATGAAGAGGAGTTGTTGTTCTTGGCTGAAGGAAATGCTAAGACATATGATGCAGATGTGGATGAGCAACCAATTCAGGAGATAGGCCATAATCATCAGAATGCCTTTCAAGTAGCTGATTGTGATGCATACGACTCTGATGTTGATGAAGAACCTACTGCACAAACCATTTTCATGGCTAGCATTTCTCCAATGGTCTCTCCTATAGTCTCTTCATCATCACAAGCTGGTCCATCCAAAGACAAAATCATTTCTGAGGTACTAAAACTATACGATGATGCTGATGTGCAAAAGATGCATGACAAAGTACAATCAACTGAAACTATTGAGTCAGATATTGAAAATATGGGTAATATCAACATTGTCCCATATGATCAATATGTGAAACAAAGTGAAAGTGATATTGTATCAAGTGATGCATCTTCTGCAGTCAATGATGACTATGTCTTTGATGAATACATTGCATGTGCCCCTAATGATTCTGTTATTTCTGAACTTAATACCTATAAAGAATGAGTGGCCAATTATGAACAACGTGCCAAGTTCGAGCTAACCAACCGTGAGCAGGAAATGGATGACCAAATGCGTACAACTATTAGAAAAAGTAATTTTAGAGAAGAAGTATTAAAACAAGAGTTAAACTCCTTACAAGAAAAGCTTTCTAAATCTGCTAAGCAAAAACAAGAACTTCAAGAAAATGTAAAAATCCTTAAGCAAGAATTCAATGCTAAGGAATCAAAACTTTTGAATGATTTATACAATCTAAAAACTTTAAAAAACAAAGTTGAGAATAAGTTGCACGTACAAGGGAATACCATTCAGACTGCTCACATGATCACTAAGCATAGAGTTTTAAGCGATAAGCATAGCGTTCCCCTTGTTGAACAACCAAGTCCAGAGGTTATTAAAAAGGCTAGAGCTACTCATAAGGTACTTTATGATGGTAATGAAATCCTTAAACCTAGGCAGAAACCTAGTTGCGTTGAGTGCACTGAGGAAGATAAGAAATCAGATGAAGTCACTAGGGAGAAAATGAACAAGAAGCTAGAAAATCCTGAGTGTAAAAAGAATAACATAACGATCAAACCTCATGATTACACTAAGGAAAACTGGATCTCCTTAAATAAGTTTAAGCCTCAGACACTTCTAACTCCCGAACAAGTGTTCTGGAAAATGGATTTAGATAAGCAAAAAGCAGAGAATCTTGTTGTTACTAACCCTCCCCTTAGGAAATTGCCAAAAGCAACTGTGTATCTTCCTAATACACCAATGAACCTAGTTCCTAGATCTATTGCCACTAATAGCAGGACCTTAATCAGCCTATATGTTTTTTATCAGCTGTTTGTTGATTTTGAGAAAACGTGTAAGAAGAGAATCACACCTACAGGGATAACTGAGGGGGAAAGGGGCTTTGAGCAAACCAAAGAATGTTATTTAACCGAGGTTATGCCTTTCTTCAAACAATTAAAAGGTCAATTTGAGAGTCTTAAAATTGGAATTAATTCTGATATTAAAGAAATTGGAATTAATTCTGATATTAAAGAAATGGAAAAGGAATTTGATGCGATGATTGTTGAGGTTAGTGACTATGAGCGAGAACTAAAATATAATGAGATTAAGAGGAAGAACTTGCATACCTTGAATGAGAATCTTATTTCTGAATGTATTGCTCAAGATGTGTTTTACACTGCTACAAATTGTTCCATTAATGCTTCTCAATTTCATGAATTATCTGTTGCTCTGAAAGTCTCCCATGATCGTGTCATTGAGCTTGAAAAAACTAACTCTAAACTGCATAATAAGGTTGAACAGGATGAGCATGATAACCTGGTAAAACAGTTTTCTAAATTGAAAGTTGAGCATCTTGCTTTGCAATTAAAATATCAACATCTGAAAGAAAATGATAAAACCTCAAATATCAAGAGATCCTTGGATGTTCCTGAATTTGATGCAGTTTTTGAAATTAGCAAACGTGATGAACATATTCGAGCTCACTGTAACACGATCAGAAAGTTGAAAGCCCAAATTTCTCAATTAAAGGGTGAAATGAACAATGTGACTGGCTCCCGAATACATCCTCCTTTAGATTCTCGGAACTCTCAAAATTCTCATCTTCAAAACTTGGTTAATGCTTTACAAAAGGAAAATGAGAGTTTTCTAGAAGAAAATGAAAAGGTTAAACGTCATTTCAATGAGTTATTTGAGTCAATAAAAGTCACTCGTAACAAAAATAATGAAAAAATAACCTCGTTGCAAAAGGAAATTGAGAATCTGAAGAGTCAGGTAAAAGGGAAAATGCCAATGACAAATGGGGAGAATGGTGCTTCAAAGGTGCATGTCTGTAATAAATATGCTTTGACTATGAAATATGTTCCTCCTCATCTTAGGAATAACAAACTTGCTACTCAAACATATTTCTCATACCTTAAAGACAGCCTAGAATGTCTCCGTGAGATTGTAGAAGAGGATAAGTTAGAGAAACCACTTGATAATGCAATTGGCCATGCATGCTTATATGCCAAACGATCTCAAGAACTTCTAGAATGCTTAATCACAATATGCCCTAAAAACTTAGGTGAGCAAGTCAATCCCTTGATACCTTGTTCTATGCCTAGTGCTAAGCATACAACTCATTCAATGCCCAATGTCATGAATGCGAACTCTAGTATGCCTAATATGCCTTCAAGTAGTTCAGATCCCAGCACATCTAAACAGGAAATGCAAAAATTAGTAAAACCAACTAATGTTCCCATTCCCTCTACAGGAGTAATCAGTGACATTAAAGCAAGCATGTCAAAGTCTCAAGGCAATACAAGGAATAATAGGACCTTGCAAGCTAAGAATGTGCATTGGAAAAGAGTAGAAGATCACCCTAGGAACACTATGTTTGAGTTGAATAAAACGAATCGTGTTGATTCTAGTATTAGCTATAAGCGTACTGTAATTAATTCGAATTCTGCTACTATATGCAAACCATGTAATGATGTCTGCTTGGATTCTGTTGCAAATCATGAATGTGGTGTGAATGTTTTGTCTAATGCTGTCAAATGCCCTGTTAAAATTGTTAATGCCAAAAATCATACTAAAAGGCAAAGACGTAAGAAAGTTAGAAAACAGTGGAAACCCACAGGAAGAACATTTAGTAAGATAGGTTATCAATGGATACCTGTTGGCCATAAGATTAATCAGTTCTGCCCTCAATCTGATAAGACAATGCCCTCTAGAAAATGGATGCCTACTAGTAGAACTATTTTCTTAAGAAGTGAACATACTTTGAATAGGACAAATACAGACACCATCACTGCATCTATTCCTAATGATTCTATTGCTTATATTTCTGATGTGGGTGTCCCAATCACTGTTACTAACAAAATGGAACCCATTCTTGCATGGGGATCCCAATTATCCAGTTATCTATTCTTGTTTGTGTTCAACTGCAGATCGTTCAAATCGTTCTGTGGTACCTGGACTCAGGCTGTTCCAAGCATATGACTGGAGACCGGTCGCGGCTCATGAACTTCGTGAGTAAATTCATCGGGACAGTTAGATTCGGAAACGACCATTTTGGAGCTATTATGGGTTATGGAGATTATGTGGTTGGAGATAGTGTAATTTCCCGGGTATACTATGTGGAAGGTCTTGGTTATAACTTGTTCTCTGTTGGTCAATTCTGTGATTCCGATCTTGAAGTGGCTTTTAGAAAACATACTTGTTTCATTAGAGAACTTGATGGTGTGGAATTGTTAAGAGGAACTCGTGGTTCAAACCTATACACCATCTCTATCGAAGACATGATGAAGTCCTCTCCAATCTGGTTGTTGTCAAAGGCTTCTAAAACAAAGTCTTGGTTATGGCATCGTCGTCTCAATCACTTGAACTTCGGCACCATAAACAACCTCTCCAGAAAGGATCTTGTCAGAGGCTTACCCAGATTAAAATATGAAAAAGATCATCTCTGTTCAGCTTGCCAATTGGGAAAAAGCACAAAATATGCTCACAAACCAAAACCCACAAACTCAGTAATGGAAGTTCTTCATACCCTTCATATGGATCTGTGCGGACCAATGAGAGTGCAAATGATAAATGGGAAGAAATATATTCTAGTAGTTGTTGATGACTACTCTCGATTTACTTGGGTTAAGTTCTTGAGTACAAAGGATGAAACTCTAGATGTCATCATCAAACTCATCAAACAGCTTCAGGTTCGACTCAACAATACTGTCAGGATTGTTCGAACTGACAATGGCACAGAGTTTGTTAACAAAGACTTAATTCAGTTTTATGAAAGTGTTGGAATCTGTCATCAAAGAAGTGTTCCACGAACTCCTCAACAGAACGGTGTTGTTGAAAGACGAAATTGAACTCTTGTGGAAGCCGCAAGAACAATGCTAATTTATTCAAAGGTTCCAATGTTTTTATGGGCTGAAGCCATTATCACTGCTTGCTACACCCAAAATCGTTCCCTTATACACACCTCTCATGGAAAAACTCCATATGAACTAGTTCATAAACGAAAACCTGATCTCTCCCACCTTCGTGTGTTTGGTGCCTTGTGCTATCCAACAAATGACGGTCAAGACTTAGGAAAATTAAGAGCAAAGGCAGATATTGGAGTTTTTGTAGGTTATGCACCAAACAAGAAGGGTTACAGAATCTACAACAAGAGAATCCGAAATATCATGGAAACAATTCACGTTACGTTCGATGAGCTGACCGGTCAAATGGCTCCTGAACAATCCAGTTCTGGACCAGCACTTCAAAACAGTCCCATTGGTTCATCCCTTGTACCGAATTCCTCTCCAGCAACTCCATATGTATTTCCATCTGAAGATGATTTAAAGAAATTGTTTGATCCAATGTTTGATGAACTTTATGAGTCAAGTACCAATGATCTGTCAAGTTCAACATCAGAGGCTGCTCTTATCCCGGTCAATGAAGTCAACCCCTCAGTTTCAATATCATTAAGTCAAGAAGCGCCTGCTACTGATCACTCTATCTCATCTGCAAATCATCAATCATCGAATGTACATCATGGAATTGTTTCTGGCACCAATGATGAAGTTAATCCCTTTGCTACTCTCGAAGATGCTCCATTTGAAAACATCTTTGCCCCTGAACCAACACCTGAACCATCTTCATCAAGGGATATAAACTCTGCTACATCAGTCCTTCAACAACAACCACACGAACACCTTAGAAAATAGACACATGACCATCCATTGGATAACATCATTGGGAATCCTTCTCGTTCCGTATCAACTCGAAAACAATTAGCTACTGATGCCTTATGGTGCTTCTTCAACTCAGTACTCTCCAAGATCGAACCAAAGGATGTTAAAACTGCAATGTCTGAGGACAGCTGGTTTAATGCAATGCAAGAAGAAATTCATGAGTTCGATCGTCTAGATGTATGGGAATTAGTACCAGTTCCAGATTGTGCAATGATCATTGCTCTCAAGTGGGTCTTCAAAGTGAAGCTTGATGAGCACGGTGATGTTTTGAAAAATAAGGCACGGTTAGTTGCTAAAGGTTATCGTCAAGAAGAAGGTATCGACTTTGAGGAATCTTTTGCTCCTATTGCATGCATTGAAGAAATCAGAATCTTCCTGGCTAATGCTGCAAGTAAGAATATGATTGTCTATCAGATGGATGTAAAGACGGCTTTTCTCAACGGAGATCTTAAAGAAGTCGTATAAGTCAGCCAACCAGAAGGTTTTGTGAATCCAGAGCATCCTACTCATGTCTATTGTAGGATCGTGAATATTTATGTTGTTTGATGATTCGGGTGGTCTAGGACAATGATTAAACAAGAAAGCCATTAGAGATAGATGAAGAGAGTTGAGAGGGAATTCTAGAAAGAGAGTTGCTTATCAAAAGTGAAAGATTAGATTAGAACTTCCAACCCTCTACCTTGCAAGGTAGAGGGTATTTATAGCTTACAACCTAAACGACCTCCTGACGGCCTGTGGATCAGGTATACAGTGGGTAAAGACCCGTCCTTCCTTCACGGTGTTACACTACGCTAAACTAGGCTAATAACTAACTAATAAAACAGTAAATAACGTAACTAACGATTTGTCTACGAGCTAACTTATGCTAGATGACACTTGGGGTGACCGACTCTTTACTATGGAATTTTCTAATTCCTAACAATCTCCCCCTAAGGGAGGTCACCCCATGTTTTACATTTCGAATCCTAGCATTCTATTCTTGACTTTGTTCTTGAGCTCGTAGACTTCAATTCTTTAATTCCGCAATCTTTGTGCTTAAGTAGTGCAACTTGAAAGTCCGAATGATTTGTACTTTAAGTGGAGGCCTTTAACTGATCCACATCATTGATGATCTTTGAGCTTTCATTGAGATCATCAGTCACAGTAAGTCTCTCTGGATCATCCATAGTTGTGTTGCCTTCATGTGATGTTGTGACTTTTGGACCGACATGCTCACACTTTTGGATCATGACATCTTTCCATCAGAGTAGAGGAAGCTTTACTGGTTCATGATATTTGCAGCAGCGTAGCAGAAGCATAGTATAAAAATATCATAATCAGGTTATGTAGATATGCACCAGTCATGATTTCTTCAATTAAGTGTGGATGCTGTGAGCATGCGGCTTTGGATTGACTCCTCAATTCTGATCAGCTGCAACCGTCCAAATGTACCTGCAAACAACAGTTAGCAATAAAACACACGAAAGTGTCTTTGATCACTTTCGTTGAATTGAGGTACACGGCCCACGGTTCCCCATTGATCAATACAAGTACTGCCTGTGATCATGTAGGATTCCTAAGAATCTCCTTGACAGGGTTTCGCAGCTGTTCTAGCTGTTCTCAAACCGGAACGTCTCAAAGAAGACAACACGGAGTGAGTGAACCAGCAAATTGAGATTCACTGATTGATGAAAAATGATTTGAAAAACAATCGCGTATTGCTTGAAGAAAGAGTTTTGCAATACGACGAAGGTTTTATGAGAAAGATCAATTTTCAATCAAAATACTTTTTTTATTAGAGAATGAGTACACATTCGACGTGCTAGCGAAAAGAAGAGATTCGCACATCGAACGGTTTTTCTAAAAGTATTTTTCAATCAGAGATACTTTTTGTGTTTGAAAACATAAGTACACATTCGACGTGCTAGAGAAAAGAAGGTTTGCACATCGAACGGTTTTTCCAAAAGTATTCGTCAATTCCATTCCTGGACCAAGGTTGATTCAAGACTGAATCACCCCATTGTTTCTATCCAGTTGTCACAAGTTTAATCTTACGAGAAGATCTCACATGTCACCCACCAAGAGCTTGTTTGATGTTGGCTCTAGAAGGATTTCCATCTTCATCGTGAATACTTTTACATACCACTCAGATGTTCTGGCAATACCACAAGGATAATGCGTAGGACTCTTAATATATACTTACTTTCCACATTGTGTGAAACAGCAAGTCTTCATTAATATAGTGTCCTAACGAGATATTGTGGATGATCTCTTGGCTCTAGACTCAATTGTGCATATTTGGTTCCTGTGCCGGAGACTAGGGAGAGGGTCTCCTTCTTCAATATCAACAATCTCTAAGAGAAAGTCGATAGATTATGTCGGTTCCCCGTGAGAATGAAACAAGCCCTTTTAAGAGGAACTTGAGTAGCTTGGGAAGTTTAGTGCAGTGCGTCACTGGGTCCATGACGTCTTGTCTTCAATACCAGTGTTACCTTAGTAACCACTTAGTAGCATATGTATTGAACCCGGTGTCTGCCCTAAGGTTGAATTATTGGAGGGCTGTTTCTTTTCACCCTTTTCTCATTTCATTTCTTTTTCATTCTTCAACCCCTTCAGTGCTTACCGAGACTTCATTACTAGAACCTTGTTGGGTTTATTCCAGTTCTAGCTCTATCTCAGTCCGCACTCTTCCCATATCTCACTTTTCTCCTTTTTCCAATATACCTAAGGACTCTACACTATCTAGTGGATTGTCCCTGGGTAGATCCCTCCGGTTCTGGCGGGATCGTGGGAACGAATACCTAACCTAACCATCCTTATAACACCATGCATAAAGTAAATTGGTCGGTCTTTTGGTATTGTTCTTTCCTTCATGAAACCAATCGAAAAATCATTTGGAAAAACAATCAAGGTACTTGTGATACAAGATCAAAGCATTTTGTACCTTAATAGTTTTGATCATTTTAGAAATGCTCCCCCTCAACATGTGCATATGATATTGAAATTGTTTGGCACATGGAGGCAAGAGTTCTTTGAAATAATTTCATGATCACAATTTTCCTAGAAAAAGCCATTTGATTTTCTTGGTAAATTCTCCCCCTCAATATGTGCGTAGGATATTTGAAATCATTTTATCACATAGAGGCAAGAGTTCTTTTGAAGCACATTTACGATCACACAAGCCATTAAGAAACCATTTAAAAAACTCAATCAAGGTACTTTATGTTAAAACATAAAAGCATTTGCACCTCGATAGTTTCTTTTCTATTAAAATGACCCCCCTTAATATATGCTTCGAGATTCGAAAGTGTTTAGCACATATAAGAGAGCAGCCTGCACAATTAAATCAAAACGATCACCTTTTATCAAATTTCATTATTAAATCACAAATTTTCCCCCGATCAAAAATACCAAACCCTTTGAGATTTTGGATCCCAAGTGATTTAATTAGGTTTAGAAAACATGGGAGAAAATGTGGCCTTGTTTAAATACTCATATGGTTTTTGGATAAATCCTCCTCCTCAACATGTGCATTATGTATATTGAAATCGTTTGGCACATGGAGGCAGGAGTGCCTTTAAAGGACTAAAACCAATTCCATTTAAAACATATTTGAGATTTAAAACACGATCTCTACCCCGATCAGAAATATCAAACCATTTGAGATTTGTGATCCCAACTGATTTAAATCATTTAGAAAAATTTGGGGAAAGACGTGGCAAGATTCAATTTTGAAAGATGACAGATAAGGACCATTTTAAGACATTAAAGATTGTTAGTGTCAGGTATGATAGTTTTTAAGAGATCTTTTAAGTAAACCAAAACAATTTCACAATCAAACAAGAACAGAAAGAATTTCATTTTGAAAGACCTTGATTCTAAAGAAAAAATCATACCATGACATAACATTAAATCTTTAGATCACCACATTTTAACATACAAACCGGAACTTTTATGAAGAAATATTGTTTGAAAATATTATATTTTAAATCACTCTCCCCCTCAATCGATGACCGAAGTCGATAATTGAGTGACATAGGTTTTGATAAAAAGAAGTCCGGTGATTTTCAACATTTAGTCCAATTTATTTTCAAAACAATATTTTCCATTTTCAAAACAATTTAATCAAATTATTCAAAATTGTTTAAAAATGGTATCCTGCACAAAGATACGTTAGGTGGTTGAGAAGCTTCCGTTGTTGCTGTAGGGCTTGGAAGAAAACCGTCTGCAGATGCAGTGAGACTTCTTCTTACGTTGCATTTTGAATGCCAACTGAGGTCAAATTAAGCTCTGTTTCTTCAATCACTTAGAAGAAAACCATCTGTTGATGCAGTGAGACCTCTTATGTTGCATTTATGCCAACTTTCCATTGAAGTCAAATTAAGCTCCGTTTCTTCATTTGTCAACCCAAGATATAGTTACCCTTTCCTTTCGGCATCCAATCATCTTCAATTGTGGGATCCGGATCGGGAACATTCTTTTATACCAATATACCTGCATACGTTAGTGAACACACATACAAATATATGGTGGTCGACATCACCCAAACAACAATCGACTAATTAAAGTCAATTCAACATAACAATCAGATCATATAAGGCATGGGGTTTATGTGATAATCAAACTCTAATCATCTAAACCTAACAATCATATCCTAAATTTCTAGTCCTTCGACACAGGCAAATATAATTTTTAATTAAGCACATAGGATAATTAAGAAAGCTCGTTAGATGATATAGATTTGAAAACATTCTCCCCCTCAATCAATGACTCAATTTCTGAAAAGTTTAAAAGCGCAGAAGTCATTGATTGAGTTTTCAATTTTAACGAAAAACTCTGAAACTGATTGGTTTTCAAGCAACTCTTTTACCACCATTTTTGAAACAACAAATATTTTTCTGAAGAATTTTAGACGGAAAAACATTTGTGTAGGAACAGCAGTCCTTTGACATACTTTCCTTGTTTTGTTTTTAGGATAAGTGCACGAAATATTTGAAAAATTGTTTAAGCGCAACACTTTCCTTTGAAGAACGGGTTGCTATCAGAAGTAATAGCAAGCCATGGTTTAAGCGCGGGTCACAGTCAGAAGTAACTGTAAGCCATAGTTTAAGTACGGGTTACAGTCTGAAGTAACTGTAAGCCATTATTTGAAGCCCGGGTTACAGTCTGAAATAATTGTAAGCCATTTTTTGTTTTTTAGACATGTTTAGAAAAGAGTATTTACACCTCCTGCTCGAACTTCATCTAAAGTCCCGTGCCATTATTGAATGACATTTCTAAGACCGTAGATGTTATCGATACCATAAGACATGTCTTGAGAAAACATATTTTTGGTATTTTTCAAAATTTTCTGATTTTTATGGATTTTTGTTGGTTTTATATTTTTCTATTTTCTTTTTGTTGGTTTTATAATTTTGTATTTTGTTTTTCGAATAAATAATTACAAGGATAGAATAGATGATATAGTTAAAGAAGATGATGATACGAGTACCGAGATAAGGATATCGAGCAGCCCCGTTGAAGAAGATAGAAGTCATCATCCCTTAAACATTCACCACCAAAGCTTCCAGGGCTCTTGAATCGAAGAAAGAAATTGAACCACCTGAAAGTGAGACTTTGGTAGCTTTTCCCCAAACCGAAAATCCTTTAGCTGAGCAGATTCGAAGCTCTATTTCAAGCTTGCCTTAGCCAGGTGCACAGAGAAGCACACCATTATCATAAATCCCGCTGCTCCTTTTAAGAACGATAATCGACATCCTCCGTTCGGGGTTATATCATCAAGACGAACAACAGCAACGTATCATCTCACGAATAAATAATCTTCTCAAATTTCTTTTTCACTGAATTCTGAAGCGATCCATTCCAAAAGGTGTCTAGAGAACAATTCCCCCAAGTAGTTGAATTGAAGCAGTCGGTTTCTTTGTATAATGCTCCAGAACTCTCCCTAACACACATCATGAGGGGAATGAAAACACCTTCCCATGTTCACATTTTTCTTCCCTGATGATCGTGTATGAAGCTCAAGAACCCGAAGTACACCAATATCCAAGAGCTCTCCCGAATACACTTCATGAGGGGAATGAAAACACCTTCCCATGTTCACATTTTTCTTCCCTGATGATCGTGTATGAAGCTCAAGTATCCGAAGTATACCAATACGCAAGGAATGAATAACTGAAAACATTGAAGAAGCTGGCCAAGTCACTGATTATCTCTGCGGATGACAATCTCTGCGGATGTCAACTCCGGAATAAGTGATTATATCTCTGAATCACTGATTAAGCACTCAAGTGAAACAGCTGAGCATCCCCAATGTACACAATCTCTCTCCCCTGATCATTGCGATACCATCGAAATCACCACACACTAGTGTACCTCTTTTATCTTCAGAAACTTTCTCTAACATCACTTCCCCCACGTAGATGAAATACTAACACTAAACGCCTTGATGAGTAAAACCTTGAGTTTCTCTGCGGTCATGACATTTGTTTTCCCGGGATATCTTCAATCACTTAGAAGAATTAAGTTCATCAAGTTTACTCGTCATGAGTCAAACCTTGAGTTTCTCTGCGGTAATAACATTTGTCTTCCCGGGGTATCTTCAATTACTTAGAAGTATTAAGTTCATCAAGTTTACTTGCGTTTAGGTACTTATCTCCTTACTCCTTGCTGGTTTTTGACACTTCAGAATCAACAACTCTTTGTAAGTCCGTATACTAGAAATATTTTGAGAAGAACATCATTAGCTCAGATGTATCTGTGAGAGTCAACTTGCTGAAGAATAACGTGAGCAAGTCTAATTAGGGATTAAATTTGGCATTTCAATCTCCCCCAATTAGTGCTCTCCCCTAAACTGACAATCTGTTTGATAAATGCCCAGAATGAGAAGAAGTCTTTTGATAATCACATGCAACTCGTCATTAGTCTTCTAACATGTAGCAGAAAATGTAGAACAGACTGTAGACTAGACCTTCTTCAAGATTGTTCAGTTGGGGAATAGATAGTTAACATCTTCAACTCACACCAAAAAGCATCTCACCAAAAAGCATCCCAATTAACTTACATCTTGCAAATCCCCTTAACTAAAATCCCTCCCAATCAAACAAGAACAGAAAGATGTTCATCAAGGAAATCAGCAATCAGCCCGCAGCGAACACACGAAATGGTAACACCAAGCAAACAATCACATCAAACAAGAACAGAAGGTTGTTCGGAATCATCATGTTGATGTGCACGTGAAGCATTAACCGGAAGCACTTTGTCAATAAACTCATCAATCCGAGTGAAGATGTCAACCAACGGCTCTTCGAAGAAACACCATGTAAAGATGATCCGATCAGTAGAAGCTCGGTTCTTACATGAGTTTGGAGCCGTTTGACCATTTATTCTCATATATCAATCAACCATGCAAAATTATCACACTTCTTCTCCCCCTCAAGAATTGCATACGGAGATGCCATTCTTGATTAAACAAGTGAAAATCATCCAAATGTAGTCAATTCACACTTCTCCCCCGCAAAATTAGCACAGGATGTCGCCATCGTCATCATAATTGAGCAAGTGGAATAAGAAAACAATCATCGGTAGTCCGGTTCACTTGATAAATGAAAGCGCATGGAAAAAGTATGAAGCATGTTGATGAGAATGGTCATAATAGAGAAGATTTCTCTTCTTCAGAAGATAATGCACACTGAAACGTACACATTTCTTTTCTTTGGAGAACGAGGCATGAACTGTTGTGTTCATACGTCATAAGAAGATTTCTCTTCTTTCGAAGATAATGCGCACTGAAACGTACACATTTCTTTTCTTTGGAGTACGAGGCCTGAACTGATGTGAACAGACGTCATAAAAAGATTTCTCTTCTTCTTGAAGATAAAGTGCACTGAAACGTACACTTTTCTTTTCTTTAGAGAACGAGGCATGAACTGTTGTGTTCATACGTCATAATCTCTCTCTTTTCAATTCTCTTAGCAAAACATGTAATCAACCCCATTATCATTCAGTAGGCCCTTTGTCGTGACAGCTGATGGAGAAAACCCAATATGATGAATTTGACCCTGAAGTAAACTAACCCGAACTCGTGACTTAAACTTGCACATATGTAACAAAGAGCGGTGTCGAGACTTCATGCCCATTTGAATCTCTAAGTACTCTATACTCTTCAACCAACCAACCATCAAGTATAAGACGTACATCACCTCTTAAAAATCCACAATTAAATGTGACACTGAGCACTACAACGTAACTCCTTAAAGTGATAGTTATTTTTGTGGCAAAAAGAGTCCAATTTCCCCTCGTGGTAAAAGAAAAAAAGACTCCCAAGAATAACTAGATTTCCAAGTCTTCATTTTTTGATAATAAGCTCGAACAAGGATCATGATGAATCTTCATCCATCCATCCCCGATACCTTCAGATACTAAGTACACTTGCTCGTGATATTTCACTTCAACCTCAAATAAATAATAGTTAATTAACCCCGTTGTCACATCTTCTGATTAAAAGCTCAAATCTAGCCTTCTTTGACATTTAAATGAACTTTGATAATGGTTTCATCCCGACCATGGTTACAGGCACGTAACCCCGCAAAACCATAAAATAACCAAACTGCCATGACAAAAATCCAAACACAAATCCAATTCATGAAGTACACCCTTTTTTCCTTTCTTCGAAACAGAACCCGTAACACCAGCATCAGAAGATCCAGAATTACACTTTCTCTTCTCCAAGATGGTTCCATCATTACGGAATTTTATAACTCTATGGTTTAAACCGAGAAATAGTTTCTTTCGCGGGATTTTACAAAACCAAGAATAAACCGTAAGATAGATCCGGAAATGCACTTTACTAATACCAGGATGTTTCCATTGTCACGGGATTTTACAAGTCTATGATTTAAACCGAGAAATAGGTTCTTTCGCGAGATTTTACAAAATCAAGACAAAACCGTAAACAATGTCAGCTTGAATGTGTTATGACGACTTTGGTTTCAGAGAAAATCTGTTTTTAGGGGAACATGCAGCGGTTCATCAACGAATCATTTTCCAACATTATCAAAATCATCAACATCATCAAATCAACACTTTGGTAAACACATCATTCACGCAATCTGTCGGCTATTGTAGTGACCACATGGAGAAGTAAACCCGATATACCAAATTTGATCATGAAGTAGAATTCCCCAGATTTGTTACTTAACCTTGTACTAATCCTTGTGAAGAAGAAACGGTGTACCCAATGTACAAAACCTCTTGACATTCTCAACTTCTATAAATGCCCAAACAAGTCATCTTCGCGGAAAACCTCACTTCAAATCCAAATAAGAGATACCGTCCAAACAACCCCATAGTCAACATTTTACAATCATCAAAGCCATGATATAATAACCATCGTGATAATGCACAACCAAAGTATCAAACTTCATAACACAACAGATCTTAACATCATATCTCTTGAACAACACTCACATTATCCACATCTTGATAAGTCCAGACGTCTTGATCATGTGTATGGCCCAAACTTGGTTACTTGTAAGAATCAAGGCCCGATCCAAGAATATCAATCTAATCATCCAAGTAATATTAGTGAAGCCCACGATCCAAAAATAGCCCATGATCATAAACGTTTTATTTTTCACCCACTCTTCTCAGCATCAAACTATTAACACCTCTGATCACATCACAGCGCGGCTTCACTAAACGACTTCAAGATCATTCGTATGGTCTTGGGTAGGTGATCATGTGTGCAAAATAGTTGCATAACCAATTATCCCAAAACACCAAGATACGAATCATTTTTTTCAACATATATAAAATATTGTAACCAAACTTTTGAAAAGAAATCGGTTAACAAAATTTACATATCCAATTTATATCCAAAATAATTCGTGTATGCCAAGACCATCCATCATGATTAATTCGTGTAGAACTTAAGTCAACCAATCACAATTTAAGACCATATCAATGTTATCCGTCCATCACAGCCCACGAATCATTACACGGCCCAAGCAGCATAAACACAATCCGAATATGCACAAATTGAGTCTAGAGCCACGAGATCATCTATAAATCTCATTAGGACACTTTCAATGAAGACTCTCTGTTTCACACTATGTGGAAAGAAAGATTATATCTTGAGTCCTACGCATTATCCTTGTGGTATTGCCAGAACATCCGAGTGATATGCAAACATATTCACAATGAAGATGGAAAGCCTTTTGGAGCCAACATCAAACAAGCTCCTGGTAGGTGGCATGTGAGATCTATTCTATAGATCAACCATATGACAACTGAATAGAAACAATGGGGCGATTCAATCTTTTGAATCAATCCTGGTTCAGGTTATGGATTGACGGATACCTTTGAAAAAACCGGTCTTTGTGCTTAAAAACTCTTTTCTTTAGCACTTTGACCATGTACAAATATTTCAAATCAAAAGGTGTTTATGATTGATAATTGATTTTCATTAAAACCTTCGCTGTATTGCAAAAACAATTTTCTATTGAGCGATACACGATTGTTTTTCAAATCTCTTTTTATCAATCAGTGAATCTCAATTCACTGGTTCACTCACTCCGTGTTGTCTTCTTTGAGACGTTCCGGTTTGAGAACAGCCAGACAGCTACGAAACCCTATCAAGGAAATTCTTCGAAATTATACCTGATCACAGGCAGTACGTGTACTGATCAACGGGGAACCGTGGGCTGTGTACCTCAATTCAACGAAAGTGATCAAAGACACTTTCGTGCACTTTATTGCTAACTGTTGTATGCAGGTACGCCCGACGTTTGCAGCTGATCAGAATGAAACAGTCAATCCATAAGCCGCATGCTCACACAACACATTCATTTCCAAAGAAATCATGATTAGTGCATCAATGACTCTCATATTTTCACTCCATGCTTCTGCTACGCTGCTGCCAATATCATGAATCGACAAAAGCTTCCGCAACTCTGATGAGTATATATCATGATCCAGAATGTGAGCATGTCGGTCCAAAAGTCACAACTTCAGATACTATCAACACCACAATGGAAGAGTCAGAGATTTATGGTTTGCTGATGATCTCAAAGCTGGTTTAAAAACTCAAACATCACGTGGATCAGTTAAAGACCTCCTCTTGAATTAACAAAACATGCAGAACATGATGAATCAAAGACTACGAGCTAAAGAACAAAAGTGCTTAATCAAAGAAACCAAGAACAACGAAATATTATATCAGTTTGTAATCATTGTAAGTTAATGTGACCTCCCTTAGGGGGAGATTGTTAGGATTTAGTAAATCCAGTACTTAAAGTGTCGGTCACCTCAACAATGTATGCTCGTTAGAAAGCTCGTAGTCATAGTAAGTCCATGATAGTATTTAGTTTACTTTGTAACACCGTGGAGGACGAACGGGTCTTTACCCACTGTATGCCTGATCCACAGCCTTAAATAGGCGTCTCATGTTTGTACCCTATAAATACCCTTTGCCCTCCAAGGCAAAGGGTTGGAGCTTTCATAATATATTTTTCTTTGTCTCTCTAAAGTTCCCATCCTCTCCCACTTTCTCTCTCTAAACCTTATCTCTTTACGCATAACTTGTGATAAACCAAGATCCTACACACCCCCTAATTCTTAAGTTCATCCAAACGATAGGTGATCAATTGGTCAAATCACACAAGTAGAAAGGGTCATCAGTTGGTCATATCTTACCCATGCCGTCTCAGTCCGCTCACCTAGGGACAGTTGGTCATATCTCCTAGGCAATTGGCCTCTACAGCCATTCAAAACTACCGAACCAAGGGTGGCTACCAATAAACTATGCATGCATACACTTAGAAATAATTGTACGGAAGTAAAGTAAACGCAAACAAAACAATTAAGGAATCATAACTAGGCCAGCACCAAGAGGTGCTTAGCCGCTCATTTTAATCATGCAAACCAATTCAATATTCAAAGGTACGAAATACATGAACTGAAAGTAAAAGAAATATAAAATGCTAATGCTTATCGTAGGGGAGTGATTTCTCCCTTGGAGACAACTCCGTATGCTCCTCTAGACCTAGCTTGAGCTTTTTCCACGTTCTCTGGTTGTTGTGTGTGGAATGGATGATTAGAAATGCTGGAATTCGTGGGGTATTTATAGGCCAGATCTGGGTTACGGCGTAACTAATATAGGAGTTACGCCGTAACCTTCTATTTCTTCTTATTTTGCAGTAGATCTGCTGGTTACGGCGTAACCTAATAAGTGGTTACGCCGTAGTCTTCAATAAACTTGGTTACGCCGTAGTTGATATAGTAGTTACGGCATAAGTATCAGCGGCGTGGAACCTCATTTGACCTAATATAGTTACGTCGTAGCCTTTAGGAAGAGTTACACCGTAACCTTCTGATAAGTTGGTTTTCTGAGTCACGCAATAGTTACGGCGTAATGTGAGAGACGAGTTACGCCGTAACTTCTTCAAAGTAGCATACTGTGATAAATCTTTAGATATTTCTCCAGTTCCGCGTCTCTTTAGCTCCAATGCTCGTAATTTACCTGAAAGTGGAAAATAATGGAAAACAAGCGTAAATCCATATAAATGATACAAATTACAAGCATTATCGGGGGAAATTGACACTTAATATTCAGGACTATTTGATGTTATCAAGCTTCCTCCCTGGTTTCGCGGTCGTTTCGGTAGTTGACCGCGAAACTGCAAAACATAATTCATTTTCCAAATTACTCAAACTTGTAAGTATATAGTATTTGTAAGGAAAAAGATTAAAAAACGTGCATGATGAAAAAAATTTACCTGAGAGAATAACTAAAAAGATGGTTAAGAAAACCAATGTTTTGAAATGAAAGTATTCCATAATATAATGTTTGTTTTTTCATTTGATCACCATGCCTTGGAGTGCTATTTATAACAACAACAAAAAATATATTGCAACATAAAATGCAATTATCAAAGTTAATTAATTGCATTTATCAAAGTTAAATGCATATATTAGTTATTTTAGTAATGACATAATTATATTTTATATATATATATATATATATATGGATGTAATATTAGTAATTTCCTCCATGGATTATATATGTAATATATATGGATGTAATATTAGTAATTTCCTCCATGGATTGAGATCCTTTGCAAAGTGAAAAAAATTAAAAAGTCTAGAAAGTATATCATTGAGTGACATGTGTCCCCCAGCCAATCCCTCTCTTTTTTCTTATTAAATTCGGTTAGGGGGTATTTTGGTCCTTTTAACTCATATTTTTATTCCACCTCAAACTTCAAACGTAAATAACTTTTAAACGACAAATTTTTATGAAAAACCGATTTCATCATATTTTTTTTAAAATTTTAATTCTATTTAATTTGGTATGCATTATGATATATGAATCTCAACTTTTTTTTTTCAACTTTTTAAGTGTGTGTTGATTTTATAAAATTTTCGGCTCTAATTTTGACTAGTTTAAAAGCCGAATTTTACAAAACTTAAAACATGAAAATTGTAGTCTTTTGATCATTCGTTACCCAGAAATTTTAATCACTCAAATCCGATATGATACGAGTGAGATATTGCACGTTAATGATGACGTCTTAGTCATATTTAGTGCATACAAAGTGTTTGATAAAATGTATAAAAGAGATTTTTCTTATAAAAGTATATTCAAATGCACTAATTGGTATACCAAAATACGTCTTTTGTTATTTTTAGTTTATTTTGAACTAATGAACAACCAAATGATAAACTGATGAACATTATGATTTTTTCGACAAATGATGAACATTATGATTTTTTTGAATACCGATAGACTGATGAACAAAATTTAAGAGAACTGATGAATAACTTTTTTTATTGATGAGCAATACTAACTGATCAACAAGACTAATCGATGAGCTGATGAACAACTAACAGATAAACATTGCGATTTCTTTTAGACAACTGATGAACACTATCAAAAATAATTGCTGAATATTATGAAAAATAACTGATGAACTTTATCAAAAATAACTGATGAACAATATCAAAAATAACTGATGAACTAATGAACATTACAATTTATTTTAAAAAAAAAACTGATGAAATAGACTAAATAATAAAAAAATCATTATTAGGTTGTTTTGTTCATCATTTAGTGTCGGTTGTTTTTCAACTTGTTTTTTTTCATCAGTTAGTGTCGATTGTTTTTCAACATGTTTTTGTTCATCAGTTATTGTTTTTTGTTCATCAGTTAGTGTCACTTATTATTCATTATGTTTTTATTATTAAATATTGTTCATCAGTTTTTGTTTATCGGATACACGATTAACTAATGAATAAAAACTAACTGGTGATATTGATGAACACAAGTAAAATGGGAAGACATGTGATGAACAAAATCTCGTTTTGATGAACAGAAGTATGTCTTATTCATCAGTTAATATTTTCCATCACTTCATCAGTCTTGAACAATATTATTAATGAACAATATTAACTAGTGAACATGATTAACTGATGAACAAAGACTAACTGATGAACAAAGATTAACTGATGAATAAAACATACATTTCTTTAAGAAAAATAACGGTTAAAAAACCTCACTTTTTAAATCTTACATTAATAAAATGATTAATAATGCGTTGGGGTAAAAACAATTAGAGCATTTCATGCAATTTTAACACTAAAAATCTAAGCTAGACATTTCATCAAACACCTTGTGTGCAACAAATATGAGTACAACGTCATCTTTAACGGGTGATATCTTACTCATATAACATGGGATTCGAGTGATTCAAAAATATGTGTAAAGAGTGAACGACAATCTATAACTTTCATGCTTTAAGTTTTTCACGAATCGACATTTATAAGGGTAAAAAATAGGGATGAAAATGCTAAAAAAATAAAGAAAATTAACACCCATTTGATAAGTAAAAAAAAGTTTCGAAATTTTTAACAAAATTTATACCAAATTAAAGAGGATTAAATTTTATAAATTATGGTGAAATCGGTTTTTTCTAAAAGTTTGTCGTTTAAGAGATACGTGCGTTTGAAATTTGAGGTGGAAAAAGAAAAATGTGTCAACAGACCATATTACCTGTGGAAAACTAGAATGACGGGTTGAATAGTTTTACCAATTAAAACTTCGTTTTAAAATATTTAGATCAACTTATGTCAATCTATTTAGATGTGTATGTTGGACGTTGATAGATAGATATATAAAAGGGTAATGAAAGATGAAGAGTAAGAAGCACATAACCACGACACGAGTATTTATAGTGGTTCGGCTACAAGGACACCTTCCTTGCCCTACTCCACTCCCCGAGTCACCTACTCGAGAGTTCGTAATCACTACACGACACCAACTCCTTATGGCGGAGAAGCCTTCACAACGTCGCCTACTCTTTTTCCGCTACTAGGCTAACCACCGGGTTCTTTTCACCAAGGTGAACCACACCTACCACAACGTCGCCTACCCTTTATCCGGTACTAGGCTAAGTACCGAGTTCCATTACAATGGAGGAACTACTACCCAATACTACAAAACACTTAATCCCAAAGGAGACCCACTCCTTATTACAATACCATCAAGGATATCAACATCCTTGGAAACAAGCTATAAGACCTTGGCATTCTTCACTAATTCCTCTTGATTTGATTCCTAGACATCTTTCACCAATGCCCTTGACACAAACGCTTGGCACCTTTCACTAATGCTTTCGTCTTGACACCTTTAGCATTATTCACTAATGCTTTTGACGCAGACGTTAAGTACCTTTCACTAATGCTTTCATCTTGACTCTTTCGGCATCCTTCACTAATTCCTTTAACACAGCACTTCTATGGAGGAAGAAAAGAACTATCAAAAAGAGAACCTCAGTAGTCTTGATGATGACGAAGCACGGCAACTCATGGACTTGAGCTTGCTCGACTTCAAGAAGTGGTGATCTCGCCTTTAAGAGGAACCTAGAGAATCACACAAAAACAAAAGACAAACTACATAGAAAGATCCCTTAGGATTAGTGGTTAGAGAGTTACAATACTTGGGGAAAGTATGTGTGAGAGTGGCAGCCAAAAAGGAAAAAATGGCTCACTATTTATAGAGGAGAAACACCCGCTGTTCCACGGATCCCACGCTCAATGGATCCGTCTAGTGTAATGTTAGGGATCCGTGGGATGCTCCTCTTTGCCCATGAGTATTTTGGTTATGGGTCATGGGTTATGGTGATCCATGGGTATTTCATTAGATACAATGTATCTAATAGATGCAATGCATCTAGTCAAATGGGTATGGGTCAATACCATGGGTTGTAGTTTTTACCCATTTATAATACATACTAGTTATGTATATATTTGCCCAATATGTAAACACTAGTTGTTATACATATGTATTACTAAATCATAACATCACTTATACTTGTTTTAGTGTTTTATGCGAAAAAGTAAGTGTGTTAGAAAACTATTGGCTCAACAAAAAGAGTTCGAATTGGACGTAAGTGTGTTTTATTGTTATACATTATTTTAAGGAAAAACTAAAATTCGTAAAAGTTCGAATTGGAGTTTTTACTCTCTTCTCCCCCTTTTTGTCGAAACAAAAAGAGCGTCGAAAAGAAACTAACACATTGTTTTAAGAAAAACATGTAAAGGAGAAAAAATGTAAAGAGAGCAACCGACGGGAATAGTTCTTGTTTTAACTCCCCCTTAACGAGTCCATCCCTTTGTGAGGGCTTCAAGTAAATAAAAACTAGTAAACTAATGAATTGCAACTTTGTTTGCAAATGGTTTCGTCCTTGTGACCGAAATGCTCCCCCTTGATGATTGCAACTTTGCGATGGGATGTCATGAAGTATAATCCAAATAAGGATTATGTGGAAAACTAGAAGGGGGGGTTGAATAGTTTTGCCGATTTTCAGTTAGTTTCAAAAAACTTTAGATTCGATATTATGTGAAATCGTATGGATGAAGAGAGAGTATAGATCTAATGACAAAGCAAGTAAATAAATTAAAGCAAGGGATAGAAATGACACAACCAAGTTATAGTGGTTCGGCTATAAGGACACCTTCCTTGCCCTACTCCACTCCCCGAGTCACCTACTCGAGAGTTCAAGCACTATGTCAAAAACCTCCTTCAACTTGGCGGAGAAGCCTTCACAACGTTGCTTACACCTTTTTCCGGTACAAAGCTAAATACCGAGTCTGTAACAAGGTGGACCAAACCAACACGACCATTACACAACAACTATGTGAAATATCAAATACAAGATCTTTGCTACAAAAATCTTGTGGAGGAACAAATCAATCAAGGACCCCTTGCTTGGATGACTTGTAGAATGCTCGTGATCTCGCCTTATAGAAGGACGTATATGAGAATCACTAAAGAAAGAAAGAAGAACAACTCTCTAGATGAAGTGATCTTTTGTTAGAAGATAATGAGAGTATATGATAGAATTAGTAAGAAGAGGGGTGAGTTAGAATGAAGAAATGGCTCTCTATTTATAAGCAAAACTTTCCACTGTTCCCCGGATCCCACGGATCCCTCCCTTAAGGGATCTGTTTAGTGTAAACCTAGGTATCCGTGGGACGCTCCTCTTTGCCCATGGGTTTTTTGGTTATGGGTCATGGGTTATGGGTTGGTCAATGAGTATTTCTTTAGATACAATGTATCTAATGAGTACAATGTATCTAGTCAAGGAGGAATGGGTCAATACCATGGGTTATGGATATGATCCATGGGTTGTGATTTTTACCCATCCTAATAAACTATTACAACAAATGATTTATTAAACAATTTGTATTAAGTGACTATATGTAAATTCTTTACAAAAATAACATGTATCATTATAATTTTACTTATGATAACATTATATTTGTTATCAACAAAACACAAAGAGATCGCAAAATATTAATAAACATTTTTACAGTTTATTTGTATTAACAATCTCCCCCTTTTTGTTGATGACAAAACATATTGTTATGATGAGTAAAACTTAAGAATAGATGTATGTTTTGAAAGCCCCTAAGTTTTACTTCTTCTCCCCCTTTTTGTCGAAACAAAAAGTTAACCCATCAAAGAAATAAAATGTGGAAAAATATTCCACGTATCGTTTACTCCCCCTTGACGGTAGCTCCCCCTAGTTTGGGGCGTCAAGTGAAGAAAAAAAACCCTACAAAGAAAACGTTAGTAGTAACATGCATAAATAATCTTTTGATTTGACGAGAATCAAGATTGGGAGCCAAGGTATGTAAAAAGGCCTTGTAATAAAACAACAAAATGTAGTGGTATTTATGCCACATACAAGCATGTAAAAGTAAGAACAAGGCTTGTTCTTGAACATGACTCAAAAGAAAAATACTAAAAATAGAAAATAGTAATAATGATTCCTTCCATGATTGCATAAGGTTATGGATGGAGGTTTTGATGAGTAATGGTATTGATGCGATCAAGAATGAGGTTGAGTATGAATCGCATTTCTTCCCTAACTTCTATTGCAATATCCCTAGTGGATTGGCAATGTTCACAATGTAAGTGATGTGGGTAATGAGTGCGGAAGGTTTCCGGATTGTTTTGATTTGTGAGATGCGGAAGATGTGGTGGAAAAATAGGAAAATACGGATCAAAGTCCAGAATGTTTGGAAGTGGTGGTGGAAAAGAACCTAGATGTTCTTGTAGCTCAATGGGAGCTAAGGGTGGTGAGGTTTCAAGGTCTTTCAAAATTGTGTTTGGAGAAGTGGGAGGTGTCAAAAAAGCTATTTCTTTTTGTTTTGGTTGTTGAGATCTTGTTGGAGTCTTAAGGAGTTCCAAAAGACTGACTTTAGGTGGTGAGTTATTTGTTGGGGATGAGCCATTCGATGATGGTTTTTCTAAGCAACAAGGCCAGATGCTAATCCGTGCGGATATCCTAGAGTTTGATTGTGGTATTTTTGAACGTGGGAGGACAAAAGTTTGGATTTCATGAAGAGGATTGTTTGTACTAGGTGATTCAACTAAGTTGGAAGATCTTTTGGATGACATGGTGTTGTTTGTTTGTGAAGATGAGATGAATATGCAAGCATTTTGGGAGTCCTATATATAGAAAAACAATGCATTGTAATGAATGCTTGACCCAAAATGTGGATTAAAATCTAATGATTAGATATGAATTTAAGGCATGTGATCATAAGAACACAAGCATTAAAGAACATACTCCAAAAAAAAAAATGAAAAAATATTGGAGTTTTCATCCAAAGTGAGAAAAATAGAAGATAAAACTAGCTTCTATCTCACGGATCCCACGGATCCTTCCCTTGAGGGATCTGTCCAGCATTAAGGCTGGGATCCGTGGGACTGGTGATTCATGCAGCACAAAATTTTCCTTTTGAAAACATTGTTGCCTAGTGTGTGCCTATATGCAAACTATTTGGAGTTGCGGTTATCTCGACTCCTAAAAAGAAAAGAAAAATGAACTAGAAGTGAAAAAAAACATACTATTATGTGAGATAACCCGAGTGCTCCTAATTCATTGTTGCTTAAATGAATGTACCCGAAAACACATATTAGTTATGTGTCCTCTTTAGCATTCAAAAGACATGAGATGCAATGAAAACGGGTTTTTACTTTGTATTAATAATGAAAAAGCGATTTGTCCTAGACGTGAGAAATTGCTTTTGTGAAATTGATACAGGAAGAGGTATCATTTTTAGAAAACGTTTCAAAAATAGGTTTCTATGTGGGAATAAAAATCGTTTTATCCTTTGAAAAGAAGATATGTATGTAATTATATGTTTGCAACTTGTACTTATTTTGAAAGAAAATAAGAAAAATTATGAGTTATAAGTGAAAAACTTATCTTGGGTTTTGAAAATTCCCGTATTGCTTGTGAGTTGTGCGTGAAATAGAGATCCTAGACTCAGAAAGAAGAAGGCTAGTGTTTACATATGATAACGTCTAAAATGAACATGTTTTTAGTAGCGTTATTGTCAGTTTTGTGCATGATATTCGGCTATATTTACTCATAACTATTGCAAAAGTGCAAAGATGCGTCTTGTGTATGTATATGTAGCCAGGTATTGCGAATATTGAAGAAATGAAGTTTTTATGCACATTTGGAAGCGTCTAAAGGAAGGAAGTTGAGATTGGAAGCTTGTGGACTCAATAATATGAAAGCGTAGTGATTTCGAAGCATCTGCAGCAAGGAAAGATCAAGTTTGGCTTTGGAAATCATCAACGTAAGCAAAGAATGAAGCGTAAAAGGAAAAGTCAGCAAAAAGTCAAAAGGAGCAAAACCCAGCCGCTCGGTCGCAACCCGCAACCGGATCCGGCTGGGCTATTGGTCAAAGCTGTGACCGATTCGGTCGACATAGAAACCGATCCGGTTTCTGGCTCTGCAGTTACACAATTCGCATTTATTGTTGTCTTAACTCCCCATAATCATTGGAGTCCGATCATTTCTTAATATTAACTTGGAGAGAACGTTTTTTGGGCAGTTAAGCAAGTGCTTTGGCTATTTAAAGGACCTAGTACTTGTATACTAAGTGTGACACAACAAATAGAGTATTAGTTTACATCAAAACTCATACTTACCCATTTTATTTCAACCCAAAAGCTTGGTAGTTACTGGAAAACGTCCAGAAGCAAGGAAGGAACCATTCTTGTCCATTGTTTCGGTAGTTTGGAGTTGTGCGGTGATCCTAGGTGATTGGAGGCGCGTGGTTGCTACATTCCACGATTTCTAATTCTTGTAATCACAAAAGATTAGGTATTCTATGAACTTTGTTATGGAAATCTATTCTCTTGAATTGTTTGAATTACTTTGTTATGACTTGTGTTTAGATATGATTGTTTTCATGGAGTAGTTTGTGTTATACTTGTGTGTTGGAATGTGATTAATCATAATAATGTTCTCAAAATGTGATGCATGTATATATGATCTTGTTTAAATGAGTTTGTTGGAAAAATACTAGTCTTGGATTGATTTGTCAATAAAACATGTTTTAAGAAAAAGGACCGAAAGGATTTCTCTTGTGTTTTATTCCAAAAAGTGTTGTGACAAACTAGTATGGGGATATGGTGATTGACATCCACCATGTTTTGCTTATTAAAACAAGACTAGAACGTTTTCATCACGAAGGGTCGAAAGATTCGTAAGAACAAATTTAATGAGAACATGTTGCAAACAAATGGAATTTTTATAGGATAATCATTGGGATAAGGACCGAAAGGATTACCTAAAAGTTTTTGTTCTTAGAATGATTTTTACAAACAAATACCATGGTTGGGGAATCATTTGCTTATGATTTGTGCATCATACTAAGAGTATACACCAAACCTTTATGAACATTATCTATGGTTGATTATGAGACTTCACACAAGTATATATTTTTATTCTTGATTCGTATTTTCACTAGAACACTTATTCGAGAGAGCCTTGACAAGCTTTCTTGTTAGAAACTTTTTAATAAAATCTATTTCAAAACAAAAATCCCTTGGGACGATCTCGACTTACCAAAACTTTACTATTGCGGACGAGTATACTTGCTCGTATGTGTTAAAAGGTTATACGGTTAATTCGTGATTATAAATTTTTAAAACTTGCACCAACCGGAGCACATCAACATACCTTGTAGAGTTAAAAAGTAAATTACGACGATTGTTCCATGAGACCAAGACCAAGACGAAGTAGGTTGAATTGTTCCCGCTTCAACGGTTTGGTGAAGACGTCGGCTATGTTCTCTTCGGACGCTACCTTCTCAGTAGAGATGTTCCCCTTTTGAACATTGTCTCTTAAGAAGTGATGACGAATCTCTATATGTTTTGTGTGAGAATGTAATACCGGATTCTTGCTTAAATCGATGGCACCTTTGTTGTCACATAGAATGGCTATGTCACTTAGATGAATGTCGTAGTCAACTAACGCTTGTTTCATCCATAGTGCTTGTTGGCATGCTTTGCCGGCGAAGACGTATTCGGCTTCGGTTGTTGATATTGCTTATGCCGTTTGTTTTTTAGAAAACCAAGATGTTAAACAACATCCCATAAAAGTACATACCCCACTTGTACTTTTTCGGTAAACATAATCACCTGCATGATCAGAATCTACCTATACAATTGTTTCTACTCCCGTGCCCTTAGGATACCATAATCCTAATTATGTTGTACCCTTAATGTATCTAAATATCCTTTTTAAGGCTTCTAGGTGTGATGTTTTAGGGTCTTCTTGAAACCTAGCACATAGACAAACACTAAACATGATATCCAACCTACTAGCCGTGAGGTAGAGAAGACTACCAATCATGCCACAATATTTTGTATTATCAACGAATTCGCCGTTTTTATCTTTTGTGAGTTTGGTGTCGGATGGCATTGGTGTCCTAATTGGTTTTGACTCTTCTAAACCGAATTTCTTTAACATCTCTTTTATGTATTTAGATTGATTAAAGAAGATACCATCTTCTACTTGTTTGATTTGTAGACCAAGAAAGAAACTAAGTTCTCCCATCATACTCATCTCGAACTCGTCATGCATGATTTTAGAGAAATCATCACACATGTCTTGACAAGTAGATCTGAATATAATATCATCTACATATATTTGAACGATGATTATATGTGACTCTTTTTTCTTAGTGAAAAGTGTGTTGTCAACTAACCCCATGGTGTAGTTGTGTTTGATTAAGAATGACTTGAGTCTATCATACCAAGCTTTTGGAGCTTGTTTAAGACCGTAGAGGGCTTTCTTTAACTTATACACATGTTTAGGTTTTTCAAAATCGATGAAGCTCGGAGGTTGAACTACATATACTTCTTCATTAATAAAACCATTTAGAAAAGCACTTTTGACATCCATTTGATAAAGCTTAAGATCATTAGCACAAGCATAAGAAAGAAGTATTCTTATAGACTCTAATCTAGCCACGGGGGCATAGGTCTCATCAAAGTCTATTCCTTCTTGTTGGTTATACCCTTGGGCAACTAGTCTAGCCTTGTTTCTAGACACTAGTCTGTTTGCATCTAACTTGTTTTTATAAACCCATTTGTTTCCTATTATGGTTTGATTACTAGGTGAAGGGACAAGTGTCCAAACATCATTAGAAACAAATTGATTTAACTATTCTTGCATAGCCATTACCCAACTTTCATCTTTTATGGCTTCTTGTGTATTCTTAGGTTCTATGGTTGAAACAAAACAAAATAGGCTACTTTGGTTTTGAACTTGAGACCTTAAGGTTCTTTCGTTTAACTTTCCTATGACCTTATCTACGGGGTGATCTTTGGACTCTTTAATATTTATGAGTTCATTATTTGAAGATTCTTCTTCTTCTTCATTTATCTTTTTCTTTATTACAATAGCTTCACTTTCTACAATCTCGTCATCGACAAGAGGTGGAGAGGGTTTGGGTGGACTTTCATCAAATTTTACATTTAATGACTCTTCTACCTTCATTGTTTCTTTGTTTAAAATGACGTAAGCTTTGCTATTAGGAGAGTAACCTAGAAAGATACCTTCGTTTGATTTAGGATCAAATTTTGTAAGGTAATCATTAGTGTTAAGAAGAAAACATTTGCTACCAAAGACTCTAAAGTGATCTAATGTAGGCTTTTTGCCTCGAAGTAACTCGTATGGAGTTTTACCTAAAATTGGCCGAATTAAGACTCGATTAAGTATGTACGTTGAAGTATCAACGGCGTTGCACCAAAACTTTTAAGGTATGGATTGCTCATTTAGCATGGTGCGACTCATTACTTGTAGGGTTCTATTCTTTCTTTCAACTACCCCATTCGATTGTGGAGTGCGAGGAGCCGAGAAGTTGTGAGTAATACCATTAGCGTCACAAAAAGCTCCAAATTGCACTTCATTATCGAATTCTCTACCATGATCCGTTCTAATAGACATTATAGGACTTCCTATTTGTCTTTGGATTTTCTTGCTTAATATTTCAAAATAATTAAATGTTTCCATTTTGTTCTTTAAGAATTTAGTCCATGTGTACCTAGAGTAATCATCCAATATGACCAAGTGTAGTAGTTGCCTCCATAACTTTGGATAGCGAATGAACCAAATAAATCCATGTGTAGTAATTCTAGACACTTAGTTGTAGACACCATGTTTTTAGCTTTGTGACTAGAATGGACTTGTTTTCCTACATTACAAGCATCACAAAAGTGATGTTCATATTTTAACTTAGGTAGATCTCTTACTAGATCTTTGGATGATACCGATTGAAGAAGTCGCATATTGGCATGACCCAATCTTCGATGCCATAAGGTCGAAGTATCATCCATAGAGGTAAGACAAAGTTTGTCTTTAGGTTCATTACCGAGACTCATGTTTCCAAATTCCTCTTCCTATGGTTATGCCATTTTTTAATATCTTACTACCGGTTTCGGTAAAAAGTACATTGCACTTTTTATCACATATTTGTCCTATACTTAAGAGGTTAAAGTTTAGGTTTTCTATATGACACACATAGTTAATGGTTAGAGATTTTTTAGAAATCGTACCTTTACCGATGATTTTACTTTTGCTATTTCCAAACACCACGTTTCCTCCATTGAAGGATTCATATGTGGAGAATAGATCTTTATTGCTGGTCATGTGCCTCGTGCACCCGCTATCCTTGACCCATTCATTCGGATCTAGGTCGACCTTTAAGTACACCTAAGAAAACAATTAACTCAAAATTTTGGTCCCCATTTGTTCATGGGTCCATTAGTGTAAACATTCCATTCATGTTAGACGTGTATGGATAAGGTGAATATGCATTCCATGGTGCAAAGTTTTGAAAAGGAAAACCATTTTGCATATTTGGGTTCCATCCCATTTGATGGTTACTTCTCGGATAAACATTATTAGGTCTCCTAGATGGGTTAGGTTTTGAAAAAGATGGAGCTTTGTTTCTTTTAAAAATAGGATTATATTTTGGAGGTGGTTGTCTAGTGGTAAAATGAGTTGGTTTCTTCTTAATAACAATAACAAAATCCGTTCGAGAGGAAGAAGCTATGTTATTACCACTGTTTGCTTCAGCAGACCCATGGATCCTTGGTTGTACACTAGCCGGTTCCCTTTTTGTGGGATCCGTGGGATCCGCCACAACAGTGGCCTGTTTTTCTATTGCTTTTACGAATTGTGTTTCTTTGTTTTCACTAGTTGACGTATCAAGTTGTTGAATGCCTAAACCTTTTTGGTTGTTTCCAGTTTTAACACTATCTAGTATCATATCTAAAGTATTAGTACTCATTCTAGCAATTTTAGAATCTAGTTGATCAACTGGTGTTTGAAGTTGAATGCAAAGTTCACATTCACCACTTGCTATTTTACCCTTTTCTAGACATTTCAATTTTTCTTTTAATTCTATGACTTCCTTATCTAAACGTTGGTTTTGATTTTTCAAAAACTTGTTTTTGTTAATTAATTTTAAGCTAATTTTGCAAAGTTTGTCATATTCATTATGCAATGAGTCATCATCTAGTGATGAGCTACTATAGTATTCGTGACATACCTCGTCATTTGCCATGAGACAAATTTCTTCGTCCTCCTCATCGCTCATTCCCCACGTGCCGCTCACGAATGCCTTTTGATCATCCTGTTTGGGACACTTACTAATAAAGTGGTTTGGGTCCCCACATTTAAAGCAAGCACAATCATCCCTTGGCTTCTCGTCCTCTTTGATTTTCCAGAATCCTTTCTTGTCGTCATACGGTTGTTTGACGTATCTTCCCTTCCTTCTACAGAACTTTTTAAAGTCCCTTACCGCCATAGCATGCTCCTCGTCGTCACTATCCGAAGAGGAGTTCTCTTCATCGCTTAAGGCCTTTTTGGATTTAAGGGCAAGAGATTTGTGTTTCTCTTTCACCTTTGAGGCTTCGGAGTCATTAGCAAGGACAAGCTCATAGACTTTTAAGTTTCCTATGAGTTCATCAAGGGTGAGGATTGTCAAATCTTTTGACTCTTCGATTGCTGTCACCTTGGATCTCCATTTGGATGGAAGTGCCCTTAGATATCTCCTAACATGGTTACGGCTAGAAAAAGATTCATCAAGTGCTTGTAAAGATGTAATAATAGTATTAAAATTAGCAAAAGAATGATCTATAGTTTCCTCATCCGATATTGAAAATTGTTCATATTGTTGAACAAATAAATCAATTTTATTATTTTTAACTTGTTGATCACCTTGATGAGTTACAACTAAAGAATTCCAAATATCTTTAGAGGTTTTAAGCATAGAAATTCTTTCGAATTCCTTTTTGGGTAAAGCATTATATAAAACCATTTTAGCTTCACTATTTTTAGAAAGCTTTTTCTTCATGTCATCGTTTAGTTTATCATGAGGTATGTTAACTAAATTTCCTTTAACATCTTTTGAGGTAGCCTCAAAATCGCCTTCAAAAATAATGTACCAAAGATCAATATTTTTAGACTTCACATACGTTTTGAATCTAGTTTCAAGTAGTGGTGGTCATTGCATAGATTTCCCTTCCTTGTAATTTTCAGAACCCATAGTGATCGAAAAGTTTTTAAAATACGGTTTATTTTAAAACTTTTATAAACTTAGCTCTTGATGCCAATTGTGGAAAACTAGAAGGGGGGGGGTTGAATAGTTTTTCCGATTTTAAGTTAGTTTAAAAACACTTTAGATTCGATATTATGTGAAATCGTATGGATGAAGATAGAGTATAGATCTAATGATAAAGCAAGTAAATAAAGTAAAGCAAGGGATAGAAATGACACAACCGATTTATAGTGGTTCGGCTACAAGGACACCTTCCTTGCCCTACTCCATTCCCCGAGTCACCAACTCGAGAGTTCAAGCACTATGTCAAAAAACTCCTTCAACTTGGCGGAGAAGCCTTCACAACGTTGCTTACACCTTTTTCTGGTACAAAGCTAAATACTGAGTCTGTAACAAGGTGGACCAAACCAACACGACCATTACACAACAACTATGTGAAATATCAAATACAAGATCTTTGCTACAAAAATCTTGTGGAGGAACAAATCAATCAAGGACCCCTTGCTTGGATGACTTGTAGAATGCTCGTGATCTCGCCTTATAGAAGGATCCATATGAGAATCACTAAAGAAAGAAAGAAGAACAACTCTCTAGATGAAGTGATCTTTTGTTAGAAGATAATGAGAGTATATGATAGAATTATTAAGAAGAGGGGTGAGTTAGAATGAAGAAATGGCTCTCTATTTATAAGCAAAACTTGCCACTGTTCCCCGGATCCCACGGATCCCTCCCTTAAGGGATCCGTTTAGTGTAAACCTGGGGATCCGTGGGATGCTCCTCTTTGCCCATGGGTTTTTTGGTTATGGGTCATGGGTCATGGGTTGGTCCATGGGTATTTCTTTAGATACAATGCATCTAATGAGTACAATGTATCTAGTCAAGTGGGTATGGGTCAATACCATGGGTTATGGATATGATCCATGGGTTGTGATTTTTACCTATCCTAATAAACTATTACAACAAATGATTTATTACAACAATTTGTATTAAGTGACTATATGTAAATGTTTACAAAAATAACATGCATCCTTATAATTTTACTTATGATAACATTATATTTGTTATCAACAAAACACAAAGAGATCGCAAAATATTAATAAACGTTTTTACAGTTTATTTGTATTAACAGATTATATTGCAAATGGTTTTGCAATGTATGGTTTGACACAAAGCTCCCCCTAGCTTAGGGTGTCAAGGTATTCATGTGTAATTTGAAAATCTACAAAATAAAGGTTAGAAAACAAGTATATTGTGCATAATTTCCTGCAAATAAGACTCAAGTTAGTAGAAAAATTATCTTCTGTAGCACGGATCCCATGGTTCCCTCCTTTGTGGGATCCGTCTAGGCAATTTCCAGGGATCCGTCTGTCTGGTGACAGATTTACAGCAATGGTGATATACCAAACAATGCTAAATATGAAAGTGAGATATGTATACAAACAACAAACATATACTCAAAGCAATATGGCAAATAGGTTATCATTCAATAAAATAAAGAGATAATCAAGAAATCTCTAAAACTAAGAAAATGTTTTAGCCATACATATTCTACTAATACTAATAAGTTACTAAAACCTAGAGCGCAACAATGTGCTTGAGTCTAAGGATGAGTAGACTTGTTGATTTGGTCCAATCTTTCAAGAAGATGATTGAACATGAAATGTAACTCATTTCATACTTCTTGAACAAGTCCTTGGGTGATTAGACAATTAGAGCAATTATTGTCTTGATTTGGAACCGGAGGAAAATGAATGTTTTGAGGAGGCTCTACGAATGATGGTGGGGTTTCATTTAGAGATGTAGGATGAGGTTCTACTAACAATGAGGGGGTGGTAATGGAAATTCCTCCATATGATCAAGTCCTTGGTGGTTCCTTGTCTCCAATGATGGACTAGTCGGTGTTGTAGGTGGTTCCCTATTTAACGAGAAAGTTGGTGAGTGGGATGTTCTCGGTAGTGAATGCTCTAATGAATAGAGATTTGGGTGAGAAAGAGGCTCATTGAATGAGTGTAATCTATGCTCTAAGAATAAGGGCTTAGAAGGTTTGCTAGAGCTAGCTATGTTTGGTTTTGAACTAGATGACCCTTTTTCTAGCCCAAAAAGTTTGATGCTAATTCTTGCGGTTCTCTTAGCAATTGTTGAATGGGTTTGGTGAGGTGGGATTCTAGCATTGTTATCTCTTACGGGAGATGATTCGGTGGATGAAATCTCATGAATCATATGACCCTTTCTTTTGGATGAGCCTTTGGTTGAAGTGCTGTTGCTAAGTGCTTTGGTCATGGTGATGGTAAGGATGCAATACAAGCTTCTAACTACTGATTTTTTTTTAGAGCTAGGTGAGAGTGATGACTTAACCTTAAGAGTGTTTGGTTTATAAAGGATAATTTTGAATTAGGGAATTAAATTCTTGACCACTAAGAGGATTAAGCATGCACTTAGGATATTGTTCAGCTCTAGGAATACATTAAATGGTAACTAAAAGTGGTTAGATAAGCACAAGGTGGCTTAAATTTGAAGAGGAAAGTTGATTAAAGTCTTTCTGTAGACACGGATCCCTCTCACCAGGGATCCGTCTGCTTATAAACCAGGGATCCGTCTGTCAGACAGATACTTGATGAGATGATTATGCTTTTTGTAAGGTCTAGTACCTATGTATCTTGAGGTTTTGTCTTTCCTTTGATGTCTTGAGTGGTGGATGTCTTAAATGCTCAACCATAAGGGATGAGGGTGCTTAATGATGGTTTTGGGTAGGAAAGTGGACTTTAGATAGTCTAACTAAGTGCTTGGGAAGGATACCATTTGATTTGAGATGGAAAAGTGGTGGTAATTAGTCCTAGAAGTTAGATGGTAGCTCAAGAGAAAATTGATAAAATATTGAAAAATAAAGAAAAATAAAAAACTAGTTTCAAGCCTATTTTAGAGTAAAGGATGACAAAAATCAATTTTCTAAAATTAATAGAAATATCGAATTAAGTGTATTGAGATGTGAGGAATAATGTATGAGCGTTGGAGCGGAAAGATGTGAGTTTTGATGAATTGATAAATCAAAAACACTTAGAAATAGATCCTAGGTAAGGTATGGGTGAGTGTGAAGCTTTCAAATGTTTGAAGAAGACTTAGTTGGTTCTAAGGTCTTATGTTTGACTAGTGTGAGATGATCTAGTGAGTTGTCTTTGATGTAAGGAAGTCTGTATTCCTCATCTGTAGTCACGGATCCTACGGTTCCCTTTTGGGAGGGATCCGGCTAGTTATAACTCTGGGATCCGCCTACTGCAGATCAGAAGGCTTTCAGCAAATGTGCAATTTTCGCACTCTTAGCAAATGCTTCTCCTAGTTGTTTCTACAAAGACTAAATGAAGAACACATTAAGTATAACGCATAGCAAGTGTGGGGGAACTAAAGGTACCTAAAGATGAGTAACGAAGACTACTTGAATGATTTCAAGAAGTCGTAAAATCTCATCCAACACGTTCCTAAGTTAATATTGTTCAATGCCAAGTTTTGGCAATAGCTACATACTACATCCTACTCTACATAAGTATTGTTTAGATGTTACAACCCATTGTTTCAAATTGTTTTCACAAATTAAGGTCCTATGACCTTACCTTACTTCTCCACTACTTCCCGTCTTCACCCCTCGTCCACTCTTTATCACACCATCTCTACTTCTTTTTCTTCAAGAAGTTGGCGAAGCACTTGAAGATCCCCTTGGTTTGTTGCCATTCTTGTGATGGGCTATGAATGTCTGGCAATTGATTGATGTAATCCAAGGGGCCAAGATCGGTATTTCCAAGTGGGTTGCTACTACCTTCACCTTCTCTTTGCCTCTCCCGTTCATCCGAGGAATCCGTGGGTAGGTGAGGCCTTTTGCCTTCCACCATAAACCTTGTAGTTCTACCCTCGGTCAATGACACCATAACTTTGTTGCAAAAGCTATGATCATAGGATTTCGGAGAAGGATCTAATGCAAAGATGAACGTTGCAAGATGGGTAAGGAGCATTGCGTACGGGAGCACCATTTTGTCCATGCTTTTTACACTTGCCATTCTCTTAATCATGTAGTATGCAAGGTTGAAGCGAGTCTCGGTCACTAGGCAATAGATCATGAAACTTAGGCATGCGCTGGGGTGATCATTGTTTCCTACTAAGCACAACACATTCTCCCTCACCACAACTTCCCATTTCCTATACAATGCGTACATCTCAGAGAGCTGCATTTGGAAAGGATCCCTATAGATCACTTTTGAGTTTCTAGTGACCCTCGATGGGGATGCCCTTAGCATGAACACGGTTTCCCTTACCGTGGTTGCTTCCGGGATTAACATGTGGTAGATTTCATGATGATCAACCATATTGTATATGTTGGGAATTCTACTAAGTAAGAATTATGCTGAAGTTACTGATGATGATTCTGCTGAAGTGTTGTGGAATCTGCTGAAGAAGTAATTCTGCTGAAGTTATAAAACCGTGTAGTTGGTTTCTGCGGAGATAGATGTTCCGTGTATTTTGTAGTTAGTTAGGATATGCATGAACTTTATTAGGAAGTGATAATGTATATCTTATTTAATTTTATGTTTATACGTTTCTTGGGAAACGGTTTAGGGTTCCTTGTCTATAAAAGGAACACATTAGTATGAATTATGTACGAGTTGGAAAAACAAGTTTTAGTATAATTCAAAGATCCATAGAGGATCAAAGTATTCTTAGTTATCTGTGTTGATACTTGTGTTTGATTTCTGCTTTAATACAAGTAACATAGACTGTCTATTAGTGTGTTTGTGATTACATAAGCATTACTAACGATCCACGAGTGCTCAAAGATCTATCAAGGTCTAAGTTTCAACAAGTGGTATCAGAGCCTCGGGAGAGTCTCTGTGATACTAAGAACATTCTTTTCGTTACACCCTCACAACCAAAACAACCTTCACCATGCCTAGATCAGACGATGAAATTGAAGTCACCAACAATCAAAACAACACATCTCTGCAACAACTCAATCTCTCAAACAACAATGCAAAGTTCCCATACTTAAAGAAGGAGGAGTATGATTTGTGGGCTATGAAGATGCAGAATTGGATCTCTAACATTGATTGGAATCCTTGGGAAGTTGTGAAGAAGGGGAACAGTTTGAAGAGGCATGTCACAGATCCTGATGGTAAGGTTACCATCGTTGGTCCCAAAACTGCTGAAGAGATACTAGTTGTTCAGAGAGAGAACAAAGTTAGAACTATTCTCCTTCAGGCTATACCTGATGATCACATGGGTGACTTTCACTACATGCAGGATGCTAAGGACATTTGGATGGCTATCAAGGCTAGGTTTGGTGGGAACGAGGAGTCAAGGAGAATGAGGAAATCAATGCTGAAACAACAGTTTCAAGAATTCCAAATCTCTGAAGGAGAAGGTATTCACAAGGGGTATGACAGGTTCCATAAGATTTTGAGTCAATTGAATCAGCTGAAGGCAAGGCCAGACAATGATGATTGCAATTCAAAGTTCTTACGATCTTTACCTCCATCTTAGTTGCAAGTAAGCATTGCACTCAAAGCTAAAGGTGGGCTAGATACGCTCACTTTTGATGAACTATTCAACAGACTTAAATCTCTTGAGCCCGATGTCAGAAGTCCTTTCATCCATCCACTCCTAGTCACACAGCATTTATTGGGGCCTCCTCAAATAAGATGACTTATGCTCCAAGTCCAGTTTCCTCAGCATCATCATCCTACATTACCACTCCATCAAATTCTCAACCTAAATCCAGTGGTGTATTGGAAGATGTACTGCACTCTTTTGTTGCTGATTATGACACTCAACAGCAACTAGACTTTGAGGATTTTGAACAGGTGGATCCACTTGATATGGAAGAGATGAACTTGAAGTGGCAACTAGCCATGCCTTTAGTGGACATCAAGAGGTTTGAGCGTAAGTCTGGGAGAAAGTTTGGTTTCCAGGGAAGAGATCCAACAAGATTTGACAGAAGGAAAGTCAAGTGCTATACTTGTGGTCAGATGGGTCACTTCTCAAGAGAATGCAAGGATAGGAAGACTGGTGATGAGGTTAGGTATTCTTCCTATCAGCAAGAAGCTGGAAATTCCAAAGCTGGATCCTCAACTGCTATGGTCACTCTGGATGACCATGTCAACTGGAAGGTGCATGAGCCTGAGAATGATGAAGCTACTGGTTCTGAGAATATTGGATTGCTGGCAAGCTGTACTTCAGAGGATAAGCATGATCAAATTGCCTTAATGGGCATCTCTCAAGTACATAATTGTGTGTTTGGTTGTAGTGAAAGATATAATGAACTTAAAGAAGCCTATGATGAATTGAAACCTAAATATAATGAATGTTATGTCGAAGTTGAGGCTTATAAACAGGCTTTAAAAACATTAGAAAGACAAAAAGTTTGGTTTTAAAAGAATCAGCTGGCTTATGATGAAAAGATAAGGGTGTAGAAAGTGATTTAGAATGTGCTAAAATTGATTTAAAACGTACTGAGAAAGAAAAAGTTGTTGTAGTTTCAGAAAACCAAGTGCTGAAAAAGAAACTAGATGAGGAAGTAGCTAGACATAAAGAATGGTTAATGTCAGGTGACAATTTAGCTAGCTTCATCTATACCAGTCAATCTCCTAACTCGACAGTAGCTTTAGGTTTTAAGAAGTATGTTGGCTTAGAAGCTAGGAATGATATGCGTAAATCTACACCAGTAGGATTAGCTAATTTTGTAAAAGAAGGTGTATTACATGTTGTACCTGGACCTATTAGAGGAGAACATATGCCCACTGACCTTTCCATCACAGTTGACTTTGATGGATCACACCATCTTTATGGCAAAAAGTCAAAAGACTTGCCAGACCCTGATTCTTCATCTAATGACTTTGTCTCTTGTTCTGACAGTGACAAGTCCTCTGACCAAGGGTCTACTACATATACTAATTGTGATTCAAGTTAAAAGTCAGACCTTCCCAAGACCTCACCCAAGCCTACACCCAAGACTCCCGACAAGCCTATTAGAGTTGCTGCTGAGGAATCAACTTCCAAGACAGTTTCTTCTAAAGACTTGTCTTTTAATTCTTTGCAAAACAATAATTCTGTTAAAAACAATTCTGTTCATGTTTGTGATTTGAATGCTTTTGATTGTGATGAAACTTCTTTCATTATGAATAAATCTTCTAAAAGGAAGACATGTTTTATTTGTGGAAGTAAATTTCATTTGATTAAGGATTGTACTTTTCATGAGCAAAGAATGGGTGTATGTGATAGTCAAAAGAAATCTAGACCAATGTGTAAAAATGTTAATGATATTCCATCTTTTGTTCCACAAGCAACTAATAAATGCAATTCTGCTGATAAACAATTTTCAAAATGGGGCAGATCAATTGCTCGACCATATGTGAGACCAACTAGTGCATATTTTCAAAATGGTTACTGGCCTGGATGTTTTGACTCTATGTATGTTGGCAAGGGATATAGGGATACTGCTGTGAAGCCCTCAGCAGGTTGTTCTAGGACTAAAAGGGGACCTAATTTTCAATGGAGGTCCAAGAACAATGGTGGATCTTTTACTTCTACATGGCCTAAATCTTATGATCCACAAGGCAGGCTCAAGTCAGTAATGACTTGAGTCTCCATAATGTACTAATATTTTGTATATTTTTTTGTTGTTGTTGTTGTTGTAGGATCATCCCCTGAGGAGTAAAGATGTTGGCATAGTAGATAGTGGTTGTTCCAGAAGCATGTCAGGAAACATAGATAAGATGCATGATTTTGTACCCATAGAAGGAGGAGGAAGTGTGACTTTTGGTGGAGGAGATGGTAGAATCACTGGAAAAGGCACTATTAGAACACCTCGCTTGGATTTTGAGAATGTGTACTATGTAAAGGAACTGCAACATTTCAACTTTTTCTCAGTATCACAAATATGTGACACCAAGAACAAAGTATTATTTACTGGGGATGAATGTCTTGTGTTTTCTAAAGAATTCACACTTCCAGAAGATACTTCAATTCTGCTGAGAGTTCCTAGAAGCCACAATTTATACACATTCAATTTAAATGTTGTTCAATCAGAAGGTAATATAACATGTTTGGTGGCTGAAGCATCCCTGGATGAGTCTACAAAATGGCATAGAAGGATGGCTCATGTGAACTTCAAGACCATTAACAAGCTTTCTAAACTGGGTCTAGTTGAAGTTCTTCCTTCCAAAGTCTTCACCAATGAACATAATTGTGTTGCCTGCAACAAAGGAAAGCAACATAAAGCCTCATACAAAGCCATCACTGCTGTGAGCACTATCTCAGAACCTCTTCAGTTGCTGCATATGGATCTCTTTGGTCCAACCCAAGTCAGGAGTATTGATCACAAGTATTTCTGCCTGGTAATCACTGATGACTATAGCAAGTTTTGTTTGGTATTCTTTTTGAGGACTAAAGATGAAACATCTCAAGTTTTAAAAGAGTTCATTACCCTTGTTGAAAACCAGTTGAACAAAAAGGTTAAAGGAATTCGGTGTGATAATGGGACAGAGTTAAAAAATGTTGTATTAATAGAACTCTGTAAGTCTAAAGGGATAAAAAGGGACTTTAGCACACCAAGAACCCCACAACAAAATGGGGTAGCTGAAAGAAAGAATAGGACCTTAATAGAGGCAGCAAGATCCATGCTTGCAGACTCTAAATTACCCACTATGTTCTGGACTGAAGCAGTTAGCACGACTTGCTATGTACTAAACAGGGTATCTATTACTAGACCTCATTTCAGGACACCTTATGAACTTCTCTCTGGGAAAGTTCCTGCTATACATTACCTCAAACCGTTTGGATGTCAAGTGACCATTTTGAAGACCAGTGATCCATCGGGAAAATTTGATGAGAAAGCTGATGAGGGGTATATTGTGGGCTATTCAGCTCATAGTAAGGCTTATAGGGTATATAATTAGAATGCTAGAAAGATTGAGGAGACACTTAACCTGAGATACCTCGAAGATAAGCCCAATGTTCAAGGTCAAGGTCATGTTTGGTCCTTTGACCTGGATTACTTAACTGATTATTTGGGTTATACCAGACATGTTACTAACCAATCTGCAGGTACACAAGAGTCTCCCACTGACAATGCAGGTACCCTGGATGATGACTAGAGAGTGAGTCTGATCATGATGAACAACCAATTCTAGTACATTCCTTCTCTCCTAACCATTTTGCAGGTGATCATTCTAAAGTAACTTCTGAGGAGCATGAAGATGAGTCACACTATGCAGAGGATCTTGCTAAGCTCAAGAAACAAGAGTATGCAGCCAATCTAGAAGCTGAGAGGCTTGGTGGGGAGTTTGTAAGAGAAGCAGTCAGTGGAAACCATGATTCTCCTGACAGTCATCCTGTTTCTCCTGACATCACCAAATCTGCTGACAGCCATGCTGCATCTACTCCAAATCCTACTAGTGTGTCCACAAACTTTGAAGAACCATATACACGATTTCCAAGTCCGTCAGATCTTGGTAATCATCAACCCAAAGATGGAATCTTCACCTCACCTTCCTATGACAGTGATTTTGAACCAACTATGAACAATCTTGACACCATTATTGATGTCAACCCCTCGGCTACAAAAAGATCAACAGTGCTCATCCTCAAGCAAATATTATTGGTGATCCTCAAGCACCTATTCGTACTAGAAGTACTGTGTCAAGTTCTAAGTATGGTCAAGTTGCTTTTGTTTCCTATGTCTCAAACAAGCAAAGGGACAATCACACAGACTTTAAGCATTGTCTATTTGCTTGCTTCCTTTCTCAAGTGGAACCAACCAGTGTTACTCAAGCTCTTGAAGATTCAAGTTGGCTTGAAGCAATGCAAGATCATACGCAATAATTCAAGAATCAGCAGGTTTGGATATTGGTACCACTACCAAATGGGAAGATTGCAATTGGGAAAAAATGGATCTTGAAGAATAAAAGAGATGCAAGGGGTATTGTGGTTAAAAACAAAGCACGATTAGTGGCTCAAGGGTTCAGGAAAGAGGAAGGAATTGATTATGATGAAGTTTTTGCACCTGTAGCTAGAGTTGAGGCCATTCGAATCTTCTTGGCTTATGCATCTTATATGGGGTTCATGGTTTATCAAATGGATGTGAAAGGTGCTTTTCTGTATGGTGAGATCGAAGAAGAAGTATATGTCACTCAACCCAAAGCCTTTGAAGACCTAGATTATCCATAACATGTTTACAAGGTTGTGAAAGCTCTCTATGGACTCCATCAGGCACCAAGAGCATGGTATGCTAGGCTATCTGCATTTCTGCTGAAGCATGGTTACAGAAGAGGTGCCATTGACAAAACACTCTTCCTAAAGAAAAATAACAGAGACATCATTCTTGTGCAAGTTTATGTGGATGACATTATCTTTGGCTCCACTAAAGAAGCTTGGTGCAGGGAGTTTGAGGAGTTAATGAAGGGAGAGTTTCAGATGAGTGCTATGGGGGAGCTGACTTTCTTTTTGGGTTTACAAGTTCAGCAGAAACCTGATGGTATTTTTATTAGTCAGGATAAATATGTGAGAGACATTTTGAAGAAGTTTGATATGGAAAATGTCAGAACTGCCACTACACCTTATGAGGCTCCAAAACCAAAGAACAATTTTAAACAAGATCCAGTTGTGAATGTTCACTCATACAGATCTATGATTAGTTCATTAATGTATTTAACAGCTTCTAGGCCTGATATTACCTTTGCTGTGAGTGCTTGTTCTAGATATCAGGTCACTCCACTTACTTCCAACTTGAATGCAGTAAAAAAGATCTTCAAGTATCTGAAAGGCCAACCTAATTTAGGTCTTTGGTACCCAAAAGAGTCTCCTTTTGTATTGGAAGCATATAGTGATAGTGATTATGCTGGTGCGAATCTGGATAGGAGATCCACAACTGGAGGTTGCCAATTTCTTGGTAGAAGATTGATTTCTTGGTGTAACATACTGGATTTCACATACACATCGAATCACTAACAAAGTAGGCGTACAAGATGAGTTTTAGAGAGAGAAAGTTAGAGGTTTGAGAACTTTTAGTGAGAGAAAGAAAAATCTTATTATGAGCTCCAACTCTCTACCTTGGGAGGTAGAGAGTATTTATAGTCTTACAATAAAATGCCACCTGACGGGCTGTGGATCATGCATAAAGTGGGTAAAGACCCGTTCGTCCTCCACGGTGTTACTTAACTAAATACTACTTAACATTAAATAACTACGACTACGAGCTTTCTAACGAATACATATACTTGAGGTGACCGACACTTTAACTACTGGATTTTCCAAATCCTAAAAATCTCCCCCTAAGGGAGGTCACCTCAAACACACATTAAAATTACATAGAATTCAAACAGATATTTCATTGAGATAGTTCTTGAATTCTTGTTCATGTTGTTTGTTCTGTTGCTCATAGTCTTTGATTCTTCATTATTGCATGTTTGGATAATCTAAGTGGAGGTATTTAACTGATCCACGTGATACTGAGTTTTGAGCCAGCTTTGAGATCATCAGCCATAGTAAATCTCTGACTCATCCATTGTGGTGTTGGTATTATGTGATGTTGTGACATTTGGACCGACATGCTCACATTCTGGATCATGATATATTCTTATCAGAGTAGCGGAAGCTTTTCGTTGAATCATGATATTGGCAGCAACGTAGCAGAAGCATGGAGTGATAATATCAGAGTCATTGATGCACTAATCATGATTTCTTTGGAAATGAATGTGTTGTGTGAGCATGCGGCTATGGATTGACCGCTCCATTCTGATCAGCTGCAAACGTAGGGTGTTCCTGCATAAAATAGTTAGCAATAAAGCACACAAGAGTGTCTTTGATCACTTTTTTTGAATTGAGGTACACGGCCCACGGTTCCCCGTTGATCAGTACAAGTACTGCCTGTGATCAGGTATAATTCCGAAGAATTTTCTTGACAGGGTTTCGCAGCTGTTCTAGTCGTTCTCAAACCAGAACGTCTCAAAGAAGACAACACGGAGTGAGTGAACCAGCGAATTGAGATTCACCAATTGATGAAAAGAGATTTGAAAAACAATCGTGTACTGCTCAATAGAAATTGTTTTTGCAATACAACGAAGGTTTTGATGAAAATCAATTATCAATCATAAACACCTTTTATTTTGAAATATAAGTACACAGTCGATGTGCTAAAGAAAATAGTTTTTAAGCACAATGACCGGTTTTTCAAAGGTATCCGTCAATCCATAACCTGAACCAGTATTGATTCAAAAGATTGAATTGCCCCATTGTTTATGTTCAGTTGTCACATGGTTGATCTATTGGGTAGATCTCACATGCCACCCACCAGGAGCTTGTTTGATGTTGGCTCCAGAAGGCTTTCCATCTTCATTGTGAATATGTTTGCATATCACTCAGATGTTCTGGCAATACCACAAGGATAATGCGTAGGACTCATAAGATGTAATCTCTCTTTCCACATTGTGTGAAATAGAGAGTCTTCATTGAAAGTGTCATAATGAGATTTATTGATGATCTCATGGCTCTAGACTCAATTGTGCATATTTGGTTCCTAAGCCGGAGACTAGGGAGAGGGTCTCCTTCTTCAATATCAACAAACTCTAAGAGAAAGTCGATAGATAATGTCGGTTCCCCGTGAGAATGAAACAAGTCCTTTTAAGAGGAACTTGAGTGGTTTGGGAAGTTGTAGTGCAGTGCGTCACTGGGTCCATGACGTCTTGTCTTCAATACTGATGTTACCTTGGTAACCACCAGTAGCATATGAATTGAACCCGATTTCTGCCCTAAGGTTGAATAAATGGAGGGCTATTTCTTTTCACCCTTTTTCACATTCAATTCTTTTTCATTCTTCAACCCCTTCAGTGCTTACCGAAACTTCATAACTAGAACCTTGTTGGGTTTATTCCAGTACTAGCTCAGTTTCAGTCCGCACTCTTCCCATATCTCATTTTTCTCCTTTTTTTCAATATACCTAAGGACTCTACACTATCAAGTGGTTTTGTCCCTGGGTAGATCCCTCCGGTTCTGGCGGATCATTGGACCTCAACCTAACCTTATCATCCTTATATCACCATGCATAAAGTAAAGTAGGTCGGTCTTTTGATATAGTTCTTCCGCCTTGAAACCAATTGAAAACCATTTGAAAATCAATCAAGATACTTGTGATATAAAATCAAAGTATTTTGTATCTTAATTGTTTTGATATTTTAGAAATGCTCCCCCTCAACATATGCATAAAATTCAGAAGTTGTTTAGCACATGGAGGCAAGAGATCTTTGAAATCGTTAGATTAAGAATGAAAGGTCCAATCTTTTGATTAACATTTTCTAAAATGATCATCATCACTTCCCAATCAATTTGAGTAAATAAAACATTTTGAGGAAGGATGAGGTTTTCAAAAGTTTGCTCCCCCTCAATATGTGCCACGAAGTTTGAAAGAGTTTTGCACATATTAGAGGGAACCTGCACTTAAAGACAATTCAATCACGTTTCAATAATTTAAGGTTTAAAGTAGATGCTCCCCCTCAACATGTGCATGGAAAATTTGAAATCGTTTGTCACATGCGGGGAGGAAAACTTGCTAAACGCTTATGAACCCATTTATCGAATTATCAGTTTAAATCCAATTTAAATCACAAATTCTCCCCCGATCACAATTATCAAATCATTTGAGATTTGTGATCTCTGTAGATTTAAATTGATTTTGAAAGCTTTTAAGGAGAATTGTGACCTGATTATGAAAAAAGTTTTAACTGATAAAGATCGGATTTTGAGACTTTAAACTCCATAGATTAAACATGCATGATTAACTTTTGAAAACTATTGTATGACAAATAACCTTTTGATTTAATTGAAATCATTCTCCCCCTCAATCAATGACATCAGTTGTTGATTGAGAGATAGATAGTTTTGACTAACGTGAAGTCCGAATGATTTTCAAAAATAGAGTCCGAGTTATTTTTTCAAACCAATTAGTTTTCATTAGATAGTAAGTGATAGTTTTATAGAATCAGAGCATTAGATTTGAAACATGAGATAAAGCATGGCTCTGTTCTTTCTCTGAAAAGCGGGTTACTGCCTGAAATGACAATAAACCATTGTTTCACTTTCTCCTTTTTATTTATTTATTTTTATTTTTTTTAAGAAAATTCGAACAACATCTAAAGTCCCGTGACATTCTTTGAATGACAGCACAAAGACCGTAGATATAATCGAATCGAGAAAAACATGAAAAAATGACAATAATTTTTTATTTTTATTTTATTTTTATTTTATTTTTATTATTTTTTTTTTTGGAATTTTTCAAGATTTTTTAAATTTTTATGGATTTTTGAAAGTTTTATATTTTTCTAAAAAGTATTTACAAGAGATAGATGAAGGAAAACCTTTTACTCCTCTTCTTCCTCTTGAAGATGTTTGAGTGTTTCTGGTTGAAGGCTTTTAAGACCAAGTCATGGAAGAATAAACTCAAAACGTTCTCTAGGAAGAGCTTTGGTGAAGATGTCTGCTAACTGGTATTCAGTCCTCACAAAGTAAAGTTCCACCACACCATTTTCAACTTGCTCCCTGATGAAATGATGTCGGATGTCGATGTGCTTTGATCTTGAGTGTTGTACATTGTTGCATGAGAGAGCAATAGCACTTTTATTATCACAGTACAGAGGGATTTTATAGAATTCAAAGCCATAGTCAGATAATTGGGATCTCATCCATAGGATTTGAGCACAACAAGATGACATGGTGATAAGGTTTTAAAAAGTACCTTTTTGAGGGGTCGTTTAAGCCCTTATTTGATCACTTTTGTATCCGTTATTTCTTAGTATCGTTCCTTTTCACTTTTTAGGTCTCTTGAAGGCAAAATGCTGGAATAGCACTTATTTGGACGAAAAGGCGCGAATATACGAAGAAAATGGCCAAAGTCAGAATCGAGACACTCAAAGCTGCTGAAAACATAAGGTGACGGCGTCACTGCTTAACTGTGACGCCGTCGGAGGATTTTGTGACGGGACAGAAGCCAAAACTCCTATTTTCAAGTGACGACATCAAGTTATAAAAGAGTAGGCCGTCGCAACTCAGACGGCCTAGATGCAATCCAGACGGCATCAGAAGCTGAAGAGGACGGCGTCACAAGCATAAGGTGACGCCGTCGTAAGTCTAACGTGGCCAAGACGAAACCCTAATGACTGCGACACGACGGCGTCACAAAACATAAGGTGACGCCGTCGGAGATGTAATCTTATATATAGAATCCGAATTTTTTAGTATTGGTGTGTAGTCTTTTGGAGTAAAAAGCTAAACCGAACCAAGGTTGTCTTGTACAGTATTTTAGGGTTCCAAACCCTATCTTACATCAAGATAAGTGTTTTACTTCATTAATACAATTATGTCTTTGATTATTTGTGTGTATGCTTGCATGTTCTCCATGTCCGGCTAATTTACTTGTGTGTTTGCTTAGGGAATATGAAACTTAATTATTGAATATTGATTGGTTGTTTCTTATCTTAGTTGATTAATGATCTAGTAATGCGATAGGTCATTCGTTGTGTACTTAATGCTTGATTAAATCTTTGTGAACCTTAGAATATGACTCCTTGAGTAGTTGTAAGCTAAACCATCCAAAGAGTGCCTTAGAGTAAAAGTTTATTATCCCTAGTGGGTTTTGTAGACGAGACCCTTTGGTAAGTTCAAAGAGTTAGGGAGAAACGCATACCCTACAACCTTAGACACACAACGCAACTAAGAATAAGGACGTGACAATTCAACCACCAATAGGAGATAATTAAGGAGTAGTAAAACCTAAGTAAACACATCTTTAAACTATCATATGAGCACACAATAATTAGACATAGACTACATACACCTTAGATTAGATAATTAGATAAGTAGAGTAATCGGTAGCAATACCAACCCCCCAAATTCAAACCCCGAGATTCGTACCTTTCTATTTCTTAAAAAATATAAAAAGATAAAAAATAATCGTCCTCAACCCCAACCTTAGCGTAGTAACTTCTCACTAGCATTCCTATTCCCCTAGAGAACGATATCAATACCCATGGCTTACCCTAATACTACACTACAACGATTAGGTTCACTGCCTAGGGTGTTATAAAACTTGCTCGAAGAAAAGGAAGTTCCTTTGACCCCGAACGACGCGTGTAGCGTTATCAAGTTTTTGGCGCCGCTGTCGGGGAATAGAATAGCTAGTTAGTAGTCCACCTCGTTTAGGTTTCTTTACTGGATTCCTATCAAGTAAACTTTTTTCTCATTTTTTAGCTTTCTCTTAGTCTATCCCCCTTCTTCGTGACCTTTGTTCGTAATCCCATCACTTTTCATCAAGGAAGGTGATAACCAACCACCACTCATCAACCCACCACCAAATGACCCGCCAAGAGCCCGTACTCTTGGTGAATACTCGAGACCAAGCCACTTAGGCTATAGGAACACCATTGAGCTTCCCGACCAAGCCCAAACTACGGCCCTGCGATCCGACACCATCCGGTTGGTGCAAAACGGATGTGCATTCCATGGACTTCGTTCCGAAGATCCAAATCAGCATCTTAGGGATTTCCTTAAAATTGTCGATTCCATCGACCTCGATGCTACTACTCGGGAGACCACGCACCTGTGTCTCTTCCAATTCTCTCTACGGGACCAAGCTAGTAATTCGCTTGAGCGACTTCCCGCCGGCTCCATCTCAAGTTGGGATGATCTTACCTCTCGTTTCCTTGCTCAATTTTTCCCACCGGGGAGAACCACTAAGCTTAGGAATGACATCTTGATGTTCCAACAACGTCAAGGTGAATCTCTCTACGAAGCATGGACTCAATTCAAGGACTTACTTCATAAAGTCCCTCATCACGGCATTGATCTTTGGCTCAAAGTCCAAATCTTTTATGATCATGTCAACTTCCCCACCAAGCGATCCATTGACCAAGCGGTCGGTGGAAAACTTAGTGATCTCACCGCGGAAGAATCATGGGGTATAATAGAGGACCTTGCCCTCTATGACAACGAAAGTTGGGATGACACCTGTGAGCTTCCCAAAACCGTTAAGGCAATCTCCTTGCCTCCCATTGACTCACAACCTTCCGACCGTAGGATGATCGAACTTGAAGATCAAGTAAAATTCCTAATGAGTTCCTACGAAAATCTTAAGTCTTCACACCATGTGAACAAAGTTTCTTCCTCGTGTGAGCCGTTTTGTGATCCTCATAACACGCGCACTAGCACCCGATCCCCCGAACATGCTTTCGTTGATTACGCATCCTCGCATATTAATGGAACGGGAGGAAGATTCCCTACAATACTCGGATCTAGGAATTTCAATGAAACCCGAGAGGCATGGAAAGGCAAGCCCGACTTCTACTGGGGACAAACCAAAGAATTTACTTCCAATGATTTTTCATGGACCCCACCTAACGGTCTGTAACACCCCCAAAAATGACTCAGCGGAAGCATACAAGTGTTGGGGTGCTACTAAATTGGTATCACAACATAAGCATAGAACAACGTATTTTTATAAATAAACTTTTATTCATTTCTTGAATACAATGTTTACATTATTGAATAGTACGGAAAATGGCCCATTATAAATAAGTGGTCCCAATACATAAATCAGAGTCGTCTATGACCATGCCATGCCTTTGCCTTGCGCCTCCAAAGATAAGCTATCTCCTCAAAACCTGAAGATACATGCTAAAAGGGGTCAGCTTACGCTGGTGAGTTCATAGGTTTAATTAAAAAGGAATTTCAGTACACTGTTTCAAATTTGGTTTTTGATGATCATTACGTCTTGCATAACGTCATAAAGTTCATGATTTCAGTTCATAAAAGGATTTCATAAAAGAGATTTCATTAGTGGACCATAAGTAGGGTATATGTACATTACAACGAATATAATGTCATATGTTGAATGTATTACGCTAGCACTAAGTTCATGCAACCGAAACTACGACAGTTCTTGTATGCACAAAGAAGTCATACATATGTGGAGCCCATGGCGAGTGTTTATCCCAATACACTCGGTCCCGACATGCTATATGTTTCGCCTTGACCCAAGCGGGGTCAACCGAACAGAGGAGTCACCCTCAATAGATCTATTTATAACATTCGCGCTTCCCAGCAGGAATTGACGGTTCATGAAGAGGGCAATTTGGGATTGAGGACTTAGGCTAAGCTGCGTAATATTCTAGGTCAAACATTTTGGTATGCTCTATAAAACATCTATGTATGATGAAAACTTTAAACGTGTAAAAGCATAGTATGCATGGAATGCACCAGTAGAATGATTTAAGTAAAATGAGCATGTATCTTCCCCCAAAACAGTTATAAAACAAGTAGAAGTAGGGGCTATAAAACTCACCTTGGCAAGTGCAATATGAAGTCTAAAGGGAAATTAATCAAGGAGTGATAGTGCACGGCTCCGACATGCAACCTAATTAATACGGCAATTTAGTCTTTATGATTAAGACTCGATAAAGTTTAACTAACTTTATAAATTTTAATTGATTATGTTGTTGTTGTTGTTGTTGTTGTTGTTTATGTGGCATCATTTATATTAGAATAATTTCAAAGATTTTGGTGGATCTCGGCTTATGAGGATATGACATGGAAGGAATCTTGAAGAAAGAATTATGACTTTGGTTTAATGATGACCAAATGATAATACTTGGAAGGATATTTAGAGCGAATGAGATCGAATGATGACATCCGGAAAGAAAAGTACATATATTAAGAGATGTATACGGTGCGAATGAAGGAGACTTGCATGTATATTATGCGTATATATATACATTCATGACATTTAGCCTTTAAAATAAATGTATTCGTTTTAAAGAAATTTAAGTCTCAACCTAATCTTTATTTATAGTTTATAAAATATAACGTGGTTACATTAACAAGATAACTATGTTTCGACAAGTTTTAAATATATTTCACTAGGAATATTCACAATACCTGCTTTTAAGAACATGTTTGGTTTGAATTAGTAGAATAGTTTATGTACATGTATATATAAGGGTTTAGTGAAAAAGATCGTATGCAAAATAGATTACTTTTGCCTTTTGATTGGCTTTGTGTAAAATACGCCAAGTATATATATTTTTATAAAAATCGGGCATCACCTGTATATACGTTTTAGTTTTCCCGAAATAACTAAATGTGACCATTTTTATATTTGTATGACAAGCCGTTTTAAATCGTGTAGTAAACTCGAATAAATGGAAGTACGTCACAATGAGCCTAGATAAGTTAAAATAGACCACATTAATCAAAAAGTAGATCATGAACACTAGTTGGGCTCGTCTTTGGGTTGTCGGCTCAACTATTATTCTCGGTCCAAAAGTAGTACAAACATAAACATGTTTAAGTCCAAAAACTAGAAATTAACAATAAGTTTATTAATGCTTTGTAGTACTTAACGTACCCCATTTGTTGTGTTCAAATAAGCAATCAAACAGAACCTATATTTAATAGATTTTACTTGAAACAATTTAGTTATCAATTGTTTTTAAATGTGCATGATAAGTCGATACGGAATGGGTAGTAAGTCGAACAAGACAGGATTGGAGTCGGATGTAAACTCGAGACAACAAGGAAATTTTAACGCCCAAGTGGGCTGAAAGCAAGTAGAACAAAACATCTCTAGTGGGTTGGAGACAAGTAGAACAAAACACTCCCGCTACAGCAAGACTAACACCCCTGTTGGGGCTGCTAAACGCAGAACCAAACGCACCTGTTGGTGCAGAATTTCAGCCAACCAAACGCACTAATTAGTGCAGAAAATTCAGCAACCAAACGCACCATTTAGTGCAGAAAATTCAGCGAATGGAACGCGCTCTTTTATGCAGAAAATAGGCGAACAAAACACATCCTTTAGGGGCTAAAATTGAGCAAAATAACACCCTTTTTGAGCTGGAAATCAGCAGCTAAATGCACTTATTGTTGCTGGGAATTCAGCAGTCAAACGCACACTTTTTGGTGCTGAAAATCAGCAGCCGATGCAGGAGGATACAACACAACTCAAAGGCATTAAACCCCTTTGTTTTGGACAAATTGATACTTGTGACTCAAATAGAATGACCTCGACATGAGCAAGGACTCGAATACTATTGCTTCATGGGTCTTGAGGTGGTACGAAGCTACACAATCAAGCAAGACAAACATCCTCTAGTGAGTCATTTTCTCAACCGGAGAAGACCAAAGGTACGCTATGAATGAGTTGAAACCAAGTGACAAGGAAATTTTGCCAAAATAAATAAGCAAAGAGTTAAGCAAATGAAACCATACCCTCTTCGAGTGGTTTGGTTCTGACCGAGGCAGAAACATCAGGACTTAGCCAAAACAATTGGCAAAAATTATAGTCGGACAAAATAAGCAATTGTGACCAGTAAAATAGACTTCAACGAAATAGAAAAAAATCAAGTTGAGTGTGAGTTCAAGTGATCTCAACGATACGCTGAGTCGTCTCACCCGAGTTGACTCAACTCGGCTGAGTCAGGTTGGCTCAACTCGACTACTCTTTTGGTCTGGTTTACCACATGAAAAAGGTCACAACATGTTTTGATTTATCTTTTTCTTTTCACCACCTATCCGAGAACCCAAAGAATGACTACGGAAAAATAGTGAACCAAGAGTACTACTGATTTATTTCCTATTGTTTCTAAGTTTCGTGACCCTGTTTTCACCACAATTAGGTACAACAACAACATTGTTTATTTAACATGAACACAACATTAATTAATCCAACCTTTATTAATTCGAAACAAGAGATTTATTCAACTCGAATTACACAACTAATGTAAAATAACAATAAGGTTGTGTTTCTTACAATGAACCCAAGGATGGGTCGAAGGACATGAACACCGAACTCTAAATGCTCAAATGTGAGAGGACTCGGAGCGAATTGGTATGATTAAATGCTTGTAGTATCTTCCTTATGCTTCAATCTACGAAACCCCTTTATCAATTTTAAGAAGCCCTTTGTTTTGAGAAACCCTAATTATCAAGAACCCTAATTTCGGATTTTATTTTGAGGAATGGATGGAGTCTTCCACTGAAAACCAACCTTCTTATAGATGTACAAAGGGAAGGTCTTGAACCCACTCTCTCTTCTTGGTAGAAACGTGGCACTCTACTTGGATTCCATCTCTATTCTCAGCCGAGCTAGTGTCCCCCTTAGGGTAGATTATGTGGCTGCAATATGTGGTGATGAATCATGGTGACTGAAGAGGAAGGGGAGCAAGCTTCTTTCTGGTTCCTGGTTTTGGAAGAAGCGAAAAAAGGAAAGACAGGGAAGACAAGGAAGTGAAATGGCGCTAGGATAGATTTAGGGTAATATTTTGTATTTTTGTTTTTATTATTAATACTGTATAAACTGTACTCCGTGTTTTGTTGAATTCTCGAGTAAACGTACCTTCCCGGTACCCGAAGAATATAGAAATTATATTTTCGGAAACGATTTTATAAGCGTAATAATATGACATTCTTATTACGTTGAAATTTGATTATAATTGTTTGCCGTTATTAATTTGGTGTCGGTCTGCGTGCGGTGCCGTGGCTTCCTAAATTCACGAGATAACCTTTTGTTTTCTTTCGTAAATTATTAGTGATTGATAAAAAGTGTATTTTTCTCTTATCTTAGTATTTATTTTTAGTTTTGTATGCTACCGCGCTGTAGTATGCGGAATAACTAATGGATTAAGCTTATGTATGCTTAAATTTTAACTTGGACAATAATAAATTCCACATTTATTATACAGATACATAGTGGACAAGCGGAGTCTTATTTCTAAGGAAACGAGATGACCTCTCGGTTTTAGATATTGGCATTTTGTCGAAAAATAATTGTTTTGAATTTTCTGGCGTAATAAATATTATTATAATAATCCGAAATTTTACGGGTTGTTATACGGTCCTAACCAACAAAACATCGAAGGGATGTTGCAGAACCTAGTTGCATCCCAAGAATCCCAAATAGCTAAGCTCTCGGACCGCTTTAACCAACAACAAGCCGAAATGGATAGGAAGATAAACAACCTTTTGAAAGCCATAACCAATAGTGATAGGAAGGTTAGTGCTATCTCAAATCCCGAGACTTCCGGTGTAGAGATTAAGGACCCCAAGTAAGCTAGCTAAGCACGTTCAATTCGTCAATACCATCGCCTTAGTAAAACTTAATGGAACAAATGACGAAGAGGACCATACACTTGAGAATAATGAAACAACCAAGGAAGTAGATGAAGTAGACAATGACTATTTCAATAAGTTTCCTACGGAAGAAGAATTATCTCGCCACCCTCACTTAGTGCGTGACCTCCGTCACATGTATGTTAGGAAAAGCTCTAGAATCAAGTTTGGGAACCCTTGGAATCTTAACATACCATGTTTCGTAGGACACCTTTTTGTGGCAAAGGCCTACATTGATCGCAAGTCCCCAATCAACATAATGACTAGCACCTACTACAATTGGGTAATGAAGAAGCCTATTCCAACTAGGCAAGACCCCAATGATCCTAATGTTAGTTGCAATTTTCTCGGTAGAGTTAAGGGATTGCCCGTTTATGTAGGTAGTTTCACGTTTCCTACGGACTTCATAATTGTGGATGATATTAGCACGACCATAGACCCTAGCTTGTCCCACGTTATTCTAGGAAAACCTTTCATAGAAAGCACCGGGATGACCTATGATCCCTCGTTAGGAGTAGTGCGATTCAAGGATGAGACCGATGACATAGCTTACCAAATGCCGTTTAAGATTGAGAAGTTTTCATCACTCTCTAATGATGAAAAGGAACTTAAACTGTCGGTCTATTATAGGAATGACGAGGATAGGGAAAAAGGAGTAGATTATGTTATGGCTAAGATTTTCAGATTCTATAAGGATTGCTTGAACTTAGGACCGAAATATAGGACCGAGTGGGGAGAGGACGAACTCTTAGAGAGGTGCATCATAGGGCACTTCTACAACATGGAACCCCCCATTAGAGACCGTCAAGGTGGCGGTAATGAAGTCACGTGAGGGCACGATGATAAGGTTTTAAAAGGTACCTTTTTTAGGGGTCGTTTAAGCCCTTATTTGATCACTTTTGTATCCGTTATTGCTTAATATCGTTCCTTTTCACTTTTTAGGTCTCTTGAAGGCAAAATGCTGGAATGGCACTTATTTGGACGAAAAGGCGCGAATATACGAAGAAAATGGCCAAAGTCAGAATCGAGACACTCAAAGCTGCTGAAAATAGAAGGCGACGGCGTCACTGCTTAACTGCGACGCCGTCGTAGGAATTTTGTGACGGGTCAGAAGACAAAACTCGTATTTTCAAGAGACGGTGTCAGGCTTTAAAGGAGTAGACCGTCGCAACTCAGACGGCCTAGATGCGACCCAGACGGCGTCAGAAGCTGAAGAGGACGGCGTCACAGGCATAAGGTGACGCCGTCGCAACGTTTACGTGGCCAAGACGAAACCCTAATGACGGCGACACGACGGCGTCATGAAACATAAGGTGACGCTGTCGCATATGTAATCTTATATATAGAATCCGAATTTTTCAGTTTTAGGGAGAGTCTTTTGGAGTAAAAACCTAAAACCGAACCAAGGGTATCTTGTACAGTATTTTAGGGTTCTAAACCCTATTTTACATCAAGATAAGTATTTACTTCATCAATTCAATTATGTCTTTGATTATTTGTGTGTATGCTTGCATGTTCTCCATGTCCGGCTAATTTACTTGTGTGTTTGCTTAGGAATATGAAACTTAATTATTGAATATTGATTGGTTGTTTCTTATCTTAGTTGACTAATGATCTAGTAATGCGATAGGTCATTCGTTGTGTACTTAATGCTTGATTCATCTTTGTGAACCTTAGAATATGATTACCTGAGTAGTTGTAGGCTAAACCATCCAAAGAGTGCCTTAGAGTAAGAGTTTATCATCCCTAGTGGGTTTTGTAGACGAGACCCTTTGGTAAGTTCGAAGAGTTAGGGAGAAACGCATACCCTACAACTTTAGACACACAACGCAACTAAGAATAAGGACGTGACAACTCAACCATCAATAGGAGATAATTAAGGAGTAGTAAAACCTAAGTAAACACATCTTTAAACTATCATACGAGAACACATTAATTAGACATATACTCCCACAACCTTAGTTTAAATAATTAGATAATAGTAGAGTAATCGGTAGAAATACCAACCCCCCAAATCCAATACCCGAGATTCGTACCTTTCAATTTCATAAAATATAAAAATACAAAAATAATCTTCTTCAACCTCAACCTTAGCGTAGTAACTCCTTACTAGCATTCCTATTCCCCTAGAGAACGATATCAATACCCGTGGCTTACCCTAATTACTACACTACAACGATTAGGTTCACTGCCTAGGGTGTTATAAAAGTTGCTCGAAGAAAAGGAAGTTTCCTTGACCCCGAACGACGCGTGTAGCATTATCAAGTTTTTGGCGCCGCTGCCAGGGAATAGAATAGCTAGTTAGTAGTCCACCTCGTTTAGGTTCTTTGCTTGATTCCTATCAAGTAAATTTTTCTCATTTTTAGCTTTCTCTTAGTCTATCCCCCTTCTTCGTGACCTTTGTTCGTAATACCCATCACTTTTCATCATGGAGGATGATAACCAACCACCACTCATCAACCCACCACCAAATGACCCGCCAAGAGCCCGTACTCTTGGTGAATACTCAAGACCAAGCCACCTAGGCTATAGGAACACCATTGAGCTTCCCGACCAAGCCCAAACTACGGCCCTACGATCCGACACCATTCGGTTGGTGCAAAACGGATGTGCATTCCATGGACTTCGTTCCGAAGATCCAAATCAGCATCTGAGGGATTTCCTCAAAATTGTCGATTCCATCGATCTTGATGCTATTACTCGGGTGACCACGCGCCTGCGTCTCTTCCAATTCTCTCTACGGGACCAAGCTAGTAATTGGCTTGAGCGACTTCCCGCCGGCTCCATCTCAAGTTGGGATAATCTTACCTCTCGCTTCCTTGCTCAATTTTTCCCACCGGGGAGAACCACTAAGCTTAGGAATGACATCTTGATGTTCCAACAACGTCAAGGTGAATCTCTCTACGAAGCATGGACCCGATTCAAGGACTTACTTCATAAAGTCCCTCATCACGGCGTTGATCTTTGGCTCCAAGTCCAAATTTTCTATGATCATGTCAGTCTCTCCCTCCAACAAACCATTGATTACGCCTCCGGTGGAAGACTAAGTAACCTCGATGCTAAGGCATGCTGGGAGGTTATTGAGGACCTAGCTCAATATGAAGAGGAAGGTTGGGAAACTCCAGTTGTTCAAGAGAACGGGTCAACCTCCCGAGCACAAGCAATTACGAGTATGGAGGCCCAAGTGAAGGCGTTAATGGGAGTAACCACGCGTGCTGATGAACATGTGAATGCAGTCAAGGAATTTTTGATCCCAAGAAAATCCCGGCAGGATGAATTCGAGGACATTATGTTGACATTTGTCTACAAGCAAGAAGAGGAAATAAAACGCCTCGAAGCTCAAATGCGAACAACTCATGACACTTTCTTGAGACTAGCTAACAACTTCATGTTGAGCATCCGTGGTGAAATCGCAAAAAACAATATACCTAAAAAGCTAGAAAAGGTGTATGCGATACCAGGACACACCGGGGTGACTCCCGAATCTTCTCCTTTAGTAAACCTCGTTAAGGAATCATATTCTTGCTTGAACTCCGGTCTCGACGTTTCCTACTTAATCCCTAGAAACACATTCATTGGAATGGTGCACGTATCACTTCCCGATTTTCCCAACGCGAGGAAAAGTTCTTTTGGTTTTAAACCTGGAAAAAAGGAACCTCACCCGCAAGACTTCGGAACTTCTGAGATCACGATTGAAAGACAATTTGACATATGCATTACTTACCATAGTGGAGAATACTGGTGGAATAACCAAATTAATTTTAAAATAAAAACCAAGTTCCTTGTAAAAAATAGTAACCAGATTTTTGATCCGGGCGGATTGACAAACTATTTTCTTTTACAAAAATTTAGGCGTGACGCCGTCGCATACAATGTGTGACGTCGTCGCGTAGCCAGATCAGACGAATAAATACCTCACCATCCCTTTCATTCCTTACCCTACACAATTTTTATCCGCCCCACATCACACACCCACATTTTCCCCACCTCTAATTCATCATTTTACCACATCAATCTCCACAAGGTAAGTAATCCACATTGATCTTTGTCTATTCAATTGTCCTAGTTCATGCCCAATTTTGTTTTTCCCTCTTTCGATCCGAAAACCCCAATTAATTTGATATATGCTAAGGGTCGCCTATGAATCTTGTTAATTTGGCTAAAGATTAGGCGAATAATAGTGTTATCATGTGGGGGTTAACCTTGCGAGAAGCCTTGACGGCTTAGGAATCAAACCCACCTAGCCATTATAGCATTGTCACTGCAATATGGGTGTTTGGGTTAAGGGCTGTGGTTAAAAACCTGGGTTTTTCCCTCGCAAAGGTCGGATTTGAATTCTGGTCGGGGTGACGGCGTCAGGTCTGTGATGTGACGCCATCGTAATCATCTGACGCCGTCCTCATTTGTTTGATTTTCTGTTTCAGATGAGCAGAAGAACAAAGAGAACTAGGGGACAGTCTTCTAGTGCCCAGGAAAATATCGCTGACACAATTGCTGAGTGGGGAGTATTTGCCGAGGAAGATTTCCAAGTTCGTTACAATGACTTGCTTCATCAAACTATTGACTCAGGGGCTGTTGTGGACTGGAGGTTTCTTGAGGAACATGATCTGGCTAGAGAGTTCTCAAATAGTTTTAGGAGGGACAAGTTCACTGATCTCCAGTGGGAAAGGATGTTTAGGGTGCGTGAACCCGTATATGGCGAGTTGGTGCGTGAATTTCACGCATCCTACACGTTGGATGTTAATTCATGTCGTGATAATATTGAGTTTCAGGGGGTCCGATTTAGGTTAGGAGGATATTGGAGGGCTATGTCGGTACTTGAGTTTGGATGGAGGTTGGGGTTATATACTGCTGGTAATGCTGAGAGCGATGTTTTTAGGGCTAGCTTGGCAGCCGGACTTACCCATAAGGATGAAATGTTGTGTATTCAGTTCTGGAACACAATAGCTAACGGGGAGTACATTACTGGGGGTACTCTTGCATCTCAGATCCGGGATCCACGGATTAGGCTAGTGCACCGTTGTCTCACATTCTCTATCACGGGGCACCGGAACACTAGTCATCGTGTCACTTTACCAGATCTATTCTATCTCTACTGCATGTTGGCCGAGGGTGTGCACTGTAACATCCCATTCTGGTTAGCCGACTACTTGAGGACTGCCAGTGGGATGAGGTTTGAGGATAAGGTGTATGGGGGTATGTTTATCACCCGGTTGGCTCGGTCTTTTGGCATTTTGGTAGGGGAGGCACCCGCATACCTTAATGAGGTGTCACCAAGGGTCGTCAAGGCCAAGTCCTTAAAAGCTATGGAGGTCATCATGGATTATGGTAGGGGCTTTGCTTGGTTCTGTGCTCAGCCCGCCATTCAAGGTGGTGATGACGATGATGATGAGGAGCCACAAATACCAGCACACCAGCAGGGGGGTGAAGCAGGAAGCTCCACTAACGCCTACAGGCACATGTCTAGTGGAGATTGGCAGGCCTACCAGGGAGCATGGATGGGACGCATGGATGCATGGATGGCACAGCTAAACCAGAGGGCTAGCTGGACCTATGACCATATGGTCAGGCAGATGCAGCATCTGTCTATGCGTGATCAGCTTGACCCACATCTCCAGATTGATCCTTTCCCAGGGCGAGAGGAGGATTATCCACCCTACGGGTATTTAGGCCACCTTCCCCCTGGTTATGACTATCGTTATGGACCCCCTCCCCAGTGACTCATGTAGTTTGTATGGATTGTTTATGAAACAACTTTTATTTGGGCATGTAATAATCTAGGACATCTTAACTTTGTGAGGAACTTTGAACTATGTGGTATTTATGTATATTTGAATGTGGTGTGATTTGTCTAGCTTGTGTATTTTATTAATTGTTTATCCTCATGTTTAAATTTGTAAAAATGCTTTATTTTGTTTTTAATCTCGTCTTAATTGCATATAAAGGTATTTTACATAAGGGATAAGTGTAGGGAGGATTACACACGTTTTCAAAAGAAACGTAAACATGAGAATAACAATTAACTAAAAGATATATATGTTTGTTTGTTCGAGTTAAATGCTTGTATCGAGTCATAATGGATGTTTTTGCAGAAATTTTTCCAGATTCTAAAGATATAAATTTTCCAGAATTTTTTTTCAGTAAATCGCAGACCAGTTTTTGTCAGGATAACCTGACGGCGTCAGGATTGCAACCTGACGGCGTCAGGAAGGAGTAAAAACATCAGATTACTTTTTCTCGTTTTCTGAGCTACTTATAAATTTTTGGAATTTTTCAGGTCTTAATTTTCTTAGAAAATCTGTAAACATCCATTCCACAAGCATTATATCCTAGTTTAAATCGAGTCTTATATATATTATTACCGCCGATTTTATGCGAAGGTTTCGTTTGTTTTCTTCAAGTGTGCAGGTTTAGTTTGTCAAGAAGAAGTTACATAAGATTGGAAGGAGCTTTTCACGCAATAATTCTTCTTGGAAAGGATTTAACCACCACTTTACACGGATCCTACCGAGCTAATCAGGGGAGTATTAGTTTCTTTCATTTTTAATTACCTTCCATTATCATAACTTTGATACTTTCTGGGAACATTGGGGACAATGTTCAGTTTAAGTGTAGGGAGGGAAAATAAAACGGGAACTTTGAAACTATGCTTATCCTTGATTATTTGCTTTGTCCAAGTGCATTTGTGTAATAAACCATGAGAAAATGTCGGTTAGGGTAATTTTGGCACCAAATTTAAAAATTTTTCATGACATATAGGAGTGGGCCATTAGTTTTAACAAAAGCGTCTCACGGATAGGAAGTTGCATGACTAGCATAAAACCCTTTACCACCCAAATTCCACCCAAAATGTGAGGATCGCCCTTAGATTAGTAGGAATTAAAGCATTCATCTTTAATGCTTAGAGTGTGAACCGGTAGTATATTAGATTCTAGAACTTGTTTTGTGATGCGTTCCGAGATCGCAAGTGAGGCTACACTTGTGTAGTTAGGAATAACTAAATGATGAGAGGCATTAGGATAAACCCTTGTTTGATACCCGTAATATAATTACTTCTTCCACATCGGTTGAGTAATTCCCGCACACCCTTTGCGTTGTACTCATCTTTAGTACACGATACCCCTAGTTAACCCCTCAGAGCCTATCCTTTTCGTGGTTCTCGTGATGTTTTGGTTTTTCCGGAATATCAATGAAGAGCATTGTTTACACCCCACCCCCAAATGTACACCCAAATCGCCTTAGCCTACCCTATATGCACTCACTTTTAGTGCATTATTGTTATAACCCTAAACCCTTAGTTCAATTATATGGTTGCTTGCATGAGTTGCTAAGTCCAGTCATATCCCTTGTATACAGTTTTGGGACGATTAGGATTCATGGGAAAAGTTAAAGTTTATGAAATGACGGGAAGGGAATGTTAAATTCAAATTCCCTTTGTTTGCATAATAATGTACCCCAAGTGTTTTGATCTTTTCAATTCGGGTCAAATTAGTGTTAGAATAATAAAAACTCAAGTGTAGGGATGTGCCTATAAATCCCTATCATTTTGATGTTACCTTAGAGGATGGTAGAGTAAAAGTGTATGAAAAAAAAAATCGAAAAAAATAGAAAAAGAGAAAAAGAAAAAAAAATAGAGTGAAAAAAAATACGGGCTACCATCCTACATCTATCTTTTAAATTTATGTTTGTTTATTTCCGTTACCTAGAGTTTTAGAGTGTCGAGTCTTGGCTTAGCAACGCCATTCTTCGTATGCTTGTAACATAGAGATTTTTGACTTTCCACCACAAAATAGCCTATCCCACCAAACCCTTGTTTCCCTACCGTAAGCCTAACGTTACAACCCTTTAAAAGACCTCTTTGATAGTCTTTCCTAGGTGCTTACGCCAAAGCGATGGAGGTTTGATCTATTCTCAAGCCTATGGTAATCTATGTACTAGGACCGGTTAATGAGTGTTTATCTTCCATTTCCTATTTGTTATATTTCATATATACACCCGAGAGAGATGTGAGTATCCAAACACCCCATGTGAGGTGCTAGTATGTAATTTCCGTGCTTGTTATGACTCTTGCGGGGCTTATATGTGTTGTGGACCGTTTTGAATTAATGCTTCATGACCCCTAACTTATAAATTAATTGGCTAAAAGCACATTTGCTTGAGGACAAGCAAATAACAAGTGTAGGGATATTTGATAAGGTTTTAAAAGGTACCTTTTTGAGGGGTCGTTTAAGCCCTTATTTGATCACTTTTGTATCCGGTATTGCTTAATATCGTTCCTTTTCACTTTTTAGGTCTCTTGAAGGCAAAATGCTGGAATGGCACTTATTTGGACGAAAAGGCGCGAATATACGAAGAAAATGGCCAAAGTCTGAATCGAGACACTCAAAGTTGCTGAAAATAGAAGGCGACGGCGTCACTGCTTAACTGCGACGCCGTCGTAGGAATTTTATGACGGGTCAGAAGACAAAACTCGTATTTTCAAGAGACGGCGTCGGGCTTTAAAGGAGTAGACCGTCGTAGGAATTTTATGACGGGTCAGAAGACGAAACCCTAATGACGGCGACACGACGGCGTCACGAAACATAAGGTGACGCCGTCGCATATGTAATCTTTTATATAGAATCCGAATTATGTCTTTTGGAGTAAAAACCTAAAACCGAACCAAGGGTATCTTGTACAGTATTTTAGGGTTCTAAACCCTATTTTACATCAAGATAAGTATTTACTTCATCAATTCAATTACGTCTTTGATTATTTGTGTGTATGCTTGCATGTTCTCCATGTCCGGTGATGAGTGTGTAAATACTCATCATCTTTGGTCAAATCTGAACTGCAAAACACTTAAAAACGCTCAGAAATGCATCAAAATACTAAAAATATCACAAATAAGTGTTTTATGTGTTTCAAATGCAAAAATACCAAAATCAGGTGAAAAACGTATTAAGTTTGCATAATTGGCAGTTTTAGTCCCCCAAGTTTCAAAAGTTGTCAAAAATAGTCCCTAGTAAATCAAAATAAATCAAAATATCATTTAAGGTCCATGGGATTCAAAAGTTGTCAAAATAAACCCTTCAAAATTTGCCCATACGGAACCTTTGCCTACAGACGTATGCCTTTTGGCCTATGTAATGCGCCTGGCACGTTCCAACGATGTATGATGGCCATTTTCCACGACATGATCGGGGAAACAATGGAGGTGTTTATGGATGACTTCTCGGTCATTGGGGACTCGTTTCAAACATGTCTCTCCCATTTAGAAAAAATGCTCAAACGGTGTGAAGACACCAATCTTTGTCTAAATTGGGAGAAGAGCCACTTTATGGTCAAAGAAGGCATAGTCCTTGGCCATAAGATTTCAAAAAACGAGATTGAGATTGATAGAGCAAAAGTCGATGTTATTGCTAAATTGCCTCATCCTACTACCGTCAAAGGTATTAGGAGTTTTTTAGGTCATGCCGGTTTTTATCGCAGGTTCGTACAAGATTTTTCTAAAATCGCCCGGCCTATGACCCATCTTATTGAAAAAGATGCTCCTTTTATCTTCTCACCTGAGTGCATCGAAGCTTTTTAAACATTAAAGAAAAAGCTTACTGAAGCACCCATTCTTGTTGCCCCCGACTGGGATTTACCCTTTGAGCTCATGTGCGATGCAAGTGATTTTGCTATCGGTGCAGTCCTAGGGCAACGCAGAAACAAGCATTTTCAGCCTATCCACTACGCGAGTAAGACTATGACTGAAGCTCAAACCCATTACACCACCACAGAAAAAGAGCTACTAGCCGTGGTGTATGCGTTTGAGAAGTTTCGGTCATACCTAATCTTGACCAAATGCGTGGTGTATACGGATCACTCGGCTCTCAAATATCTCTTTGCAAAACAAGATGCAAAGCCGAGATCGCTTCGTTGGGTTCGCCTCCTGCAAGAATTTGATATCATTATACGTGATAAAAAAGGAGCTGAGAACCTGGCTGCTGATCATCTATCCCGATTAGAAAACCCACACCAAGATGTTTTCGAGAAAAAGGAAATAAATGAAACATTTCCTCTCGAGACACTCAATGCGGTTACTTTTCGTGGAAACTCTACTACCCCATGGTTTGCTGACTTCGCAAATTACCATGCGGGTAACTTCATAGTGAAAGGAATGTCGACCCAACAGAAGAACAAATTCTTCAAAGATGTTAAACATTACTTCTGGGACGACCCCTACTTATTCAAAATTTGCGTGGATCAAGTCATCAGGCGATGTGTGTATGGTCAGGAAGCCAATGACATTCTTAAGGCTTGCCATTCTGGACCTACTGGGGGACATCATAGCCCCAACTACACTGCCAAGAAGGTGTTTGATTCCGGATTTTATTGGCCCACGATTTACAAAGATGCCCACGAATTTGTCAAAACCTATGACGCTTGTCAACGTCACGGAAATATCTCACAAAGAAATGAAATGCCGCAAAACGCCATTCAAGTGTGTGAGATTTTTGACATCTGGGGCATTGACTTTATGGGGCCATTTCCTTCATCTCGAGGAAATAAATACATACTCGTGGCCGTTGACTATTTGTCAAAATGGGTTGAAGCGAAAGCTTTGCCTACCAACGATGCCCGAGTTGTTGTGAAATTCTTAAAATCGCTTTTTGCTAGGTTTGGAACTCCACGAGCTATAATCAGTGATCGTGGTACGCATTTCTGCAATGACCAGTTTGATAGAGTCATGCAAAAGTATGGTGTAACTCACCGTCTCTCTACTGCGTACCACCCTGATGAGTGTGTAAATACTCATCATTTTTAGTCAAATCTGAACTGCAAAACGTTTAAAAATGCTCAGAAATGCATCAAAATACTGAAAATATTCCAAAATTGCATTTTATATGTTTCAGATGCAAAATGTTTAAAATCAGATGAAAAATGAGCAAAGTTTGCATAATTGGCAGTTTCAGTCCCCCAAGTTTCTAAAATTGTCAGAAATAGTCCCTGAGCACATAATTTCAAAATAAAAATTACCAAAGGTCCTTTTAAAATCATATATTGTCATATTTAATCCTTTGGTGAAAAGTTTTGAGAAATTACAAAATTAGTCCTTTGAGTTTCAAATTTGGCAATAATGGTCCTTTAATTACTTGAGATTTGCAAGTTTTGCCCTTATAACTTTGGAGATTTTCAAGTCTAACCCTTGAAGTACTTTTCAGAAATTACTTGAACAGTCCCTGGAATTTCAGAATGTTCACTTTTGGTCCCTAAGATACACTTTGGATCAAGTACTAATCCTAAGCCCAAGATAAGTCCAACACCCCTTGACCCAAGTCCAACCCGTTTACCCAACCCTTTGACCCGGTTTCATAAACAAAACCCACCCACAGTTTAAACCAAAACCACCCGCCTCCCTTGTCCTGTCTCCCCCTTCCCCTCCACTACTTTTTCTGCAACTCAACCTCCAGCTACCCTACTCCACACTTTGTCCCCTCCAACCACACTCCACAATCATACCTACACTCCACCCCCCCTAGTTGCTAGTTCTGAGCCCACAGGTCAAAACCAGAGTTTCCCGCCAAAATGAATCAATGGCCATAATCAACTCAAGTCATCCAATGGTTGATTTTATAGATGGGATTCACTCAGAAGACACGTGGAAGCTAAATGGGTATAAAATAGAAGAAAGGGAAGCAAGAGAAAGTAGTAGTCTTTTAGTTAGTTTTTAGTTTTTATTTAATTTTTCCAGTTTTAGTCCAATTTCTCAAGCTTTAGAGGAATTTTGGCTATTTCATTTCCTTTCAATTTAAATGTTTTTAGAAGTTAAGTAATTTGTAATTTCAGATTTTCATTGTAATTTCAGTTTCTTTAATACAAGTCTCACTTTTATTTGTCAAATTATTGTTATCAGTTTTAATAATTGCAATCTGTTTTAAGCTCTTGTTTTCTGTCCCTATAAGCTTAAATAAGCTTGTTTAAGCTTATGAGAGTTTGCTGCTAGTTTGAATTGCTTAATTTCAAGTTTTTGATAAAAGTCAACAAAAGTCAACTCGGGTCAAATTTGAGAGTCAAACCAGTTTTTGAGTAATTGATGATTCTCATGTGTTAGTAAGTTGATTTTAATGGTTGTTTGATTGAATCATTTCAGTTTATGTTATTAGCCATCAAGGTTCTAAGCTTTAATGCATTTTGGAATTCTTAAGTAGTGTTTGGTAATAGCTTGCATTTTGAGTTTAAATGATCTTTGGAAATTGATAGTTGAGTAAATCAGTTTCAGTTGCTAATGTAAGAGGTTTTTCATTTAAGGTCTCAAGTTTTTTTTTCAAGTTAAAAATGTGATTTCAAGTCTTAGTGCAAAACTGTTTTTGTTTCTGATTAAGGTTTGATGACAGCTTCCTTAAGCTCAAGCAAGTAAGATTCACTACTTTTTATCTGCTCAAATTAGGTTAGATCTCTGATTTACTTTAGATGTGTTATGTAGTTAATGCCTTCCTGTTTTTGGTTGCATTTTAGAAGTTTACTGTTAGGCTTATTTAGGACTGATGTCCTGCATCATACTTGTTCCATTCATCACTACACTAGCTTATTTTCAGCTTATGCATTAGAGTAGTTTGTTGATTTATTGCTCCTCTTGATAGCTATTAGTGTAGGATCTATCTGTAATCTCTTTAGATTCACTGTAGGAACTGATTTTAGAGCTTAATCTTGGCCTGCAATTTCCTTTTCTGTCACATATGTTCTGTTGCATCAGTTAGATTCATGTCCTAGCAGCTTTTTGTTTTGATCTATAACTTCTTCATTACTGGTCCTTATGAGCTGAAAATTTGGATATAGTGTCTCTGGTTGGTTGCCTTGAGATCCACACTTTTGGTTTTCTCTTTAGCTTATTAATTAAGCAGTTGCAACAGCTAGAAAGTAGGGGCCAAGAATCAGTTTTGCTTATAGAGCAGGTAGCTTAAATCATTGGTAGATCACTGATTAGCAGTTAGGAGTAGATGCAATAAGTTGCTTTAGAGTAGTTTTAGTGCACTTTACCTTCTGTATTCAATTTGTGCATTATAGTGCTTATTTGCTTATTATAAAGTGCTTATTTCCATATCCGTTACATTGCAGCTCTCATTTCATCCACATAAGCCCATGTTTTTATATTTTTCATAGCTTTAGAATATTATTTTAGAATTTCCCTGAAATTTTCATAATTTTCAGTAACTGTTTACTATTTTTCTAGATTTAAAATAGTTTCTAATCACTTTTAATTAGCTTTAATTGCAATTAATTGAGAAAAAGTTCCAAAAAATAATTTTTCAATTTTCTCAGTTTAAGAAAAATATAAAAAGCATAAAAAAGATTTTTCCTTATTTTTCCCTTTTTATTTGGTATCTTTCACCATTTAAATTAGATTAAAATAGTTTTAAATTAGTAGAAAATAGAAAAATATTCAGAAAAATACAAAAATAGTTTTGAAAATTCTATTTTGATATTTTAGAGTTTTCTAAGTCTTAAATTTATTTTTCTAGCTTTATTTCCTAATTTCTTGCATTTTAGGCTAATATTTAATAGTTAAAAATAGTTTTTAATTAATAATAGTTAGATAATTAGTTATAAAAATAATTTTCTTTTTCTATAAATTTTCTTTTATCATTAGGTTTGTAAAAATATCATTTTCATATTTTTAGGGTTAATATTGCTTTAGTTTCACGTTTTCATTAGTACGTCGCGTAGTTTTTAATTCAATTTTATAAAAACATAAAAACAAAAACATCATTTTAATTATAGTGATAGCATTTATTTAATATTTTTTATCTTTTTAATTTCCTTTAATTTGCATTTAAGCCGTTGTAATTTGTTGGCTTTTCCTGTAGTTATAATATCATTCAAATCCTTTTTTCGTTCAAATCTCTCGATCACTATTCGTCGGGTGATCCATTGCATAGCTCGCTGGGACATAACGACCCGGGGAAACACTATACTCCCCAGATCTTCATTGCATTCGTGCTTTAGCAGTTTTAAGTTTGTTACGGTCTGCCATTCACAAGTGGCAGGCTTGAGTGATAAAACTTGACTGTTTGGCACGAATCAAATACCAAACAAGTGGGCAAGTGGAAGTTTCCAACCGAGGGATTAAAAGAATTCTGGAGAGGACAGTAGGTGAAAACCGTGCTTCTTGGTCGGATAAACTAGATGACGCACTCTGGGCCTTCCGTACAGCTTATAAAACACCCATCGGGTGTACTCCATACAAGCTAGTGTACGGGAAGGCGTGTCATCTGCCGATTGAGCTTGAGCACAAGGCATACTGGGCCTTGAAACATGCCAACTTCGATATTCAGACAGCTGGTGATCACCGAAAAGTTCAAATGAATGAATTAAATGAACTCCGTGATAAAGCATACGAGAACTCTTTGATCTACAAAGAAAAGACAAAGAAGATTCATGACTCCAAAATCAAGAACCGCGTTTTCAACGTCGGTGATCGAGTCCTTCTTTTCAATTCAAGATTGAAGATTTTCTCAGGAAAACTAAAATCCCGCTGGTTTGGACCATTCACCATCACTAAAGTATTTCCTTATGGAACTATTGAGTTATCTCAACCCGATGGGCCAAATTTTAAAGTGAATGGTCATCGATTGAAACACTATTTTGGAGAGGACATTCCACCTATGGTTGTCCCGGATCTACAAACTTTCCCCAAGAACCAATGAATTCGGGGTCGAGTCAAGCTAGCGACTCGATAATCAAAAACAGTAGTTAAACATGGGTTTTCACCCGTGTGTACCACCCTAGTGTGGGGGAGTTGCCCCCCGCTGTTGTATATAAATTTAAAAAAAAAAAAAAAAAAAAAAAATTCAAATAATGGCCGTAGTATTTCCCTTTTACGTTCTCAGTTTCGGCATAACCGCCGGTACTTTGAATATTGAGGGCAATATTCATTTCTAGTGTGGGGGGAATTCTCACGAATTTTATCATGTAATTATACCACCCAATTCCCCCATTTTTGGCCAAAATTTTTTTGGAGCAAGGGTTTTGCACTTACTCAGCTTATGGTTATATGTCCGCCATGTCTAATAAACAAAAGGATTGGCTAATCCAGGAGCAAACGGCTCTTGGTAAAGATATCTCAAATCCGTTGACGGCTTGCAATTTGCCCAAAATTGTATAGTGTTCAGCTCACCATATCTTTAATTAGTGAAGAGTTGGCTAGCCCGTAAGTTTATGGCTTGTGGTAAAGGCAGTTGGAAAACCATAATTGGTAATCGACTCACCAAAGATATTTTATCTAAGAGTTGGCTAGTCCAGAAGCAAACGGCTTCTGGTAAAGACAAATCAAATCCGTAGGAAGCTGGTGATTTGCTCAAAATCATTTGGTTATCAGTGTACCAAGGTTCTTACTTGAACTGAAACATTTGGCTACTCCAGAAGTAATGGCTTTTGGTAAAGAGATTCAAATCCATTAAGTTTTCATAAAAGATTGCTAGGGACTATGATGTGCCCGGTAGGTGCAAGTTTTAAATTTATAAAAGGTGAATTACCAATATTACCAATAACACATACGAGCAAGTATACTCGTCCGTTATAGCAAGATTATGAAGGTAAGTCGGGATCGTTCGCAGGGATTTGAGTGAATCTAAGCACAAGTTTGAATTAACGGAGTCTATCAAAAACATATAACAAAGCAAATAGATATAATGAAATTTAGATGATTAAAAACTACACTTGCTTAAACTAGTTTCATATCATAGATTAATGTGATTGTGTTAACCTCTTAACATGTTGGTTATGATAATTAGTTGGTGTACTAATCTATTGTTCTTACAAGTTAAACCATGATCAAGAGTTTAGTTTATAAAAACAAGCATTAAGTCTAGCCAATCAATTCAAGATCAATTCAAGTTTCATAAGTCTACATACATAAACTTAAACACAAAAACATCCACTTGCTCATCAAATTGCTTAAGAAATGGTCAATACAAAAGGTAACCGATCATAGACAAAAGGCTACAATTGATTTTCAACAACTAATCTTACGACCATTTAGATGTTTCCAACCAATCCAATTTGATAATCAAAAAGCGTTTCTATTACAACCACACCTTAGTTCTTTTGTATAATCAAGAATAATGGGTAAAAACAATCATCCATAGACAAAATGATTATGACTAGTTGAATAATACGAAGTTCTTTCGACCCCAACGATAGTTACCAATTAGCCAAACTTGATTAACAAATGTCACTATGAAACTTTAGCACAATTGGATCTTAGAATCAACTTGAAATTGAATTAAAACATGTTAACACAATCACTAACTAATCATATAATAATCAACATCATTTAAGCAAGTGTATAAAGAAACTAGCCACTCATAGCAAACATAAACATAAACTCAGAACTTTGAACATTAGAAAACATGATTAAAGGTCTTACAATGCTTGGAATAAGATTACAAATGATGAAGTAATGATTCCCAAAGGATCGTGGTGGACTTCTTAGTGTTTTGGCTTCCAAAGGTGGAACTTCTGGAACTCCAAACTTCTCTGGATTTCTAAGGACGAATTTCAGGAGGTTAAGGCTTGGTTTGATGAGTAGAGAGCTTTGTAATTGAAGTGTGTCTAATATGCTCACAATTAGCCTCTATTTATACTAATTCTAAGGCCTAGGGTGTTAAATGCTTGACTTGGCCTCCAAGGAGTAAGGAAGGGACTAGAATACACCAAGAGAAGGACCTAGAATCGTTTGGATGCAAAGGGGAAGCTTAGTGATGAAGATTTGACAACTGCAGCTTCTCCAACCGGATCGGTCATACGACCAACCGATCCGGTTGGTCTTCAATAATAAAACACCAACCGATCCGGTTGCGGGTTGCGACCGATCGGTCGGTTATGGCAACAACATTAATTCCGACCAAATGCCAACCGATCCGGTTGAAGGTATAACCGGATCCGGTTGGATCTTCTGAGATATGAAACTTGATCTTTCTCTCTTCACTCTGACTTGTAGAACTTGGTTCTTCAATCACTAAGGTCTTCAAAGGTACTTGGGATTTAGCTTTACTGAGACGGGAATCTTCGATTAACTGCATATTTCCACATTTTCCTCCATTTCCCTGCACTTGGTTATAAATACTAGACAAACATCTCTAGATACGATTAAGTACTAAAATCACACAAATATAACCAAATAACAGATATAAAAGTACACACAATGCTACTAAAAACATGCACAATCTGAGTGTTATCAAATTCCCCCACACTTAAACTTTGCTTGCCCTCAAGCAAATCTAGGACAAACATCCACTGGGACAAGATCGTGATTTATGAAAAATGTGATGCAAATCAACCAAGTATAAATACGAGAGAAGATTCATCAATTACGCTTATAAAGGTGAAACATCAAGATGTTTGACAATATCCAATGATTTTCTTGCATGATTAACATTTCAAAACACCTCACGAAAAATAATGGAATATAATTCACTCAATCACTCATTTTTAGTGGAGTAACAAGATAAATCACACTCATTGCTCAGTCATGATTAGATTATTACCATAAGCTTGTACAAGAAACAAAACTCCACCGACGTGGCGTGAGCACCAAGTAAAAACATCTAAAGAGGGCTTTTATTCGGGTTATAATGATAGGCTTAAGGGTTAAGGGTATGGATAAGGCATGGGAATGTTAATGAAATTGGTGTAAAAATAAAAATGAAATCAAGTCTAATACCCATGTTGCTAGCTACCAAACATTCCACGAACCAAATAAATGATTATAGCTTTGCTTTCTTCTTTTCCACTTTCCACAGCTTTTTGCTTTGCCATGACAATTGTTCTACGATCATAGCTCATTGGCTATTATTTCCATACTTTCAACACATTTTTTTTTTTTGAACATAACATAACGCATGGCTCAATCAATCACATAGGATGTGGTACTCATAATCATTTGAACAATCTTCACTATCCAGGCGACTAGCAACCAACCGTTAGACATTGATAAGGGGTAGGCTAAGGTTTAAAGTGTAACATCTTTTTGTATTTTCTGGGTGAAGCAAAAATGAAAAGGATGGCTCAGAGGGTGTAACTATGGGTATCTAGTGCTAAAAATGAGCACTACAAATGGGTCCATGTGGGTGGTTAACTAACCAATGAGGCTAGCTAATATATCATTAGATGTAAAATGGAAGGCCATTTGGGTTAAATCCTAAGGTGCCTCTTTATCACACGAATTCACTTATATCGCACGAATGCAATCTCACTGCGGTCTGGTAATGATTTACAAGCACAAGTTCTAGAATAAATGAAATCACCGGCACACTCATAGCAAAAGATCCAAGCATAAAAGATGTATGCTAATAAGAAATAGGCTTAAATCCTCACAATTTAGTGGAAAGGTATAATATGTGCTAGCAAATGTTTATCGATCCCAGAATGGATTGCAATAGTAATCGGAACACATCTCGAAGTTTCAAATATTACCAATTTTACCAGTGGAATGATCCAGTTATTCTAATAGATAATCCTAAAAGTGTGAAAACAACTAGATCACAAGGGCAAACAAAATTTTAAATTTTAAGCATGAAAACTCTAATTTTTCCTATTCACCCCCCCCACACTTAAGTTAGACATTGTCCTCAATGAAAAACGAACTTCAAAGTATAGAAATAGGGAAAATAGAGATGAAACCAGATATGTCAACGAGTTTATCAGCTTAAAATTCTTTCTTCATTCCTGGCGTCCACTAGAGAAATCATCACCTGCACATAATCTTATAAACAAACAAAAGGTTTTATTAAAAGGGTGGCACCCCCCTACACTTAAGTTCAACCAAAGGTTAAGACTTTGGGGAGTGACCACAGAAAATCAAATCTGAAACACACGGGTTGCCTCCCGAGAAGCGCTTGTTTTATTACTGAGTCATCAGCCTGACTCAATTCTTCCCGAATTTATTCAGCTGCAAGGGCAGCTTTGAACATTTTATAGAGTTCGGGGATGTACATGAATTCTTCACCAGTATCTTCAATATCGTTCCAGACGAATTCAGCAGTTGGTTTCCATGGAACAGTTTGTGGAATTCTTCCAGGAAATGGTGCTACAAAGGTGATAGTTTCGAATTCATTCTCATGGTGTCTCCAGGACACTGCCGCAACTGAAACTTCATTCGTTTGCTCCTTATCGTAGTATAACTTGATTCGGTGTCCATTAACAATGAAACTTCCACCTTGTTTGTCATAGAGTTCGACATACCCAGATGGATATCCATGTTTAACGACATATGGTCCAAACCATTTTGGTTGTAACTTAGGAGCTTTGAATTTGAATTTCATGTTAAAAAGCAGAACTTTATCTCCGGCTTTGAATTCTTTTCGAATTCGTAGCTTTTTATCATGATAAGCTTTTGTTCTAGCTTTATACAGTTTGGAGTTTTCATAAGCTTGGAGTCTTAATTCATCGAGTTCGTGCAATTGCAGAAATCTTTTCTCTCCAGCTATTTTGAGATCGGTGTTACATTGTCTGAGCGCCCAATAAGCACGATGTTCAACTTCGAACGGCAAATGACAAGTCTTCCCATACAGGAGTCTGTACGGAGTTGTACCAATTGGTGTTTTATAAGCCGTACGAAATGCCCACAGAGCATCATCAAGTTTCCTTGCCCATAAAGACGGATTGTCTTTTACGGTTTTTTCCAGTATCCTTTTGAGGGCTCTGTTGGTATTTTCGACTTGTCCACTAGTTTGTGGATGATAAGCAGTCGCAAATCGATGATGAACTCCATATCTTTTCATGGTTTTTTCCATTTGTTGATTGCAGAAATGAGTTCCACGATCGCTTATGAGTGCTTTGGGAATTCCATAACGAGCGAAAAGCTTTTTGAGAAAATTAACGACGACACGAGCATCGTTTGTCGGTAAAGCTTCAGCTTCTGCCCATTTGGACACGTAATCTATAGCAACGAGAATGTATTCGAATTTGTGGGATTTAGGGAAAGGTCCCATGAAATCTATTCCCCAAATATCGAATATTTCACACACTTGAATGCTTGTTAATGGCATTTCATCCCTTCGAGAGAGATTGGTGGTTCTTTGACAAGCGTCACAGTTTTGAACAAGTGTATGTGCTTCTTTGAATATTGTTGGCCAATAGAATCCAGCATCAAAAACTTTCTTAGCTGTAGTGGAAGGACCATAATGTCCCCCAGTTGGGCCATGGTGACATTCGTCAAGAATTTTACGAGTTTCGGAACCAAAAATACATCTTCGGATCATCCCATCGGGACACATTTTGAAAAGATATGGCTCTTCCCAAAAATAGTATTTGAGTTCCGAAAAGAATTTGCTTCTTTGAGCATGAGTTAGTCCTTTTCTGAGAATTCCTCCGGCGAGGTAGTTCGCAAAGTCAGCAAACCAAGGATCGTCATTTCCGTCGATGGTCATGAGAGTTTCATCGGGAAAATAATCATCGATTTCTTCTTCTTTCAACTCCTCAAGATTAGGATTTTCGAGACGAGATAAGTGATCAGCAGCAAGATTCTCTGCTCCTTTCTTGTCTTTGATTTCGATGTCAAATTCTTGGAGTAACAAAATCCATCGAATAAGGCGTGGTTTAGCGTCTTGCTTGGTGAATAGATATTTGAGTGCTGAATGATCGGTAAAAACGACTGTTTTTGAGAGCACAAGATATGATCTGAATTTGTCAAAGGCAAAAACGACAGCTAGTAATTCCTTTTCGGTGACGGTATAATTTTGCTGGGCACTATTCAGTGTCTTGCTGGAAAAATATATAGGCCGAAAGTGTTTCCCTTCGCGTTGTCCTAAGACAGCTCCAACAGCAAAATCGCTTGCGTCGCACATAAGTTCGAAAGGTAGTGACCAATTAGGTGAAACCATGATCGGAGCACTAGTAAGTTGAGATTTCAGTGATTCGAAAGCTTTTATGCAATCAGCGTCGAAGTTAAAGATAGATTCTTTCTCAAGAAGTTTGGTCATTGGACGAGATATTTTGGAAAAATCTTTGATGAATCGGCGGTAAAAACCAGCATGTCCTAAAAAACTTCTAACGGCTTTGACGTTGGTTGGTGGTGGAAGTTTTGAGATGACATCGACCTTTGCTTTGTCGACTTCCTTTCCGGCACTAGAGATTTTGTGGCCAAGCACAATTCCTTCGGTTACCATAAAGTGGCATTTCTCCCAGTTGAGGACAAGATGTGTAGCTTCGCATCTTTCGAGCATTTTATCGAGATTAGAAAGGCAAGCTTCGAATGACTCTCCAAAGACTGAAAAATCATCCATGAAAACTTCCATGGAGGTTTCAAGCATGTCTTGAAAGATGGCGATCATACACCTCTGAAAAGTCGCGGGTGCATTACAAAGACCAAAAGGCATACGCCGATATGCGTAGGTTCCAAAAGGACAAGTAAAGGTGGTCTTTTCCTGATCGTTAGGATCGATGGGAACTTGGAAATATCCTGAAAATCCGTCGAGGAAACAAAAGAATTTATTTCCCGCTAGTCTTTCAAGCATTTGATCCATGAATGGGAGTGGAAAATGATCCTTTCTGGTGGCTTTGTTTAACTTACGATAGTCAATACAAACACGCCAACCGGTGACAGTTCTAGTTGGAACTAGCTCATTTCGCTCATTAGTTACAACCGTCATTCCTCCTTTCTTTGGAACACAGTGAACAGGGCTTACCCAAGGACTATCCTCAATGGGGTAAATGATTCCAGCATCAAGAAGTTTAATGATTTCCTTTTTAACAACTTCTTTCATGTTGGGATTGAGTCTACGTTGACGTTCTACCACAGGTTTAATCCCTTCTTCGAAATTGATTTTGTGTTTGCAAAAATTAGGACTAATTCCTGGGATATCAGATGTTTTCCAAGCAAAAGCTTGTTTGTGATTTTTGAGTACGGAAACTAAACTTTCTTTCTCATCATCCTCGAGCAATGAAGATATGACTACTGGAAGAAGTGAGTTCTCCTCCAGGTAAGCATATTCAAGATGATTTGGGAGAGGTTTGAGTTCGAGATCCGTGGGTGGTTCTTCGATAGAGGATTTTATTCGCATTTTTTCATTGAAAGTGATTTCCTCAAAATTTTCTTCCTCTTCCTCTATTTCTTCTTCTTCTGAGTTATCTTCTTCAAATTCTACTTTCATGAAATCATCAAATTCTTTGTCAAAATCTGTTTCATTGATTTTTTCAGAAATAGTCATGAATGGATCGGATTCGTTCAGTAATGCATCTAATTCCTCATCAGTGACTTCATCAATAACATCGACGTTAAAACAAGTGTCATCACTGGAATGTGGGTAGCGCATTGCTTTATCGATAAGAAAAGTGATTCGATCTTCCCCAACTCCAAGGTTGAGTTCTTTTCCTTTAACTTTGATGATTGCGTCGGCGGTGTTTAGGAAAGGTCTTCCTAAAATGAGTGGGACTTTACTATCTTCTTCCATTTCCAAGATTACAAAGTCTACGGGAAAAATGAATTTACCGACTTGAACAAGCATATTCTCAGCAATTCCCACAGGATATTGATAGGAATGATTTGCCAATCGAATGCTCATTTTTGTTGGTTTCAGGCTGTTGTTGCACAACTTGGAGTAGAGTGAATAAGGCATCAAATTGATACTTGCGCCAAGATCGGCTAAAGCATCACATTTAACGTTATTCCCGAAAGTACATGGAATAAGAAAGCTCCCAGGATCTCCGAGTTTTGGTGGAATTTTGTTTTGAACTATGGCTGAGCATTCTTCGTTAAGAAAAGTTGCTGATATTTGCTCAAGCTTGCTTTTGTTATTAAGAAGTTCTTTCAAAAATTTCCCGTAATTGGGCATTCCGGCTATAACATCAACGAGAGGAACATTGAGTCTAACCTCTTTGATTATTTCGATAAACTTCTTATAACGCTCTTCCATCTTCTCTTTCTTTAGGCGTTGAGGATAAGGAATTTTCGGTGTATATGCCTTGACGGGTGGAATGTCTTTCTTTTTGGTGGTTTGAGTTGTGTTTGGTTCTTCGTTTTCATCCTCACTATCAACGGTGATAGGAGTATTAGGAGTAGGTGGTGGATCGTACGAGAGACCACTTCTTGTGAAAACAGCATTGATATGTTCATTTCTTGTTTGGGGTGGACGGTACGTCTTATCATTTGATGGTTTTGGATTAGATTGAGTGTTACTTGGCAATGAACCAGATGGTCTAGAGGAATGTTGGTCAGAAAGTCTGCCAAGCTTGTTTTCAAGATCTTGGATAGATGCTTGATGATTTTTCTGTCCTTGCTCAACTTTGGCTTTGAGATTGAAAAATTGATTTTTGATAAAATCATTTGCGGATTTTTGTCCAGCCACGAATTCTCTCATGGTTTTTTCGAATTCGGTTTCTTCTGTCTTTTTGTCGGAACTTTGGTGTGGTGGATCGTCAGTTCGTGGTTGAGAATCACGGTTGTCATCCCTTGGTCGGCGATCTTGCCAATTTCCAGAATTTCGACCGTAATAGTTACTACGATATCCTCCTCCACGGTATCCTCCTTGAACGTAATTTGCTTCTCCTTCTTTTGGTCCACCCATAGGTTTATCGTCGCACTCGGACGATGGGTGATTTCCTCCACAATTGTTGCAACCATCTCGCATTTCTTTCATCTCATCTTTGATGTCCTTGTATTGCGAGTTGATTTGTGAGGTTAACGCTTCCATCTTCTCCATGAGTTTTGAGGTATCGGTGTTTTCGACAAAAGCAACGGTTTTTCGGAGAGGTTTGGTTTTGGAATCTTTGGACCAATCAAGTTTGAGAAGTACTCGATCTTCGAGCAATTGATGTGCATCATTAGGAGTTTTATAGAGAAAAATTCCTCCAGCATCAAGGATGCCTTGAGAGATTTCATCCAGTCCATGGTAAAAGATTTGGATAATGGTTCCTTTTGATAATCCATGTCCATGACAACTACGAAGCAAATCTTTCATTCGAAGCCAAGCTTCGACAAGTGATTCGTTTGGGTTTTGGTTGAAAGCACGAATTTCTCCCATTAATCGATCAAACATGGCAGGTGGAAAGAATCGGCTTACAAAAGCTTGCCTCATCTCCTCCCAAGTATTGATGATTCCTGGGGTTAATTCATTGTACCATACTTTAGCATCTCCGGCGAGTGATGATGAAAAAAGTTTGAGTTTGATGGCATTGACATCGGTGTCGCCATAACGAAACATTCCGCAAATTTCGATGAATTCGGCAATGTGCTTATGCGGATCGGCCCGCGCACGGCCATCGAATTGTCGGTCTTTGATCATAGAAAGGTGATGTCCCTTCACGGTGAAGTTGTCACCAAGGTTAATAGCAACAATAGCACTTTCGGGTGTTGGTGCTACGGTTCGGTTTGTTCCCCACATAGGTTGATCGTCCGCCATGGGAAAAGGTAAATTGGTGAAAGGATTGTAAACAACTTTGGCTTCTATGAGGTTATCAAATGGTGGGTTCGGTACTCTTGGTACACGATTTTCCAATGGTATGAAACGTGTTCTCCTTCTTCTTCGAATCAAACGTTCGGGGTTGGTAAGAGGTGTAATTGGTTCTATTCCCGCTGCTCGAGTGTTCATACAATGTCCTAGAGAATCCAGGCAATATCTAAACACAAGGACAAACAACGAAAACAGTTTATATGGAACAGAGGAAGGTAACCGGATCGGTTGCGGGATGCGACCGATCGGTTAGACCTGTTGAATGATGGGTAAACTCGTAACCGATTCGGTTGAGAGGCAACCGGATCCGGTTAAGGTTTCTGTGAAGAAAAAATATATTTTTTTTTTAGAATCGGCTGAGGGAAATTCAAGAACTTGTTGAAACACAATCAAATCCCCGGCAGCGGCGCCAAAAACTTGATGTGCCCGGTAGGTGCAAGTTTTAAATTTATAAAAGGTGAATTACCAATATTACCAATAACACATACGAGCAAGTATACTCGTCCGTTATAGCAAGATTATGAAGGTAAGTCGGGATCGTTCGCAGGGATTTGAGTGAATCTAAGCACAAGTTTGAATTAACGGAGTCTATCAAAAACATATAACAAAGCAAATAGATATAATGAAATTCAGATGATTAAAAACTACACTTGCTTAAACTAGTTTCATATCATAGATTAATGTGATTGTGTTAACCTCTTAACATGTTGGTTATGATAATTAGTTGGTGTACTAATCTATTGTTCTTACAAGTTAAACCATGATCAAGAGTTTAGTTTATAAAAACAAGCATTAAGTCTAGCCAATCAATTCAAGATCAATTCAAGTTTCATAAGTCTACATACATAAACTTAAACACAAAAACATCCACTTGCTCATCAAATTGCTTAAGAAATGGTCAATACAAAAGGTAACCGATCATAGACAAAAGGCTACAATTGATTTTCAACAACTAATCTTACGACCATTTAGATGTTTCCAACCAATCCAATTTGATAATCAAAAAGCGTTTCTATTACAACCACACCTTAGTTCCTTTGTATAATCAAGAATAATGGGTAAAAACAATCATCCATAGACAAAATGATTATGACTAGTTGAATAATACGAAGTTCTTTCGACCCCAACGATAGTTACCAATTAGCCAAACTTGATTAACAAATGTCACTATGAAACTTTAGCACAATTGGATCTTAGAATCAACTTGAAATTGAATTAAAACATGTTAACACAATCACTAACTAATCATATAATAATCAACATCATTTAAGCAAGTGTATAAAGAAACTAGCCACTCATAGCAAACATAAACATAAACTCAGAACTTTGAACATTAGAAAACATGATTAAAGGTCTTACAATGCTTGGAATAAGATTACAAATGATGAAGTAATGATTCCCAAAGGATCGTGGTGGACTTCTTAGTGTTTTGGCTTCCAAAGGTGGAACTTCTGGAACTCCAAACTTCTCTGGATTTCTAAGGACGAATTTCACGAGGTTAAGGCTTGGTTTGATGAGTAGAGAGCTTTGTAATTGAAGTGTGTCTAATATGCTCACAATTAGCCTCTATTTATACTAATTCCAAGGCCTAGGGTGTTAAATGCTTGACTTGGCCTCCAAGGAGTAAGGAAGGGACTAGAATACACCAAGAGAAGGACCTAGAATCGTTTGGATGCAAAGGGGAAGCTTAGTGATGAAGATTTGACAACTGCAGCTTCTCCAACCGGATCGGTCATACGACCAACCGATCCGGTTGGTCTTCAATAATAAAACACCAACCGATCCGGTTGCGGGTTGCGACCGATCGGTCGGTTATGGCAACAACATTAATTCCGACCAAATGCCAACCGATCCGGTTGAAGGTGTAACCGGATCCGGTTGGATCTTCTGAGATATGAAACTTGATCTTTCTCTCTTCACTCTGACTTGTAGAACTTGGTTCTTCAATCACTAAGGTCTTCAAAGGTACTTGGGATTTAGCTTTACTGAGACGGGAATCTTCGATTAACTGCATATTTCCACATTTTCCTCCATTTCCCTGCACTTGGTTATAAATACTAGACAAACATCTCTAGATACGATTAAGTACTAAAATCACACAAATATAACCAAATAACAGATATAAAAGTACACACAATGCTACTAAAAACATGCACAATCTGAGTGTTATCAGACTAGCAATAGTTTAGTGTGGGGGATTGATGAGTGTGTAAATACTCATCATTTTTTGTCAAATCAGAACTGCAAAACACTTAAAAACGCTCAGAAATGCATCAAAATACTAAAAATATCACAAATAAGTGTTTTATGTGTTTCAAATGCAAAAATACCAAAATCAGGTGAAAAACGTATCAAGTTTGCATAATTGGCAGTTTTAGTCCCCTAAGTTTCAAAAGTTGTCAAAAATAGTCCCTGGTAAATCAAAATAAAACAAAATATCATTTAAGGTCCATGGGATTCAAAAGTTTTCAAAATAAACCCTTCAAAGTTCAGTTTTGCAAAATGGCAACTTTAGTCCCTGAAATTTCAAAGATTGACAGAATTTACCCCTGGACATTTTTAAATTGGAAAATTAGCATTTTTAGTCCTTTGGTAATTCTAACTTGTCAAAATTGGTCCTCTTGATTAACTTTGGAAAATTGGCAGAATTGGTCCCTCAAGTTTGGTGAATTGCAAGTTTGGTCCTTATGTTATTAATAAACAAGCCTTGAACCTTGGCCCCTGCCAAAACCACCTTGACCCCCCCTTTTGTGAACCCTTTGTCTAATAATAGACCCCCGGTCAAACCAGTCAAACCCCACACTCCCTTTTTCCCTCCATCTTCTTCAACCACTGTCTGCAAAACTCAGACCACCCCTCACCTCCAGCTATCCTTCACCATCCTTTGTCCCCTCCACCTCCACAACAAACCAAATGCATTAAATGCATCTCTTTCCTTGCACTCAAAACCCCCCCCCCCCAGTTGATATACCACTTTGGCGCCAAAACTCATCAATGGCTAAAAATGACTCCAATCATCCAATGGCTGATATTTTTGTTGGGAAATGATCAGAGATGTGAGAGGAAGACTTTTGCTATTTAATAGAAGGAAGAGAAGGAGAGAAAGAGAGTATTTTTTTTAGTTTTAAGTTTCATGTATGTCGTTTTTAATTAAATTGTCTTAATTAGTTTCTAAAACTGTAATTTTAAGCTTTCCTGTATTGAACTAAAGCCATTTAGTCATTGTAATTTGCTTTCAAGTGTTAATTCAAGGTTTTATCTAAGTCTCATGTTTTTATGTTCACTGTTATAAAATCAGTTATCATGCTCTTATACTCAAGCTCCAAGTAGCTTAATTTTAATCCAAATAAGCTTACTAAAGCTGTATATAGCTTTTAGTAAGCTCAAGAAGCAGTTGCAAGCAAATTTGGAACTTGGTCAACAAAAGTCAACTGTGATCAAATGGGAAGTTGAAATGGTTTAGATACTTGATGCAGAGCTGGAATGGGTTGGAATTGATTAAAATAGTGTAGATTGGGTTCTGGTATAAGCTGCTAATAAGCTGGACTACTTGTGAGTACTTTACCTATTTTCATTACTAGTATATTTTGCATAATCTAAATCTGTCTAAATTTGTTGTAGCTTTAGTTTAGATCTGCTCACTCAATTGTTTCTAGGCTATAGTTGATTCAGTTTAAGGTTTTGCATAAGCTAATTTAGTGTTATAGAGGTTTCAACTTGCACTTCAGTTTTCAAACTAGTGTTTGGATCAGATCATTGATCTGAGTTTAAGGTTCTAGCAGAGGTCAAGTTTAGGTTGCATTAGCTTTATTTAGCATCATTAAGTAGAGTTCAGTCATCAGTTTGCACCCTAGATCTCTAAAAGTCAAAATCAACTTATATCTGTCCTAATTTCAAATCTGTTAGGAATTTGATAGATCATTAGCCTGATTTAGGTTTAGTAATTGGGTTAGTAGCTTATTATAGCTTTATTTTAGCCTAATTCATCATTATCAGTTCACAAATTAAGCTCAAATTTCATTTTAGTCAAAGATCAATTTCTGTTTCAAAAGTCAAAATTGTAAAAGTCAGTTTTTCACCAAGGTTTGTGGAATTTTCATTGATTCATTATTGGATCAATTCAAGTGAAATTTTGGACTTAACAACTTCAGTTGGTCAAGAGTTGAAATCTGATTTTTGTAGAATTTTTGTAATTTTTTATAAGCTTCAAATCAGCTTGTCAATTGGGTCAAAAGTGCCCTGTGCATATGCTCAGCATACACTGAGTGTGCACAGGTTTGTGCAGAGCTTCCAACAAGCTCATGAGAGCTTGCCTTGGTCTGATTTTTGGTTTATAAGTCCCTTGCCAGGTCTAGTTTAGGATCCCACATCTGGTTTTGAGTTTCAGCTTATTTGAGTGGCTTATTTTCAAGCTACAAAGTAGTAGCTTGAATCTGTTTTGAATCCAGCTAAGTAGAATTTTGAATTTTATAATTTGCTTTCAGGATAGGATTCTAAGCTCTCATTTGGCTGGATTAAGTTGTTTCCACTTAGATTTAGCCTATTTTAAGTAGTGGTAGGTTCTGGTTCACCACAGTAGCTTATAGCTTAATTTAGGTTGCTTATTACTTAAGCAGTTTCACTTCAGCTTCATAATCTTGCACATAAGCCCTAGATTTTATATTTTTCATAGATTTAGAATATTATTTTAGAATTTTCCTGAATTTTTCATAAATTTTCAGTACTGTTTGCTATTTTTCCTTATTTAAAACAGTTTCTAGGACTTTTTAAATAGCTTTTAATACAAATAAATCAGAAAATCTTCAAAAAAATAAGTTTTCAATTTTCATAGATTAAGATAAATATAAAAAGCAAAAAAATAATTTTTCTAGATTTTTCTAAGTTAAATTTGTAATTTTTAGCCATTTAATTTGTTTTAAGTAGTTTTTAATTCATAGAAATTCGAAAAATAATCAGAAAAATACAAAATTAGTTTTGAAAATTCTCTTTAGTTACCTTAGATTTTTGAAAAATAGTTTCACAATTTTCCTCTTTAATTTCATAATTTTTAGTATTTTAGATTAGTTTTAAAAGTTAAAATTAGTTTTTAATTCAAATTTATAAAAGAAAAATCAAGAAAATCCAATTTTAAAAATAGTGATAGCGTTTATTTAATATAATTTAGCTTTTAATTTTCTTTCATTTTTCCTTTGTCATCTAGTATCATCATTACCCCTTTCCTGTTCAAATTCACCCGATCACTACACGTTTAGTTATTCAGTCGCACAGCTCGTTGGGACTTAACGACCTGGGGAAACACTAAACTCTCCTGGACTTAATTGCATTGCGTTCTCAAGCTGTCTGACTTTTATTACGGTTGACCATTCACAAGTGGTTGACTTGTGTAATAAACCTGACCGTTTGGGAGCCGATCAAATTTTGGCGCCGCTGCCGGGGAGCTGTGCTAATAATCTTACGTTTAGCAGATTAGTGATTTGAATATTCACTCCTTGTTTATACCATCTATATATATTTATATTTTCTTACAAAAATCCAAAAATCCAAAAACATCTTAAAACATATAAAACACAAAAATATTTTTCTTTTGTTTCTACATATATATAAAACCATAAAAACCAAAAAGATTCTTCTTTCCCCATTTTTCATAATTCCCTTGGCTCTGAGATTCCTTAGAGTTAACTCTAGGGCATGCGCACTCGTTCTTCTAGATCATTGAGTCCTTTTCGTGATCTAGCAGAAATTCCTAGAAGACGTTCTCATAGACGTGCTGCCCAAATAGTCGAACCCGAGATTCGTACTATTCCAAGCAACAATATGGCAGACGAACGAACTATGGCGGAAATGCTCCAGGCACCCACCGAGGGTTATGGAGATGCCATCATTTTACCAGCAATCAATTCTGATCACTTTGAATTAAAGACACATTTGATCCAACTTGTGTCTACAAATCAATTCCACGGGTTTGATCGAGAAGACCCGTATGCACACATCCGTTGGTTTAACAAGTTGACCTCAACGATCAATTTCAAAGATGTACCACAAAAAGTGATCAAGTTGATGCTATTTCCATTCTCACTTGAGGGGGCAGCCCGGATTTGGCTGGAAAAAGAACCCCCTCGATCCATCGAAACTTGGGAGGATCTTGTTCAAAAGTTTGTCAATTCTTTCTTTCCTCCATCAAAGACAACTAATCTTAAAAATGAAATTTCTGGATTTCGTCAAAATTTCGATGAAAACTTTGGAGAGGCATGGGAGAGATTCAAAGATCTCCTCAGGAAATGCCCCCATCATGAATTCACGGAGCTTCAACAAGTTAATATCTTTTATAATGGGTTGAACGGTAACGATCAAGATTCTTTGAACGCAGCCGCAGGTGGCAATATCTTGAATCGTAAGCCTAAAGATGTGATTGAGATTTGCGAAATAAAATCAAAAGTTCCAATTTCTCGCAACAAAGTCAATATTCCGAACACTCCTGCTTCTTCATCCAGTAACTCTTCCGAGTTAGCCGCTCCGTTAGCCGCTCTAACGGACGTCATCCGTTGTATGATGAAAGAGGTAAAGGAAATCAAAAGCGAAATTCATAAGCCGGAACCAATCAAAGCCGTGAACAAGGTGTGTGAAACTTGTAGTGGTCCACACGCGTATTATGATTGTCAAGCAACCGATGCTTCTTTTCACCAAGCTCCCGTAGCTTCTGTAAACCACAATCAATACCGACCACAAGCTGATCCTCAATACCGTGCACCTAGCGGTATGAAACCACCTGGTTTTCCTCCTGTGCAAAACCATGGCAATCAAAATCGCTTTGTTCCGAATCAAGGACAAAACTTCAATAACTCTCAAAATTTCAATCAGAACCGGAACAATTTCAACCAACCATATCAAGCTCCAAATCAGCAAAGTTATCAACAACCTTCTCAAGCTCCCCTACCAAATGACTTCATGAAAATTACTGAGTCAAACATACGTTCAATGCAAACTCAGATCAATAACATGAGAGTTGAGCTAAAAAAGGAAATTGATACCACAATGTCTCGGCAGACAAATGAGTTAAAGAATATGATGAGCAGTTTCATGAACATGAATATGAACAACGCTTCGTCATCTTCTGGAGGACTCCCAAGCAATACAGTTCCAAATCCAAATGCCGAGTTGAAAGCCGTCACCACTCGTAGTGGTAAGACGCACAATGGACCTTCGACTCCAATGCCTCCTCCACCAGGAGCAATGAGTCAATTTACCAAGGATACAACGGACAAGGTGCATTTCTCAAGCCCACGAAGTACCGCACACGTCCCACCTTCGGTAGTCCAAGCTTTAAGTCCGGAACCCGAAGTTCCGAAGACAAATTCTGAGCCAGAAATGACTTCCGTCCCGGCTCAAAAGTCTAGTCAGCTTCCTTACCCATCAAGATTGCATGATGAGAAGCTCAAAGACAAAACCAAAGAGCAAATGGAAAATTTTTTCCAAATTTTCAATGAACTGCACTTTGATATAAGCTTCGTTGATGCTCTCGTTCTAATGCCTAAATTTGCATCCACGCTTAAAGGCTTACTGAGCAACAAAGATAAGTTATCTGAGATGGCTAAAACCCCTCTCAATGAGCAATGCTCAGCGGTCCTTCTCAAGAAGCTTCCCAAAAAGCTTGAAGACCCCGGCAGGTTTTTAATCCCGTGTGATTTCTTGGGGATGGTTCAATGTTCCGCCTTGGCCGATCTTGGCGCAAGCATTAACCTCATGCCACTCTCAGTATGGAAGAAACTGTCTCTTCCTAAACTTACATCCACTTGTATGACACTCGAGCTAGCGGACCGTACCATAACTCGTCCACTTGGGATAGCCGAGGATGTCGTGGTGAAAGTAGGAAAGTTTCACTTTCCTACTGACTTTGCTGTAGTAGACTTTGACGCAGATCCTAGAGTTCCCCTCATCTTAGGGAGAGCTTTCTTGAGAACGAGCCGTGCCCTAATTGATGTATTTGCTGAAGAGTTGACCATACGGGTTGACAACGAAGAACTCACGTTTAATATCAACCAGAACTCCAAACCTCTATCCAAACATTGTGTTGCCACAATTGATCAAAAATCTGAAAGAATCAATGCAACACTCTCAAATTTCACGGTTAAGAGGAGTCACCAAAAACGTGCTGAGCTAAAAGCTTTGAAAATCAACCCTGGTTCAAACAAATGGTTTGAAAGTTGTACCAAGGAAGTCAAGAGTGTTCTTAATGATGATGATCTAGAATCGGAGACTTTATCGGAAGTGGTGGAAATTGCTTGCTCTAAGAGCACACCACCTGTCCCACCTCCGGAATCAGTTTATCGTATCGAGTTTGTTAACTCTGTGGATGAAACCAAACTCTCTTCAGTTTCATCTGGATTGGATGATGATGTTTTTAATCCAATGGGAGACATTCTTCCCATTGAAGAATTGCTCAAAAATGATCCATCATCTCCTAGTCTTATTATTTCCGACTCTTCCATCCCTTCTCTCACTCCGTTTGAGGAAAGTGACTTCATCTTGGAAGAGATTGAAGCATACTTGTCTAGTGATTCGGTTTCGTGGGAAATTGATCACGCTCCAATTGACATCGAGGGAGATATTCTTCTCATTGAGAAGTTGCTTAATGATGATCCATCATCACTCCCTCCCGTCGAGCTCCATAACAAGGAAGTCAAGTCAGTTGAGAAAACTGAAGAATTTCCTGAGGTTGAACTTAAGGACTTACCACCTCATCTCGAGTATGCATTTCTTGAGGGTGATGATAGATTACCCGTCATTATTGCTCGAGATTTGAGTAAAGATGAAAAGACTGCTCTCATAAAGGTCTTGAAGTCACACAAGCAAGCAATTGCTTGGAAACTCTCCGACATTAAGGGTATCAACCCTGAGTTTTGTACTCACAAAATCTTGATGGAGGATGACTTCAAGCCAGCAGTCCAACATCAGAGAAGGGTGAATCCTAAGATTCATGATGTTATTAAACAAGAGGTTCTCAAACTTCTTGATGCAGGATTAATTTATCCGATCTCTGATAGTCCTTGGGTTAGCCCAATTCACTGTGTTCCTAAAAAGGGTGGCATAACTGTTGTCACAAATGAAGAAAACGAGTTAATTCCAACTCGATTGGTTACGGGATGGCGTGTTTGCATTGACTATCGTAAGTTGAATGACGCCACCCGAAAAGACCATTTTCCTCTACCCTTCATGGACCAAATGCTTGAGAGATTAGCAGGGAACGAATACTATTGTTTCCTTGATGGTTTCTCGGGTTATTTTCAGATCCCCATTGATCCACAGGATCAAGAAAAGACCACATTCACTTGCCCATACGGAACCTTTGCCTACAGACGTATGCCTTTTGGCCTATGTAATGCGCCTGGCACGTTCCAACGATGTATGATGGCCATTTTCCACGACATGATCGGGGAAACAATGGAGGTGTTTATGGATGACTTCTCGGTCATTGGGGACTCGTTTCAAACATGTCTCTCCCATTTAGAAAAAAATGCTCAAACGGTGTGAAGACACCAATCTTTGTCTAAATTGGGAGAAGAGCCACTTTATGGTCAAAGAAGGCTGATCGGTGCCAAACCGTCAAGTTTTCTCACACAAGCTAGCCACTTGTGAATGGCTAACCGTAAGAAACTTAAAACAGTTCAGACACAAATGCAATGAAGATCAGGAGAGTATAGGGTTTCCCCAGGTCGTTATGTCCCAATGAGCTGTGCGAGAATAGTCAAACGTATAGTGATCGAGAGGATTTGAACGGAAAAGAGTTTTGATTTATTATAACTACAGAAAAAGTATATAAATTACAAGGGCTTAAATGCAAATTAAAGAAAATTAAAAAGATAAAATATATTAAATAAACGCTATCACTATTTTTAAAATCTAATGTTTTTGATTTTTTCTTTTATAAAACTTAGATTAAAAACTACGTGACGTACAAAAGAAAATGTAAAACTGAAACAATATTAATCCTAAAAATATGAAAATGACATTTTTACAAACCTAATGATAAAAGAAAATTTTTAGAAAAAATAAAATTATTTTTAAAACTATTTATCTAATTATTATTAATTAAAAACTATTTTTACTTATTTAATTATAGCCTAAAATACAAGAAAATATGAAATAAAGCTAGAAAAATGAAATTATGACTTGGAAAAATCTAAAATAACTAAAGAGAATTTTCAAAACTAAATTTGTATTTTTCTGATTATTTTTCTATTTTCTATGAATTAAAAACTATTTAAAACTAATTAAATTGCTAAAAATTACAAATTAAACTATGAAAAATCTGGAAAAATAATTTTTTGACTTTTTATATTTATCTTAACCTTGAAAAAATGAAAAATTATTTTTTTGAAACTTTTCTGAATTAATTGTATTAAATGCTAATTAAAAAGTACTAAAAATTGATTTAAATGCAGAAAAATAGCAAACTGACTTAGAAAAATCTGAAAAATTCAAGAAAAGTCTAAAATAATATTATGAATCTAATAAAAATATAAAAACAGTAGCTTATGTGAAGGAAATTGAAACTGCAATGCAAGTGCTTATAAATAAGCACTTGAAATAAGCCAAAAGGAAACCAAAGACCACCAAAATAACACAGAAGCTATAATATGCTAAGATTACCCAAATGCAACTAATAACAACTATCTTAAACCTATGAATTTCAAACTGCTAAGATTTGGATGATTTGAGTTTAGTGCTAAAAACAGTTTGAGGCTCCTACTTTAAAGCTTAAGCACAAGCTAGCAAATAAGCTGAAACTAGAAAACAGAAGTTGGATCCTACACTAGACCTGGGTGGCTACTTATAAACCAAAAACCAGACTTAGATAAGCTCTTATGAGCTCTGTGCAAGCTCTGCACAAACCTGTGCACACTCAGTATTCACTGAGTTTGTGCACAGGGGAGATAAGACCCAATTGACAAGCTGTTTTGCAGCTTATAAAAAAATTCACAAAAATCTACAAAAATAAGATTAAGAAAATAGACCAGTAGAAGTTTTTAAACCCACAATTTCTTTTGATTTGGCTCAGAAATGAATCCAAGAAAAATCATCCTAGTTGGGCTCAAAATGACTTTTTCAGGTTTTTGACTTTTGAAACAGTTTGGAGATTTTGACTTTGATGAACTTTGAGACCAATTTGCCAACTGAATGTGATGCATTATGATGAAATGAAACTTCTGCAAACTATATCTATGTTTTCTTAACACAAAACAAGTTTTTAATTTGACAAAATTAAAACAGTTAAGCAAATTAAGACAGTTGAATGAGATTTTGACTTTGAGCCTTTGCAGGTGCAAAATGATGACTGCAATGAGTTCAATGGAACTTAACACACCTACAACAACAGGTCTTAACTACTGAACAAATCTCAAACACAGATAATGCAGCAAATCCAAACACTATTTTAAACCACTGATTTGTAATAAAAATGAGATAACCACTGTTTGACTTTAACAATAAGCTATTTGAAGCTTGGAAACAAAAGTTTGAAATTGAATTCCTTAACAGTAAGCATAGAAACTTGAATTTATATTAAAACTTTGATTTGATACTAGAAACTGGATTGTATTGATAAAACAACTTAATTTGATTACATAAGAACAGAAAATTACAACTTTAAACTTAAATTAAAACTTTAACACTAAAAACGACATACATAAATATTGAAAAACTAAGTACTCTCCTTTTCTTGCTTCTTCTTCCTTCTTTTTATACACCAATAAGCTTCTCTCACCTCTCTGATCAATTCCCACTAATTATCTTGGCCTTTGGATTACTTGAGTGGATTTTAGCCGTTGGATGCAATTTTGGCGGGAAAGGTTTTTAACAGCTGGAGAGGTTGAGTGTTAGGTTGAAGAATGCATTTAATGCTTCTTGGCTTGGGGTGTTTGGAGTGATAAGGGTGGGTGTGATGATGATGGAGTTTGGAAGAGTTGCAGGCATAGGTGTAGGGGATGATGATGGAGGGAAAGGGAAACCCGTGAGGGGGTTTGACCAAATTTGACCGGTGGGTCTATTATTGGACAGGGGGTCACAAGGCAGGGGTCAAGTGGGTTATGACAAGGGTCACAAGTCCATGGAGGGGTTCATTTGGTTTGTTTAGGGTCCAAAATGATATATAAAGGGTATTAATAACAAGGACTTGTTATGCAAATTCTGAAAATACAAGGACCAATTCTGCCATTTTGTCAAAGTTGTTCCAAGGGACCAAAAGTGACAAGCTCCAATAGTACAAGGACCAAACTTGACATTTTCCAATTTCCAAGGACCATTTTTGCCAATTTTTAAACTTGAAGGACCAAATTTGGAATTTCTCAAAACTTTTGATATTTTTCACCAAAGGACTAATTTTGACAAGTTATGATTTTAAAAGGACCTTTGGTGATTTTTCTTTTGAAATAAGTGCTCAGGGACTATTTCTGACAACTTTTGAAACTTGGGGGACTGAAACTGCCAATTATGCAAACTTAGCTCATTTTTCATCTGATTTTAAACATTTTGCATCTGAAACATATAAAATGCAACTTTGAGATATTTTCAGTATTTTGATGCATTTCTGAGCATTTTTAAACGTTTTGCAGTTCAGATTTTACCAAAAATGATGAGTATTTACACACTCATCAATCCCCCACACTAAACTATTGCTAGTCCCTAGCAGTCTTTTGAGAAAAACTTAATGGATTTGAATCTCTTTACCAAAAGCCATTACTTCTGGAGTAGCCAAATGTTTCAGTTCAAGTAAGAACCATGGTACACCGATAACCATGTGATTTTGAGCAAACCACCAGCTTCCAACGGATTTGATTTGTCTTTACCAGAAGCCGTTTGCTTCTGGACTAGCCAACTCTTAGATAAATTATCAATATTATCTTTGGTGAGTCGATTACCAATTATGGTTTTTCCACTGCCTTTACCACAAGCCATAAACTTGCGGGCTAGCCAACTCTTCACTTTTAAGGATATGGTGAGCTGAATACCATACAATTTTGGTCAAATTGCAAGCCGTCAACGGATTTGAGATATCTTTACCAAGAGCCGTTTGCTCCTGGATTAGCCAATCCTTTTGTTTATTAGACATGGCGGACTGATAACCATAAGTTGAGTAAGTGTAAAACACTTACTCCAAAAAAATTTTTTTGCCAAAAATAGGGGAATTAGGCGGTATATTTACATAATAAAATTCGTGAGAATTCCCCCCCACACTTAGAAATGAATATTGCCCTCAATATTCAAAGTACCGGCGGTTATGCCGAAACTGAGAACGTAAAAGGGAAATACTACGGCCATTATTTTGAAAGATTTTTTTTTTTTTTTTTTTTTTTTTTTTTTTTTGGAACTTATATATACACAACATGTGGGGCAACCCCCCCCCCCCCCACACTAGGGTGGTAGAAAGATAGAAAGAAGTCAGAAATATGGGTGAAAACCCATATGGCATGCTACTGTTTTTGATTCCCGAGTCGCTAGCTTGACTCGATCCCCGCATTCATTGGTTCATGGGGAAAGTTTGTAGATCCGGGACAACCACAGGAGGAATGTCCTCTCCAAAATAATGCTTCAACCGATGACCATTCACTTTAAAGTTTGGACCATCGGGTTGAGATAACTCAATGGTTCCATATGGAAATACTTTAGTGATGGTAAATGGTCCAGACCAGCGGGATTTTAATTTTCCCGAGAAAATCTTCAATCTTGAATTGAAAAGAAGGACTCGATCACCGACGTTGAAAACGCGGTTTTTGATTTTTGAGTCATGAATCTTCTTTGTCTTTTGTTTGTAGATCAAAGAGTTCTCGTATGCTTGATCACGGAGTTCATTTAATTCATTCATTTGAACTTTCCGGTGATCACCAGCTGTCTGAATATCAAAGTTGGCATGTTTCAAGGCCCAGTATGCCTTGTGCTCAAGCTCAACCGGTAGATGACATGCCTTCCCGTATACAAGCTTGTATGGAGTACACCCGATGGGTGTTTTATAAGCCGTACGGAAGGCCCAGAGTGCGTCATCTAGCTTATCCGACCAAGAGGCACGGTTTTCGCCTACTGTCCTTTCCAAGATTCTTTTAATCCCCCGGTTGGAAACTTCCACTTGCCCACTTGTTTGGGGGTGGTACGCAGTAGAGAGACGGTGAGTTACACCATACTTCTGCATGACTCTTTCAAACTGGTCATTGCAGAAATGCGTACCACGATCACTGATTATAGCTCGTGGAGTTCCAAACCTAGCAAAAAGAGATTTTAAGAATTTCACAACAACTCGGGCATCGTTGGTAGGCAAAGCCTTAGCTTCAACCCATTTTGACAAATAGTCAACTGCCACGAGTATGTATTTATTACCGCGAGAAGAAGGAAATGGCCCCATAAAGTCAATGCCCCAGATGTCAAAAATCTCACACACTTGAATGGCGTTTTGCGGCATTTCATTTCTTTGTGAGATATTCCCGTGACGTTGACAAGCGTCACAGGTTTTGACAAATTCGTGGGCATCCTTGTAAATCGTGGGCCAATAGAATCCGGAATCAAACACCTTCTTGGCAGTGTAGTTGGGGCTATGATGTCCCCCAGTAGGTCCAGAATGGCAAGCCTTGAGAATGTCATTGGCTTCCTGACCATACACACATCGCCTGATGACTTGATCCGCGCAAATTTTGAATAAGTAGGGGTCGTCCCAGAAGTAATGTTTTACATCTTTAAAGAATTTGTTTTTCTGTTGGGACGACATCCCTTTCACCACAAAGTTACCCGCATGGTAATTTGCAAAGTCAGCAAACCATGGGGTAGAAGAGTCTCCACGAAAAGAAACCACATTGAGTGTTTCGAGAGGAAATGTTTCATTTATTTCCTTTTTCTCGAACACATCTTGGTGAGGGTTTTCTAGACGGGACAGATGATCAGCAGCCAGGTTCTCAGCTCCTTTTTTATCACGTATAATGATATCAAATTCTTGTAGGAGGAGAACCCAATGGAGCAATCTTGGCTTTGCATCTTGTTTTGCAAAGAGATATTTGAGAGCCGAGTGATCCGTATACACCACGCATTTGGTCAAGATAAGGTATGGCCGAAACTTTTCAAACGCATACACCACAGCTAATAATTCTTTTTCTGTAGTGGTGTAATGGGTTTGAGCTTCAGTCATAGTTTTACTTGCGTAGTGGATAGGCTGAAAATGTTTGGTTTTTCGTTGCCCCAAGACTGCACCGATAGCAAAATCACTTGCATTGCACATGAGCTCAAAGGGTAAATCTCAGTCGGGGGCAACTAGAATGGGTGCTTCCGTAAGCTTTTTCTTTAATGTTTCAAAAGCTTCGATGCACTCAGGTGAGAAGATAAAAGGAGCATCTTTTTCAAGACGATGGGTCATAGGCCGAGCGATTTTAGAAAAATCTTGTATGAATCTGCGATAAAACCCGGCATGACCAAGAAAACTCCTAATACCTTTGACGGTAGTGGGATGAGGCAATTTGGCAATAACATCGACTTTTGCTCTATCTACCTCAATCCCGTTTTTTGAAATCTTATGGCCAAGGACTATGCCTTCTTTGACCATAAAGTGGCTCTTCTCCCAATTTAGACAGAGATTGGTGTCTTCACACCGTTTTAGCATTTTATCTAAATGGGAGAGACATGTATGAAACGAGTCCCCAATGACCGAGAAGTCATCCATAAACACCTCCATTGTTTCCCCGATCATGTCGTGGAAAATTGCCATCATACATCGTTGGAACGTGCCAGGAGCATTGCATAGGCCAAAAGGCATACGTCTGTAGGCAAATGTTCGGTATGGGCAGGTGAATGTGGTCTTCTCTTGATCCAGCGGATCAATGGGGATCTGAAAGTATCCCGAGAAACCATCAAGGAAACAATAGTATTCGTTCCCTGCTAATCTCTCAAGCATCTGATCCATGAAGGGTAGAGGAAAATGGTCTTTACGGGTGGCTTCGTTTAACTTGCGATAGTCAATACACACACGCCATCCCGTAACCAATCGAGTTGGGATTAACTCGTTTTCTTCATTTGTAATAACAGTTATGCCACCCTTTTTTGGAACACAGTGAATTGGGCTAACCCAAGGACTATCAGAGATCGGGTAAATTAAACCGGCATCAAGAAGTTTGAGAACCTCTTGTTTGATAACCTCATGAATCTTAGGATTCACCCTTCTCTGATGTTGGACTGCTGGTTTGAAGTCATCCTCCATTAAGATTTTGTGAGTACAAAACTCAGGGTTGATACCCTTAATGTCGGAGAGTTTCCAAGCAATTGCTTGCTTGTGTGACTTCAAGACCTTTATGAGAGCAGTCTTCTCCTCCTCAGTTAAGTCTTTAGCAATTATGACGGGTAATTTATCATCACCCTCCAAGAATGCATACTCGAGATGAGGAGGTAGGTCCTTAAGTTCAACCTCGGGAAATTCTTCAGTAGATGTTTGTACTGATTTGATTTCCTCAATCGTGATCTCTTTCGGAGGGAGCGAATGTAATGGATCTTCATTTAACAATTGCTTAAGATAAAGGATATCTCCCTCCGAGTCATAAACACCATCAATTCCAGGCGGAATTGATTCATCAGTAGCAAGAAATTCATCGATCTCTTCCAGAAGGAAGTCACCGCCCTCAAACGGAGTGAGAGAGGGAGAAGAGTCGGCAATGATTGGTTGAGAAGATGTGGTGGAATCTCCACTCAAAGAATTATGAAGATAACCAAGAAACTCTTGAGAGTACTCCTCTAAAGCAATATCAATTACATCGACTCGATTAATTGATTCAGTATCATAATTTGAGGAGTACCTTGAAGTTTGATCAAGGTTAAAGGTAACAGTTTCATTACCCACACGTAATGTGATTTCTTGCTCAAATACATCAATGAGAGCACGGCCCGTTCTCAGGAATCCTCGTCCAACAATGAGGGGAACTCGAGGATCGGCATCGAAATCAACAACCACAAAGTCAGCTGGAAAATGGAACTTTCCTACTTTCACAAATACATCCTCGGCGATGCCAAGGGGACACGATATAGAACGATCTGCAAGCTCAAGAGTCATGCAGGTAGGAACAAGTTCTGGAAGAGAAAGTTTCTTCCATACCGAATAAGGCATCAGATTGATGCTTGCACCAAGATCGGCAAGGGCAAAGCATTCAATCATCCCTGGAAAAACACAAGGAAGAAGAAATTTTCCAGGATCTCCAAGCTTCTCGGGAAGCTTCTTTAACAGAACTGCTGAGCAGTTCTCGTTCAAAGGAGTTTTGGCCATTTCAAACAGCTTTTCCTTATTGCTCAACATGTGTTTGAGAGTTGATGCAAACTTGGGCATCAACATGATAGCATCCGCAAAGCTTATGTCAAAATGTAGCTCTTGGAAAATTTGAAATTTTTTTTCCATTTGATGACTGGCTTTTTCGCGGAGTTTTTGCTCATTTAAACGTGAGGGGTAAGGAATAGAAGTTTTGGATTTGGGGTTGCCAACTGGAGGTTCAAAGACAACTCCAGGTTTGGTTGTGGGTTTCGGGACAACTTGAGGATGGACATTGCTGGTACCTCCGTTATTAGTAGGAAGTTCCTTGTCCTTTGTCGCCTCAGGTTCACTTTCTACTACCTTCGGGAGAGAAGAAGAAGAGGTAGTAGGAATAGCGGGTCCATCATACGAAGCACCACTTCTGGTTGTGATCGCCTTGGCATTGCCCCTCGGATTAGCGATCGTGTTGCTAGGTAAAGTACCTGAGCCCGAGGGTCGATCATTTAAAGACTTCTTAATGTCAGAAATCTGGCTAACCAACAACCGATTCATTTCCTCTTGGGATTTCATGAATTGATTCAACAACTCATCAGATGATGGTCCAGTTGGAACAATGGCTTGATTTTGCACAGGAAAATTCTGGCCTCTATTGTTAGGATTAGGGCCTTGATTTTGAAAATTTCCTTGATTATTGCCATGAAAATACCCTGGGTTGAAATTTCCCTGACCTGGGTTTCTATTAAAATTTCCCTGGTTTTGGAAATTTTGATTTTGATTTTGAAAACCGTTGTTTGGACTAAAATTACCTTGGTTTTGAAAACCTTGGTTTGGTCTATTTTGATTTTGATTACGGTTTTGGTTGAAACCGGGAGGTCCAGGGTAGTGGTTAGGACGGTGGTTCGGGTCTATAGGAGCACGGTATTGGTTGCCTCCCTGATTAGAGATCCCGCCCAAAGCATTAGCTTCACAAGGGTTACCATCGGTGGCCATACAATTGTAGTAAGCATGGGGGCCACCGCAAGTAACACAGACTTCCACTTTCTTAACTTCAGCAGGAGGTGAAGTTTGTGGAAAAGAAACTTTCTTTTGGTTGGAGAGAACCAAAGCTTGAATAGCTTCCGTGAGTTTGTCAATCTTAGCATCGGTGCTAGATTGACTCACGGGCGATGAAGTAGAAGGACCAACACTGACTTGGGAAACAACCGGCTTGCTTCGTGCAGTGCGGACTTTAGACTTGTTTTCAATGATCGCTAAAGCTTCTTTGACAGTTTTGCTTAAGAAATTTCCTCCAGCGGAGGAATTGAGAGAATCTTGATCAGATTGACTCACTCCATTATAGAAAGTATCGAGTTGCATCAACTCGGAGAAACCGTGGTGAGGACATTTGCGAAGCAATTCCTTAAAACGATCCCATGATTCACTGAAGGATTCATCAAACTTTTGAGTGAACTTGATGATTTCATTTTTAAGACTCGTGGTTTTGGAAGGTGGATAAAATTCATTCACAAATTTCTTCACCAGGTCTTCCCATGTCTCAATTGACTGAGGGGGTTGTTTTTTAAGCCAAACCCGGGCTTGTCCCTCTAGAGAAAATGGGAACAGAAGAAGCTTAACAGCATCAGTAGGGACATTCTTGTATTTGATGGTAGATGCAATCTTGTTAAACCATCGAATATGAGCATGAGGATCATCCCGCTAAAAACCATAGAACTGACTTGAGGTTACAAGATTCAGTAACCCGGTTTTGAGTTCAAAATTTTCAGCCACAATGGCTGGGATAACAATAGCATCTCCATACCCGTCGATGGGTGCCTGGAGAAGCTCACACATAGGACGTTCTTCCGCCATGATAACGGAAGTAGTGTGAGCAGTCCGGATCTCAGATCCGACTGATGGAGCAGAAAGTCTACGGACACGCCTTCTTGGAATCTTGACAAGCTCGCGAAATGGGCTCACAGATCTAGAGGAGCGGGTGCGCATACACTAGAGTTAACTCTAAGAAATCTCAGAGTTAAGGAGAGGAATCGGAATTATGAAAATATTTTGAAAATGGGGTAAGAAGAATCTTTTTGGGTTTTCAGGTTTTGAGAAGTAGATATAACAACAAATCCAATTAAAACAAAATCGAGGCAAAACAACAGTGAACTTAACCAATAATCACAAGATGAATGACTTCTTTGAAAAAGGTACACCAATCACAAGGACACAAAGGCAAGTTTTAATCTTTGGTTCGGGAACTTATTATGGTCGTACCCCCAGTTAGGTAGTACACTGCCTTGGTTTGCGGTGGTAATCTTTTATGTTGTTATTATTAAACAAAGAAAACGACAAATCTTTTTGTATTTTTATCTTTGATACATATATAGAAACAAAAGAAAAATATTTTTGTGTTTTATACGTTTTTGGATGTTTTTGGGTTTTTGGATTTTTTATAAGAATATATATATAGATATAGATAGATGGTATGAACAAAGAGTGATTATTCAAATCACTAATCTGCTAAACGGAAGATAATTAGCACAGCTCCCCGGCAGCGGCGCCAAAATTTGATTCGGTGCCAAACCGTCAAGTTTTCTCACACAAGCTAGCCACTTGTGAATGGCTAACCGTAAGAAACTTAAAACAGTTCAGACACAAATGCAATGAAGATCAGGAGAGTATAGGGTTTCCCCAGGTCGTTATGTCCCAACGAGCTGTGCGAGAATAGTCAAACGTATAGTGATCGAGAGGATTTGAACGGAAAAGAGTTTTAATTTATTAGAACTACAGAAAAAGTATATAAATTACAAGGGCTTAAATGCAAATTAAAGAAAATTAAAAAGATAAAATATATTAAATAAACGCTATCACTATTTTTAAAATCTAATGTTTTTGATTTTTTCTTTTATAAAACTTATATTAAAAACTACGTGACGTACAAAAGAAAATGTAAAACTGAAACAATATTAATCCTAAAAATATGAAAATGACATTTTTACAAACCTAATGATAAAAGAAAATTTTTAGAAAAAAGAAAATTATTTTTAAAACTATTTATCTAATTATTATTAATTAAAAACTACTTTTACTTATTTAATTATAGCCTAAAATACAAGAAAATATGAAATAAACCTAGAAAAATGAAATTATGACTTGGAAAAATCTAAAATAACTAAAGAGAATTTTCAAAACTAATTTTGTATTTTTCTGATTATTTTTCTATTTTCTATGAATTAAAAACTATTTAAAACTAATTAAATTGCTAAAAATTACAAATTAAACTATGAAAAATCTGGAAAAATAATTTTTTGACTTTTTATATTTATCTTAACCTAGGAAAAATGAAAAATTATTTTTTTGAAACTTTTCTGAATTAATTGTATTAAATGCTAATTAAAAAGTACTAAAAATTGATTTAAATGCAGAAAAATAGCAAACTGACTTAGAAAAATCTGAAAAATTCAAGAAAAGTCTAAAATAATATTATGAATCTAAGAAAAATATAAAAACAGTAGCTTATGTGAAGGAAATTGAAACTGCAATGCAAGTGCTTATAAATAAGCACTTGAAATAAGCCAAAAGGAAACCAAAGACCACCAAAGTAACACAGAATCTATAATATGCTAAGATTACCCAAATGCAACTAATAACAACTATCTTAAACCTATGAATTGCAAACTGCTAAGATTTGGATGATTTGAGTTTAGTGCTAAAAACAGTTTGAGGCTCCTACTTTAAAGCTTAAGCACAAGCTACCAAATAAGCTGAAACTAGAAAACAGAAGTTGGATCCTACACTAGACCTGGGTGGCTACTTATAAACCAAAAACCAGACTTAGATAAGCTCTTATGAGCTCTGTGCAAGCTCTGCACAAACCTGTGCACACTCAGTATTCACTGAGTTTGTGCACAGGGGAGATAAGACCCAATTGACAAGCTGTTTTGCAGCTTATAAAAAAATTCACAAAAATCTACAAAAATGAGATTAAGAAAATAGACCAGTAGAAGTTTTTAAACCCACAATTTCTTTTGATTTGGCTCAGAAATGAATCCAAGAAAAATCATCCTAGTTGGGCTCAAAATGACTTTTTCAGGTTTTTGACTTTTGAAACAGTTTGGAGATTTTGACTTTGATGAACTTTGAGACCAATTTGCCAACTGAATGTGATGCATTATGATGAAATGAAACTTCTGCAAACTATATCTATGTTTTCTTAACAAAAAACAAGTTTTTAATTTGACAAAATTACAACAGTTAAGCAAATTAAGACAGTTGAATGAGATTTTGACTTTGAGCCTTTGCAGGTGCAAAATGATGACTGCAATGAGTTCAATGGAACTTAACACACCTACAACAACAGGTCTTAACTACTGAACAAATCTCAAACACAGATAATGCAGCAAATCCAAACACTATTTTAAACCACTGATTTGTAATAAAAATGAGATAACCACTGAACTAGTTATTGCAGACACTTAAACTGAATTTACTTATCCTAATTACAACTTAATAAACAGATAAAAACTATTTCTAACCACAGATACAAATTATGCAGTGAACATGAGAATGGACTTACATTTGGTCCTAGCCACAGTGGCTTGCCAAAGAACACAGGATCCACTAACCTATTCTAAACCATAAAACAACTCAATAACAACCCAAATCCATGCTCTGCATCACCATTATCCATTTCCAAGACCTGATGAGCCCAGTTTGACTTTCGTTGACCAAGGATGAGAATTGCTTGAAACTGAATTCCAAGCTTATCAAAAGCTATAATGAGCTTAAGTAAGCTTGTTTGACTTTAACAATAAGCTATTTGAAGCTTGGAAACAAAAGTTTGAAATTGAATTCCTTAACAGTAAGCATAGAAACTTGAATTTATATTAAAACTTTGATTTGATACTAGAAACTGGATTGTATTGATAAAACAACTTAATTTGATTACATAAGAACAGAAAATTACAACTTTAAACTTAAATTAAAACTTTAACACTAAAAACGACATACATAAATATTGAAAAACTAAGTACTCTCCTTTTCTTGCTTCTTCTTCCTTCTTTTTATACACCAATAAGCTTCTCTCACCTCTCTGATCAATTCCCACTAATTATCTTGGCCTTTGGATTACTTGAGTGGATTTTAGCCGTTGGATGCAATTTTGGCGGGAAAGGTTTTTAACAGCTGGAGAGGTTGAGTGTTAGGTTGAAGAAGGCATTTAATGCTTCTTGGCTTGGGGTGTTTGGAGTGATAAGGGTGGGTGTGATGATGATGGAGTTTGGAAGAGTTGCAGGCATAGGTGTAGGGGATGATGATGGAGGGAAAGGGAAACCCGTGAGGGGGTTTGACCAAATTTGACCGGTGGGTCTATTATTGGACAGGGGGTCACAAGGCAGGGGTCAAGTGGGTTATGACAAGGGTCACAAGTCCATGGAGGGGTTCATTTGGTTTGTTTAGGGTCCAAAATGATATATAAAGGGTATTAATAACAAGGACTTGTTATGCAAATTCTGAAAATACAAGGACCAATTCTGCCATTTTGTCAAAGTTGTTCCAAGGGACCAAAAGTGACAAGCTCCAATAGTACAAGGACCAAACTTGACATTTTCCAATTTCCAAGGACCATTTTTGCCAATTTTTAAACTTGAAGGACCAAATTTGGAATTTCTCAAAACTTTTGATATTTTTCACCAAAGGACTAATTTTGACAAGGTATGATTTTAAAAGGACCTTTGGTGATTTTTCTTTTGAAATAAGTGCTCAGGGACTATTTCTGACAACTTTTGAAACTTGGGGGACTGAAACTGCCAATTATGCAAACTTAGCTCATTTTTCATCTGATTTTAAACATTTTGCATCTGAAACATATAAAATGCAACTTTGAGATATTTTCAGTATTTTGATGCATTTCTGAGCATTTTTAAACGTTTTGCAGTTCAGATTTAACCAAAAATGATGAGTATTTACACACTCATCAAAGGCATAGTCCTTGGCCATAAGATTTCAAAAAACGGGATTGAGGTTGATAGAGCAAAAGTCGATGTTATTGCTAAATTGCCTCATCCTACTACCGTCAAAGGTATTAGGAGTTTTTTAGGTCATGCCGGTTTTTATCGCAGGTTCATACAAGATTTTTCTAAAATCGCCCGGCCTATGACCCATCTTCTTGAAAAAGATGCTCCTTTTATCTTCTCACCTGAGTGCATCGAAGCTTTTGAAACATTAAAGAAAAAGCTTACTGAAGCACCCATTCTTGGTGCCCCCGACTGGGATTTACCCTTTGAGCTCATGTGCGATGCAAGTGATTTTGCTATCGGTGCAGTCCTAGGGCAACGCAGAAACAAGCATTTTCAGCCTATCCACTACGCGAGTAAGACTATGACTGAAGCTCAAACCCATTACACCACCACAGAAAAAGAGCTACTAGCCGTGGTGTATGCGTTTGAGAAGTTTCGGCCATACCTAATCTTGACCAAGTGCGTGGTGTATACGGATCACTCGGCTCTCAAATATCTCTTTGCAAAACAAGATGCAAAGCCGAGATTGCTTTGTTGGGTTCTCCTCCTGCAAGAATTTGATATCATTATACGTGATAAAAAAGGAGCTGAGAACCTGGCTGCTGATCATCTGTCCCGATTAGAAAACCCACACCAAGATGTTTTCGAGAAAAAGGAAATAAATGAAACATTTCCTCTCGAGACACTCGATGCGGTTACTTTTCGTGGAAACTCTACTACCCCATGGTTTGCTGACTTCTCAAATTACCATGCGGGTAACTTCATAGTGAAAGGAATGTCGACCCAACAGAAGAACAAATTCTTCAAAGATGTTAAACATTACTTCTGGGACGACCCCTACTTATTCAAAATTTGCGCGGATCAAGTCATCAGGCGATGTGTGTATAGTCAGGAAGCCAATGACATTCTTAAGGCTTGCCATTCTGGACCTACTGGGGGACATCATAGCCCCAACTACACTGCCAAGAAGGTGTTTGATTCCGGATTTTATTGGCCCACGATTTACAAAGATGCCCACGAATTTGTCAAAACCTATGACGCTTGTCAACGTCACGGAAATATCTCACAAAGAAATGAAATGCCGCAAAACGCCATTCAAGTGTGTGAGATTTTTGACATCTGGGGCATTGACTTTATGGGGCCATTTCCTTCATCTCGAGGAAATAAATACATACTCGTGGCCGTTGACTATTTGTCAAAATGGGTTGAAGCGAAAGCTTTGCCTACCAACGATGCCCAAGTTGTTGTGAAATTCTTAAAATCGCTTTTTGCTAGGTTTGGAACTCCACGAGCTATAATCAGTGATCGTGGTACGCATTTATGCAATGACCAGTTTGATAGAGTCATGCAAAAGTATGGTGTAACTCACCGTCTCTCTACTGCGTACCACCCCCAAACAAGTGGGCAAGTGGAAGTTTCCAACCGAGGGATTAAAAGAATTCTGGAGAGGACAGTAGGTGAAAACCGTGCTTCTTGGTCGGATAAACTAGATGACGCACTCTGGGCCTTCCGTACAGCTTATAAAACACCCATCGGGTGTACTCCATACAAGCTAGTGTACGGGAAGGCGTGTCATCTGCCGATTGAGCTTGAGCACAAGGCATACTGGGCCTTGAAACATGCCAACTTCGATATTCAGACAGCTGGTGATCACCGGAAAGTTCAAATGAATGAATTAAATGAACTCCGTGATAAAGCATACGAGAACTCTTTGATCTACAAAGAAAAGACAAAGAAGATTCATGACTCCAAAATCAAGAACCGCGTTTTCAACGTCGGTGATCGAGTCCTTCTTTTCAATTCAAGATTTAAGATTTTCTCAGGAAAACTAAAATCCCGCTGGTTTGAACCATTCACCATCACTAAAGTATTTCCTTATGGAACTATTGAGTTATCTCAACCCGATGGGCCAAATTTTAAAGTGAATGGTCATCGATTGAAACACTATTTTGGAGAGGACATTCCACCTATGGTTTTCCCGGATCTACAAACTTTCCCCAAGAACCAATGAATTCGGGGTCGAGTCAAGCTAGCGACTCGATAATCAAAAACAGTAGTTAAACATGGGTTTTCACCCATGTGTACCACCCTAGTGTGGGGGAGTTGCCCCCCGCTGTTGTATATAAATTTAAAAAAAAAAAAAAAAAAAATTCAAATAATGGCCGTAGTATTTCCCTTTTACGTTCTCAGTTTCGGCATAACCCCCGGTACTTTGAATATTGAGGGCAATATTCATTTCTAGTGTGGGGGGGAATTCTCACGAATTTTATCATGTAATTATACCACCCAATTCCCCCATTTTTGGCAAAATTTTTTTTGGAGCAAGTGTTTTGCACTTACTCAGCTTATGGTTATCAGTCCGCCATGTCTAATAAACAAAAGGATTGGCTAATCCAGGAGCAAACGACTCTTGGTAAAGATATCTCAAATCCGTTGACGGCTTGCAATTTGCCTAAAATTGTATGGTGTTCAGCTCACCATATCTTTAATTAGTGAAGAGTTGGCTAGCCCGCAAGTTTATGGCTTGTGGTAAAGGCAGTTGGAAAACCATAATTGGTAATCGACTCACCAAAGATATTTTATCTAAGAGTTGGCTAGTCCAGAAGCAAACGGCTTCTGGTAAAGACAAATCAAATCCGTTGGAAGCTGGTGATTTGCTCAAAATCATTTGGTTATCAGTGTACCAAGGTTCTTACTTGAACTGAAACATTTGGCTACTCCAGAAGTAATAGCTTTTGGTAAAGAGATTCAAATCCATTAAGTTTTCATAAAAGATTGCTAGGGACTAGCAATAGTTTAGTGTGGGGGATTGATGAGTGTGTAAATACTCATCATTTTTGGTCAAATCTGAACTGCAAAACACTTAAAAACGCTCAGAAATGCATCAAAATACTAAAAATATCACAAATAAGTCTTTTATGTGTTTCAAATGCAAAAATACCAAAATCAGGTGAAAAACGTATCAAGTTTGCATAATTGGCAGTTTTAGTCCCCCAAGTTTCAAAAGTTGTCAAAAATAGTCCCTGGTAAATCAAAATAAAACAAAATATCATTTAAGGTCCATGGGATTCAAAAGTTGTCAAAATAAACCCTTCAAAGTTCAGTTTTGCAAAATGGCAACTTTAGTCCCTGAAATTTCAAAGATTGACAGAATTTACCCCTGGACATTTTTAAATTGGAAAATTAGCATTTTTAGTCCTTTGGTAATTCTAACTTGTCAAAATTGGTCCTCTTGATTAACTTTGGAAAATTGGCAGAATTGGTCCCTCAAGTTTGGTGAATTGCAAGTTTGGTCCTTATGTTATTAATAAACAAGCCTTGAACCTTGGCCCCTGCCAAAACCACCTTGACCCCCCCTTTTGTGAACCCTTTGTCTAATAATAGACCCCCGGTCAAACCAGTCAAACCCCACACTCCCTTTTTCCCTCCATCTTCTTTAACCACTGTCTGCAAAACTCAGACCACCCCTCACCTCCAGCTATCCTTCACCATCCTTTGTCCCCTCCACCTCCACAACAAACCAAATGCATTAAATGCATCTCTTTCCTTGCACTCAAACCCCCCCCCCAGTTGATATACCACTTTGGCGCCAAAACTCATCAATGGCTAAAAATGACTCCAATCATCCAATGGCTGAGATTTTTGTTGGGAAATGATCAGAGATGTGAGAGGAAGACTTTTGCTAATTAATAGAAGGAAGAGAAGGAGAGAAAGAGAGTAGTTTTTTTAGTTTTAAGTTTCATGTATGTCGTTTTTAATTAAATTGTCTTAATTAGTTTCTAAAACTGTAATTTTAAGCTTTCCTGTATTGAACTAAAGCCATTTAGTCATTGTAATTTGCTTTCAAGTGTTAATTCAAGGTTTTATCTAAGTCTCATGTTTTTATGTTCACTGTTATAAAATCAGTTATCATGCTCTTATACTCAAGCTCCAAGTAGCTTAATTTTAATCCAAATAAGCTTACTAAAGCTGTATATAGCTTTTAGTAAGCTCAAGAAGCAGTTTCAAGCAAATTTGGAACTTGGTCAACAAAAGTCAACTGTGATCAAATGGGAAGTTGAAATGGTTTAGATACTTGATGCAGAGCTGGAATGGGTTGGAATTGATTAAAATAGTGTAGATTGGGTTCTGGTATAAGCTGCTAATAAGCTGGACTACTTGTGAGTACTTTACCTATTTTCATTACTAGTATATTTTGCATAATCTAAATCTGTCTAAATTTGTTGTAGCTTTAGTTTAGATCTGCTCACTCAATTGTTTCTAGGCTATAGTTGATTCAGTTTAAGGTTTTGCATAAGCTAATTTAGTGTTATAGCGGTTTCAACTTACACTTCAGTTTTCAAACTAGTGTTTGGATCAGATCATTGATCTGAGTTTAAGGTTCTAGCAGAGGTCAAATTTAGGTTGCATTAGCTTTATTTAGCATCATTAAGTAGAGTTCAGTCATCAGTTTGCACCCTAGATCTCTAAAAGTCAAAATCAACTTATATCTGTCCTAATTTCAAATCTGTTAGGAATTTGATAGATCATTAGCCTGATTTAGGTTTAGTAATTGGGTTAGTAGCTTATTATAGCTTTATTTTAGCCTAATTCATCATTATCAGTTCACAAATTAAGCTCAAATTTCATTTTAGTCAAAGATCAATTTCTGTTTCAAAAGTCAAAATTGTAAAAGTCAGTTTTTCACCAAGGTTTGTGGAATTTTCATTGATTCATTATTGGATCAATTCAAGTGAAATTTTGGACTTAACAACTTCAGTTGGTCAAGAGTTGAAATCTGATTTTTGTAGAATTTTTGTAATTTTTTATAAGCTTCAAATCAGCTTGTCAATTGGGTCAAAAGTGCCCTGTGCACATGCTCAGCATACACTGAGTGTGCACAGGTTTGTGCAGAGCTTCCAACAAGCTCATGAGAGCTTGCCTTGGTCTGATTTTTGGTTTATAAGTCCCTTGCCAGGTCTAGTTTAGGATCCCACATATGGTTTTGAGTTTCAGCTTATTTGAGTGGCTTATTTTCAAGCTACAAAGTAGTAGCTTGAATCTGTTTTGAATCCAGCTAAGTAGAATTTTGAATTTTATAATTTGCTTTCAGGATAGGATTCTAAGCTCTCATTTGGCTGGATTAAGTTGTTTCCACTTAGATTTAGCCTATTTTAAGTAGTGGTAGGTTCTGGTTCACCACAGTAGCTTATAGCTTAATTTAGGTTGCTTATTACTTAAGCAGTTTCACTTCAGCTTCATAATCTTGCACATAAGCCCTAGATTTTATATTTTTCATAGATTTAGAATATTATTTTAGAATTTTCCTGAATTTTTCATAAATTTTCAGTACTGTTTGCTATTTTTCCTTATTTAAAACAATTTCTAGGACTTTTAAATAGCTTTTAATACAAATAAATCAGAAAATCTTCAAAAAAATAAGTTTTCAATTTTCATAGATTAAGATAAATATAAAAAGCAAAAAAATAATTTTTCCAGATTTTTCTTAGTTAAATTTGTAATTTTTAGCCATTTAATTAGTTTTAAGTAGTTTTTAATTCATAGAAATTCGAAAAATAATCAGAAAAATACAAAATTAGTTTTGAAAATTCTCTTTAGTTACCTTAGATTTTTGAAAAATAGTTTCACAATTTTCCTCTTTAATTTCATAATTTTTAGTATTTTAGATTAGTTTTAAAAGTTAAAATTAGTTTTTAATGCAAATTTATAAAAGAAAAATCAAGAAAATCCAATTTTAAAAATAGTGATAGCGTTTATTTAATATAATTTAGCTTTTAATTTTCTTTCATTTTTCCTTTGTCATCTAGTATCATCATTACGCCTTTCCTGTTCAAATTCACCCGATCACTACACGTTTAGTTATTCAGTCGCACAGCTCGTTGGGACTTAACGACCTGGGAAAACACTAAACTCTCCTGGACTTAATTGCATTGCGTTCTCAAGCTGTCTGACTTTTATTACGGTTGACCATCCACAAGTGGTTGACTTGTGTAATAAACCTGACCGTTTGGGAGCCGATCATCCGGCTAATTTACTTGTGTGTTTGCTTAGGAATATGAAACTTAATTATTGAATATTGATTGATTGTTTCTTATCTTAGTTGACTAATGATCTAGTAATGCGATAGGTCATTCGTTGTGTACTTAATGCTTGATTCATCTTTGTGAACCTTAGAATATGATTACCTGAGTAGTTGTAGGCTAAACCATCCAAAGAGTGCCTTAGAGTAAGAGTTTATCATCCCTAGTGGGTTTTGTAGACGAGACCCTTTGGTAAGTTCGAAGAGTTAGGGAGAAACGCATACCCTACAACTTTAGACACACAACGCAACTAAGAATAAGGACGTGACAACTCAACCATCAATAGGAGATAATTAAGGAGTAGTAAAACCTAAGTAAACACATCTTTAAACTATCATACGAGCACACATTAATTAGACATAGACTCCCACAACCTTAGTTTAAATAATTAGATAATAGTAGAGTAATCGGTAGAAATACCAACCCCCCAAATCCAATACCCGAGATTCGTACCTTTCAATTTCATAAAATATAAAAATACAAAAATAATCTTCTTCAACCTCAACCTTAGCTTAGTAACTCCTTACTAGCATTCCTATTCCCCTAGAGAACGATATCAATACCCTAATTACTACACTACAACGATTAGGTTCACTGCCTAGGGTGTTATAAAACTTGCTCGAAGAAAAGGAAGTTTCCTTGACCCCGAACGACGCGTGTAGCGTTATCACACGACTACGAGTCTAGCTACAAGACTCTTAAATAAAGAAAAGCGCTTCGTGGGAGGCAACCCATGCTTAATTGTTTGCTTGTTAGTGTCATATGTCTTTTATTGATTGTTTATTCTCATGTTTAAATTTGTAAAAATGCTTTATTTTGTTTTTAACCTCGTCTTAATTGCATATAAAGGTATTTTGCATAAGGGATAAGTGTAGGGAGGATTACACACGTTTTTAAAAGAAACGTAAACATGAGAATAACAATTAACTAAAAGATATATATGTGTGTTTGTTCGAGTCAAATGCTTGTATTGAGTCATAATGGATGTTTTGCAGAAATTTTTCCAGATTCTAAAGATGTAAATTTTCCAGAATTTTTTCCAGAAAATCGCAGACCAGTTTTTGTCAGGATAACCTGACGGCGTCAGGATCGCAACCTGACGGCGTCAGGAAGGAGTAAAAATAACAGATTACTTTTTTCTCGTTTTCTGAGCTACTTATAAATTTTTGGAATTTTCCAGGTCTTAATTTTCCAGAAATTCTGTAAACATTCATTCCACAAGCATTATATCCTAGTTTAAATCGAGTCTTATATATATTATTACCGCCGATTTTACGCGAAGGTTTCGTTTGTTTTCTTCAAGTGTACAGGTTTAATTTATCAAGAAGAAGTTACATAAGATTGGAAGGAGCTTTTCACGCATAAATTCTTCTTGGAAAGGATTTAACCACTACTTCACACACGGATCCTACCGAGCTAATCAGGGGAGTACTAGTTTCTTTCATTTTTAATTACCTTCCAATTATCATAACTTTGATACTTTCGGGGAACATTGGGGACAATGTTCAGTTTAAGTGTAGGGATGGAAAATAAAACGGGAACTTTGAAACTATGCTTATCCTTGAATATTTGCTTTGTCCAATTGTATTTGTGTAATAAACCATGAGAAAATGTCGGTTAGGGTAATTTTGGCACCAAATTTTTAATTTTTCATGACATATATGAGTGGGCCATTAGTCTTAACAAAAGCGTCTCACGGATAGGAAGTTGCATGACTAGCACAAAAACCCTTTACCACCTAAATTCCACCCAAAATGTGAGGATCGCCCTTAGATTAGTAGGAATTAAAGCATTCATCTTTAATGATTAGAGTGTGAACCGGTAGTATATTAGATTCTAGAACTTGTTTTGTGATGCATTCTGAGATCGCTAGTAAGACTACACTTGTGTAGTTAGGAATAACTAAATGATAAGAGGCATCAGGATAACCCTTGTTTGATACCCGTAATATAATTACTTCTTCCACCTCGGTTGAGTAATTCCCCCACACCCTTTGCGTTGTACTCATCTTTAGTACACGATACCCCTAGTTAACCCCTCAGAGCCTATCCTTTTCGCGGTTCTCGTGACGTTTCGTTTTTTCCGGAATATCAATGAAGAGCATTGTTTACACCCCACCCCCAAATATACACCCAAATCGCCTTAGCCTACCTTGTATGCACTCACTTTTAGTGCATTATTGTTATCACCCTAAACCCTTAGTTCAATTATCTAGTTGCTTGCATGAGTTGCTAAGTCGAGTCATATCCTTTGTATACAGTTTTGGGACGATTGGGATTCATGGGAAAAGTTAAAGTTTATGAAATGACGGGAAGGGAACGTTAAATTTAAATTCCCTTTGTTTGCATAATAATGTACCCCAAGTGTTTTGATCTTTTCAATTCGGGTCAAATTAGTATTAGAGTAATAAAAACTCAAGTGTATGGATGTGCCTATAAATCCCTATCATTTTGATGTTACCGTAGAGGATGGTAGAGTAAAAGTGTATGAATATATATATATATATATATATACATATATATATATATATATAGAGTGAAAAAAAAAAACGGGCTACCATCCTACATCTATCCTTTAAATTTATGTTTGTTTATTTCAGTTAGCTAGAGTCTAGAGTGTCGAGTCTCGGCTTAGCAACGCCATTCTTCGTATGCTTGTAACATAGAGATTTTTTACTTGCCACCACTATATAGCCTATCCCACCAAACCCTTTGTTTCCCTAGCGTAAGCCTAACATTACAACCCTTTAAAGGCCTCTTTGATTGTCTTTCCTAGGTGCTTACGCCAAAGCGATGGAGGTTTGATCTATTCTCAAGCCTATGGTAATCTATGTACTAGGACCGGTTAATGAGTGTTTATCTTCCATTTCCAATTTGTTATATTTCATATACACCCGAGAGAGATGTGAGTATCCAAACACCCCATGAGAGGTGCTAGTATCTGATTTTCGTGCTTGTTATGACTTTTGTGGGGCTTACATGTGTTGTGGACTGTTTTAAACCAATGCTTCATGACCTCTAACTTATAAATTAATTGGCTAAAAGCACATTTGCTTGAGGACAAGCAAATACCAAGTGTAGGGATATTTGATAAGGTTTTAAAAGGTACCTTTTTGAGGGGTCGTTTAAGCCCTTATGTGATCACTTTTGTATCCGTTATTGCTTAATATCGTTCCTTTTCACTTTTTAGGTCTCTTGAAGGCAAAATGCTAGAATAGCACTTATTTGGACGAAAAGGCGTGAATATACGAAGAAAATGGCCAAAGTCAGAATCGAGACACTCAAAGCTGCTGAAAACATAAGGTGACGGCGTCACTGCTTAACTACGACGCCGTCGGAGGATTTTGTGACCGGACAGAAGCCAAAACTCCTATTTTCAAGTGACGACGTCAAGTTATAAAAGAGTAGGCCGTCGCAACTCAGACGGCCTAGATGCAATCCAGACGGCGTCAGAAGCTGAAGAGGACGGCGTCACAAGCATAAGGTGACGCCGTCGCAAGTCTAACTTGGCCAAGACGAAACCCTAATGACGGCGACACGACGGCGTCACAAAACATAAGGTGACGCCGTCGCAGATGTAATCTTATATATAGAATCCGAATTTTTTAGTATTGGTGTGTAGTCTTTTGGAGTAAAAAGCTAAACCGAACCAAGGCTGTCTTGTATAGTATTTTAGGGTTCCAAACCCTATCTTACATCAAGATAAGTGTTTTACTTCATTAATACAATTATGTCTTTGATTATGTGTGTATATGCTTGCATGTTCTCCATGTCCGGCTAATTTACTTGTGTGTTTGCTTAGGGAATATGAAACTTAATTATTGAATATTGATTGGTTGTTTCTTATCTTAGTTGATTAATGATCTAGTAATGCGATAGGTCATTCGTTGTGTACTTAATGCTTGATTAAATCTTTGTGAACCTTAGAATATGACTCCTTGAGTAGTTGTAAGCTAAACCATCCAAAGAGTGCCTTAGAGTAAGAGTTTATTATCCCTAGTGGGTTTTGTAGACGAGACCCTTTGGTAAGTTCAAAGAGTTAGGGAGAAACGCATACCCTACAACCTTAGACACACAACGCAACTAAGAATAAGGACGTGACAATTCAACCACCAATAGGAGATAATTAAGGAGTAGTAAAACCTAAGTAAACACATCTTTAAACTATCATACGAGCACACAATAATTAGACATAGACTACATGCACCTTAGATTAGATAATTAGATAAGTAGAGTAATCGGTAGCAATACCAACCCCCCAAATTCAAACCCCGAGATTCGTACCTTTCTTTTCTTAAAAAATATAAAAAGATAAAAAGTAATCTTCCTCAACCCCAACCTTAGCGTAGTAACTTCTCACTAGCATTCCTATTCCCCTAGAGAATGATATCAATACACGTGGCTTACCCTAATACTACACTACAACGATTAGGTTCACTGCCTAGGGTGTTATAATACTTGCTCGAAGAAAAGGAAGTTCCTTTGACCCCGAACGACGCGTGTAGCGTTATCACATGGCTATGTATTCAGCCTCTGTAGATGAAATAGAAGTACTCATTTGCTTCTTTGAAGACCAGCTCACAAGCTTATCACCCAAAAACTGAGCACCTCCTGACGTACTTCGACGTGTATCTTGACATCCTGCATGATCAGCATCTGCATAGGCTGTTAGTGACATACCGGTGTCCTTCGGGTATCATAGTCCCATATTGATGGTTCCTTGGAGATACCGAAAGACCCGTTTAACCGCTTCAAGGTGCTTTTTAGTAGGCTTAGCCTGATATCTAGCACACATGCACACAGCGAACAAGATGTCTGGTCTACTAGCTGTGAGGTACATCAGGGATCCAATCATACTACGATATTTCGTTTGATCTACCATGATCCCTGAGTGGTCCTCATCCAGCTTGGTACGTTCAATCATGGGAGTGTCAACGGTGTCACAAGACACAAGTCCAAATTTCTTTAAAATCTCATTTGCATATTTAGATTGATTTATAAAAATGCCTCCGGGACTTTGTGAAATTTGTAATACCAAGAAAAATGACATTTGTCCCATCATTGACATTTGAAATTTGGAACCCATTTCATTAGAAAAACGATCACATTTATTGGGGTCAGTCGAGGCAAAGATAATATCATCAACATAAATTTGAACGTGAATTAAATGTTTGCCTGACTTTCTGGTGAACAACGTCGGATCAACTGCTCCCTTGCTGAATCCAGTAGATAGAAGAAACTTTGATAGCGTGTCATACCATGCTCTAGGAGCTTTCTTTAAACCTTAAAGGGCCTTTTTCAAGCGATAGACATGAGTAGGATACTCTGGATTCACAAAACCCTCTGGCTGGCTGACGTAAACCACCTCTTTCAAATCACCATTAAGAAATGCGGTTTTCACATCCATCTGATATACCACCATGTTTTTACTAGCCGCATTAGCCAAGAAGATTTTGATAGCTTCGATACGAGCAACAGGAGCAAAAGATTCCTCAAAGTCAATACCTTCTTCTTGACGATATCCTTTAGCCACTAACCTAGCCTTATTTTTCAACACATCACCATGCTCATCAAGCTTCACTTTGAAGATCCACTTTAGAGCAATGATCATAGCACAGTCTGGAGCATGTACTAATTCTCATACATCTAATCGATCAAACTCATGAATTTATTCTTGCATGGCATTGAACCAGCTGTCTTCATTCATAGCAGTTTTAACGTCTTTAGGTTCGATCTTAGAAAGTACGGAGTTGAAGAAGCACCATAAGGCATCAGTAGCCAGTTGTTTACGAGTGGATACTGGATGAGAAAGGTTTGCAATGATGTTGTCCAATGGGTGATCATGTGTCCATTTTCTAAGGTGTTCATGTGGTTGTAGTTGTGGAACTGAAGTAGCAGAGTCGATGTCTCCTGATGAAGATGGTTCAGATGATGATTCAGGAGCAAATATATTTTCAAATGGAGCATCTTCGGGAGTAGCAAAGGGATTAACTTCATCTCGTGAATCAGAAGCAATTCCATGATGTACACTCGGTGATTGAAGGTTTGTTGAAGAGAAAGATTGAGCAGCAGCAGGCGCTTCCTGACTTAATGACATAGAAACTGAAGGGTTGACTTCATTGACAGGGATAGAAGCTGCCTCTGATGATGGGATTAACAGATCATTAGCAGTTGGTTCATAGTGTACATCAAACATTGGATCAAATAGTTTCTTCAAGTCATCTTCTGAAGGAGGTACATAAGGAGTTGCTGGTGAGGAGCAGTAAACAAGAGTAGAACTGATGGGACTACATGATGAAGCAGGTCCAGAACTGGGTTGTCCTGGAGCCATTGGACCGGTCAGCTCATCAAACGTAACGTGAACTGTTTCCATGATATTTCGGGTTCTTTTGTTGTAGATTCGGTATCCCTTTTTGTTTGGTGCATATCCTACAAATACTCCAATGTCCGCTTTAGGTTTAATTTTGCCTAAGTCTTGACCCTCATTAGTTGGATAACACAATGCACCAAACACACTAAGGAATGATAAATTAGGTTTTCTATTGTGGACAAGTTCATATGGAGTTTTTCCATGAGCAGTGTGAATTAGGGATCGATTTTGAGTGTAGCATGCAGTGGCAATGGCTTCAGCCCAGAGAAACATTAGAACCTTTGAGTAAATCAACATTGTTCTTGCGGCTTCCACAAGAGTTCGATTTCATCTTTCAACTACACCTTTCTGTTGAGGAGTTATTGGAACACTTCTTTGATGACTAATTCCAACACTTTCATAAAACTCACTAAGTTGTTTATTAACAAACTCAGTTCCATTGTCTGTTCGGATGATTCTGATAGTTTTGTTAAGTCGAACCTGCAGCTGTTTGATAAGTTTGATGATGATATCTGGTGTTTCATCCTTTGTCCTTAAGAACTTAACCCAGGTGAATCGAGAGTAATCATCAACCACAACTAATACATATTTCTTCCCAAAGATATTCTGCACTCTCATGGGTCCACATAAGTCCATGTGAATTGTATGAAGAACTTTTGTAACTGAGTTTGTAGGCTTGGGTTTGTGGGTATATTTCTTGCTTTTTCCCAATTGGAATGCTGAACAAAGATGATCCTTTTCATACTTTAGTCTAGGTAGACCTACAACTAAGTCCTTTCTGGAGAGATCATTGATGGTGCCGAAGTTCAAGTGATTGAGACGACGATGCCATAACCATGACATTGTTTTCGAAGCCTTTGACAACAAGCAAATTGGAGAAGACTTCATCATATCTTCGATAGAGATGGTGTATAGATTTGAACCACGAGTTCCTCTTAAAAGTTCCTTACCATCAAGTTCTCTAACGAAACAAGTATATTTTTTGAATGCCACTTCTAGATCAGAATCACAGAATTGACCGACAGAAAATAAGTTATGACCAAGACCTTCTACGTAGTATACCCTGGAGATAACACTATCACCGACAACATAATCTCCATAACCCATAATTGCACCAAAATGATCATTCCCGAATCTAACAATCCCGATGAATTTACTCACAAAGTTCATGAGCCGCGACCGGTCTCCAGTCATATGCTTGGAACAGCCTGAGTCCAGGTACCACAGAACGATTTAAACGATCTGCAGTTGAACACAGACAAGAATGGATAACTGGATAATTGGGATCCCCATGCAAGCATATAACTGGATAATTGGGATCCCCATGCAAGGATATCACTGCCAAAAGTAGTAGAATTCACATTAATTACAGTACGCTTAGAGCTAACACTAGAATTAACACAATTTGTTTTATTCAAATTCTCCCTACGGTGATCTTTTACTTTCTTCCAATGCACATTCTTAGCTTGCGAGGTCCTATCATTCCTTTTATTGCCTTGAGACTTTGACCTGCTCGCTTTAATGTCACTGATTACTCCTGTAGAGGGAATGGGAACATTAGTTGGTTTTGCTACTTTTTGCCTTTCCTGTTTTGATGAGCTGGGATGTGAACTATTTGACGACACATTGAGGTTCACTTTCTTAATACTAGAGGTGCTGGGATCTGAGCTACTTGAAGGCATACTAAAGTTCACATTCATAACGTTGGGCATTGAATGACTTGCATACTTGGCACTAGGCATAGAACAAGGTATCAAGGGATTGACTTGCTCACTTAAAGTTTTAGGGCATATTGTAATTAAGCATTCTAGAAGTTCTTGAGATCGTTTGGCATATAAGCATGCATGGCCAATTGCATTATCAAGTGGTTTCTCTAACTTATCCTCTTCTACAATCTCACGGAGACATTCTAGGTTGTCCTTAAGGTATGAGAAATATGTTTGAATAGCAAGTTTGTTATTCCTAAGATGAGGAGGAACATATTTCACAGACAAAGCATATTTATTACATCCATGCACCTTTGAAGAACCATTCTCCCCATTGGTCATTGGCATTTTCCCTTTTACCTGACTCTTCAGATTCTCAATTTCCTTTTGCAATGAAGTTATATGTTCATTATTTTTGTTACGAGTGACTTTTATTGACTCAAATAACTCATTGAAATGACGTTTAACCTTTTCAATTTCTTCTTGAAAACTCTCATTTTCCTTTTGTAAAGCATTAACAAAGTTTTGAAGATAAAAGTTTTGAGAATTCCGAGAATCTAAAGGAGGAGGCATTTGGGAGCCAGTCACATTGTTCATTTCACCCTTTAATTGAGAAATTTGGGCTTTCAACTTTCTGATCGTGTTACGATGAGCTTGAATCTGTTCATCACGTTTGTTTAATTCAAAAACTGCATCAAACTCTGGAACATCCGAGGATACCTTGATGTTTGAGGTTTTAACATTTTCTTTGAGATGTTGATATTTTAGTTGTAAATCAAAATGTTCAACTTCTAACTTAGAAAAATGTTTTACCAAATTATCGTGATCATCCTGTTCAATTTTCTCATTTAATTTAGAGTTTTTGATTTCAAGCTCAATGACACGATCATGAGAGACTTTCAAAGCAACAGATAATTCATGAAATTGAGAAGCAGTAATAGAGCAATTAGTGGTGGTGTAGAACACATCTTGAGAGATACATTCAGAAATCAGATTCTCATTTAAGGTATGCAAGTTCTTCCTCTCAATTTCATTATATTTTAATGCTCGCTCATAGTCACTAACCTCAACTATCATTGCATCAAATTCCTTTTCCATTCCTTTAATATCTGAATCCATCCCCTTTTTAAGACTCTCAAATTGATCTTTTAATTGTTTAAAGAAAGGCATGACATTAGTTAAATAGCATTCTTTTGTTTGCTCAAAACCCCTTTCCCCTTCAGTTATCCCAGTGGGTGTGATCCTTTTCTTACATGTTTTCTCAAAGTCAACAAATAATTGAAATATAACATATTGACTGATTAAGGTCTTGCTTTTAGTGGCAATAGTTCTAGGAACTAAATGCATTGGTGTATTTGGAGGATACACGGTCGCTGCAGGCATTTTCCTAAGGGGAGGGTTTGTTTCAACAAGATTTTAAGCTTTTTGCTTATCTAAGTCCTTTTTCCATAACACTTGTTCAGGTGTTAACAAAGTTTGAGGCTTAAACTTGTTTAAGGAAATCCAATTTTCCTTTTTGTAATCATGGGGTTTGATAATGATCTTATTTTCTTTGCACTTGGGATCGTTAAGCTTCTTATCCATTTTCTCCCTAGATGCATCATATAATTTTCTATCTTCCTCAGTGCAATCAATGCAACTAGGTGTCTGTCTTGGTTTAAGAATCTCATTGCCATCATAGATTACTTTTTGAGCAGCTTTTGCTATCTTACCATACTCAGGGTTGGATTCCTTTATAATGGGGATACTATGCTTATCGCTGAGAACTCTATGCTTCGTGATCATGTGAGCAGTCTGAATGGTATTCCCTTGTACGTACAACTTATTTTCAAGCTTGTTTTTCAAGGTTTTTAGATTAGAAAAATCATTCAAAAGTTTTGATTCCTTAGCACTGAATTCTTGCTTAAGCATTTTAACATTTTCTTGAAGTTCTTGTTTTTGCTTAGCAGTTTTAGAAAGCTTTTCTTGTAAGGAGTTTAACTCTTGTTTTAATACTTCTTCTCTAAACTTACTTTTTCTAATAGTTGTACGCATTTGGTCATCCATTTCATGCTCACGGGTGGTTAACTCAAACTTAGCACGCTGTTGATAAATAGCAACACGTTCTTTATAGGATTCAGTTCAGAGACTACATAATTATCAGGGATACATGCAGTGTATTCATCAAAAATATAGTCATCATTGACTGCAGAAGATGCATCACTTGGTACAGTCTCACTTTCACTTTGTTTCACATATTGATCATATGGGACGACATTGATATTGCCCATATTTTCAATATCTGACTCAATAGTTTCAGTTGATTGTACTTTGTCATGCATCTTTTGCACATCAGCATCATCGTATAGTTTTAATACCTCAGAAATAATTTTGTCTTTGGATGGACCAGCTTGTGGTGATGAAGAGACTTTAGAAGGGACCATTGGAGAAATGCTAGCCATGAAGATTGTTTGTGCAGTAGGTTCATCATCAACGTCAGAGTCGTATGCATCACAATCAGCGACTTGAAAGGCATTCTGATGATTGTGGCCTATCTCTTGAATTGGCTGCTCATCCACATCTGCATCATATGTCTTGGCATTTCCCTCAGCAAGAAACAACAACTCCTCTTCATCCAAAGCTGCACCATTATCCTGAGCTTGCACAAGCAACATCTTATCCCTGAAGTACTCTGCATTCTGAGGGCGTTTTGGTGATGTGCAGTTCCTTATAATATGTCCCTCACCACTACAGTTGTAACACTTGATAGGCTTTGCTTGTCCTTGATTTCCAATCCTTCCCCGATTCTGATTTCCCACATATCCTCTACCAACTCCACCTCTTCCTTGTTTGTACTGCATTTCTTGAACTGGCTGCACCATAACCTTCCCATCTCTGACACTGGCTTGATTGTGTGGATTGGAGGCTGTTCTGAGGTTGTTGTTGGTGTGTGGGAGAGAGTTTATGTTTTGACTAATCATGAGAGCCAGTTGATTAATGAAGTTTCCTACGGATGCATCAGCATCAGCTTGTTTGAACATTGGATCGGGAATGAGTTTGTGATTACCATTACCCATGGGTATAACTTGAGAAGCTTTGATGGTAACACCAATATTGGTGTAGAAGGCTGTAGAATCATTTGGTGAGCTTGTTTCTCCCTGATTGGTTTTGAACTGATTCAATCCTTTTTTTCAAACATTGCATGCCTCACATTTTGAAGAAGGAAGGCATACAATTTCTCATAGTTTGTATTCTTTAGTCCTTTGGTTAGCTTCACAGAGGTGACAAACTTGTGCCATTCGGGATTCATGTTGTTCACAAATTTTGAGTTCAACTGAATGTTTGGCATGGTCATTTTGATATTCCTCATATCATTAACAAGCTTGTGGAATCTCACGTAATACTCATAGACACTCTCATCTGGTTTCATCTTGAAATGCTCAAATTCATCATAGAGTTGCGATTCTCTGTCTTCCATAGTTAATTCAGAACCTGAGAGAAGCATTTTGACATTATCCCACACTGCCTTGGCTTCGGTGTTGTGATTGATAAGCTTGTAGATATCATTTGGAAGACCTTGAAGTATGATGTTAGAAGCCCTGATATCAGCATCGAATCTCTTTTTCTCCTTATCATTGAGCTCATCATATCTCTTTTTCTCCTTGAAGTATGATGTTAGAAGCCCTGATAACAGCAAATCGCTAAGCACCAAGTCGCTAAGAAATCAAGTCGCTAAATAGCAACTCGCTAATGTCCAAATCGCTAAGACCAAGTTGCTAAGAAACTTAAAGAACAAGTCGCTATCAAAATTGAAAGCAAGTCGCTACCTTACCAAGTCGCTACCCGTAGTGGAGAATCCACTAAGTGTACTGTTTGTCGGCTTGTCTCAAAAGGCAAGTCGCTATGACCAAGTCGCTACCAAAACTCACTACAACTCGCTACCTTTTACTGAAGCAAGTCGCTACCAAGAAATTCACTCCGAGAGCCAAGTCGCTACCAAGAAAAACTTTAAAAACACACTTTTCAATCCAAAACAAGCTCAACCACAGTGATTCAAGCTTACCAAATCAAAACCCAAACACATACAATGATCCTAAACACAAAAGTACACCTAAAATTCAAACTTTAACACTAGAAATGAACCAAATGATGCAAAAACCACTAAACTTTTTCAAACTCAAAAACCATCTAAAAACCACTAGAAATCCAAGGATATGTAAGAGATGATCTAACCTGGCTCTGATACCATTTGTAACATATTGGATTTCACATACACATCGAATCACTAACAAAGTAGGCGTACAAGATGAGTTTTAGAGAGAGAAAGTTAGAGGTTTGGGAACTTTTAGTGAGAGAAAGAAAAATCTTATTATGAGCTCCCTTGAGAGGTAGAGAGTATTTATAGTCTTACAATAAAAAGCCACCTGACGGGCTATGGATCAGGCATACAGTGGGTAAAGACCCGCCTGTCCTCCACGGTGTTACTTAACTAAATACTACTTAACATTAAATAACTACGACTACGAGCTTTCTGACGAATACATATACTTGAGGTGACCGACACTTTAACTACTGGATTTTCCAAATCCTAACACTTGGCAATGCAAGAAACAAACTATTGTTGCTACCTTAACTACTGAAGCAGAGTATGTTGCTGCTGCAAATTGTTGTGGTCAGGTACTATGGATACAAAATCAGTTGTTGGATTATGGGTTTAATTTCATGAACACCACAATCTATATTGATATTCAAAGTACCATATGCATAGTTAAAAATCCAGTTTTTCATAATAGAACTAAGCATATTAAGATCAGGCACCACTTTATAAGAGATGCATATGAAAAACATTTGATAAAGGTGGTTAAGATTCACAAAAATGAGAATGTGGCAGATTTTTTGACTAAAGCTTTTGATGGACCACGGTTTCAACACCTAGTTATCCATATTGGGATGCTTAACCCTTAGCTGCAAAGTTTGGGGGGAGGCATAGGCCTCAGGGGAGGCATATGCCTCAGGGGAGGATTTTAGTTGTATATCATTTTGTAAACTTTGTAGATATTTGGTTATCTTTTTGTTTGCTAACACTAACCTGCTAATGTTCTTTCAGTTTTGTTTGTTTTGGTTTGGTGTGTTTGCTACTTTGTGTCTGTTTTGTAAAATGCATTTATGAGTAGTTTCGTTGGAGTTCACCAAGTTGGTAAATGGGAATATGGTCATGTAAGCTGAAAGGTTGTTTCTACTAAAGAAAAGCACAAGTAATGTTACAAGTTATCTCATTGATTCTTCTGAAGGAAAGAACTGAAGTAAAGATTAAGTGCTAATCATTGAGAGATAAAAGACATGTTGATCATTCATTCAAGAAACAATTTATAGCTTACAATCAACGTCAAATGAAATACAAGACTATTCCTATACAAGTTCTACCAAACATATACTAGTTCCTATCATCTGTTACAAAAGCTGGTGGATACACTTGTCAAGTATGATGAAGCAGCTGAAGATGAAAATGGAAAGGATGGATTTATGAAAACGACGATGATGATGCTCAAGAACCTAGTTTTATATCTTTGGTCCTTGACATGATGGATGCATTTGTGATATGAGAAATCTTCAGTTGTTCCATCTACTCGTTCCATCATAAAGCATCACTCCACCTTCCTTTTTCCCTTTTCCTTCAATCTTGCCCTTTCCCTTGCTTCCATGGTATGAAGCACCAGTTCCTGGAGTAGGAAGGGCAATCACCACTTGTCTTGGCTCTAGACGCTCTGTGGAGTCATCAGAATCACTAGATGAATCACTTGGATCCACTACACTATCATCTTCAGAAGAAGGGAGAAAGGGGGACTTCAAAGGTCGCGGTTCATCTTGATAAGGATATCGAAATAATGGGCGTGAATCAGCACTGGCTGATGATGATGATGATGATGATGATGAGGAGGAGGTTTGATTAATAACTTCTAATTTGGTAGACATGGCTGTTGTTGCTGATTGTGAAATTAGGGTTTTTGGAGTAAATTGGGGGTAATTGTTATGTGATTGTTGTGAATTGGGGTTATCTTATAGGCGGAGTCAAGGCTTAATGATAATTAATGCGAGTTGGGTGGCACAGTAAAACTCAAGATATTTACTGAAGATACTTTTACACTTGAGTTGTTTCTGCTGATTGACCTCCTTCAGCAGATTGACCATCCTTTCTGCTGAAGGGTTAATTTTGAAATTGAATTTGGTTGGAGTTACTTTACACATCAGATATGGTCAACAATTTGCTCCTATATTTTTGACGATAATTGGGTAACTTCTATTAATAACCCACTTCGCATATCTTCGCCCAAAATAATTTGATTCCCTCTTCACTCGATTTAAACACACTTCTAGTTGCGTGAATCATAACCCACTCTAACAATTTCTCACATGGTGCTTCAATTTAAGAAGGATCATAACAAGGTTGCTTTTCTGGGAAAAGCAAAGAGACATGAACTCTATGAACCAATGGTGGATTTCTTGAAATGGTCCAAGATTCATTATGCTCTAACGCACTCTCCAAACGTGATATATGAATCGTTGGTTGAACAATTTTGGGCATCTGCTATGAAACGAAGTGACACAGAGATTGTTGCTACGATTGATGAAACAGAGTATGTGGTGACTGAGGGTCTGATAAGGAGACAAATTTGTTTGGATGATGAAGATGGGGTTTATCACTCTAATACTGTGGAGATACTTGTTGGGCTAAGAGCTATTGGATACCAGAGTACGAACACAGATATGTGGCACAAGAATATGCTTTGCCCCATGTGGAGGTTTTTGGTACACATATTACTTCAATGCATAAGTAATAAGTCAGGCGGATGGGACTAATTCTCTACTCAATTGGGTTGTGGTATTGTATGTCTTTCACAGGGTTTAACTTATAATTTTTCTAAGTATATTTTTGATAATATGGTTGAAAATGTTCAAAAGAAAAAGCATAAGTTTCTTATGTATCCCAGGTTTTTACAAATGATTTTAGACATAACAACCCAAGATAGAGACTTTTGTCCCATATGAGCTCTAAGTGCTAAATTATTTGCTTCAATGAAGACTCATTATGTTGGGGCACATCATCCTTTGTTGGAAGATATGTTGCCACAAGGCAATGTGGCTGCTGATGAGGGTAATGTGGCTGGTGTTCCACCCTCTACTAATGTTGCTGCTTATGGTAATCCATCAGTTGCCATTGATGAGGGCCCTTCCATAACTGCTGAAGCATCACATGTTTCTCATGACCAACCTCCACCTATACCTCTACCTGTCTCACCTAGTCCTAGTCCACCACCTACTCATGTTACTCCTGATGAGTTTGAGCCTGAATTTAATAGAATGCCCACACCTAGTCCTGTTAGAGAGCCATTTGTTGAAAGCTCTCCTGTTCTTGAGCATGTCCATATTTCTCCTGAAAGGTCCAATGAAGCTCCCATTACCACTGAGCAATCTACTGGTGGAGCTGAGGACCCTATTACACTTACATCTGTATATGCTCTGTTGAACAGGTATATGGAAGAGGTTGCTGATCTCAAAAAGGAGCTTGCTGAGACTAAATCTTCACTTGGTGATGAGATTGTGGGGTTGAAGAGAAAGGTTCAGGATTTAGAGGAACAACTTGGGAAAAATAGCAAAAGGAGGTTTGTGGTTTCTTCTGATGAAGAGCAAGAGAATACTCATTTGGATTCACTTGAAATCTTGGCTGATGTGGCTCAAAAGACTCATGCTTCTTCTCCAATTGTTGCTGAATCCTCAAAGCAAAAGGAACCTATACTGTTTACTAGAAGGAGACGACAGTATTTGAGCAAGAATTCCACTGAATCTTCAAAGGTGCCAAGTGTTGCCAATGTTGTAACTGCTGATGATCATATGGTGGATATTTCTTTCTTTCTTTCTTGTATTATTTCTGGTATCTTGTAGTATTTCTTTCTTTCTTTGTTTCTTAGTTAAAAAAAAATTATGTATATTCTTTGTTTGTCTAACTTTTCTTGCAGGTTTGTTGTACATTACTCTGTTGATGGTAATCAACTCACCAGTTGTGCCTTGTGTACATCAAAGGGTTGGCTAGTCCAAAGGGTACAACTTTGGTAAAGACACATCAAATCTGTTGATAGCTGTAATGGTTTGCTCAAAATCATAGGGTATGCAACTCACCCATGCTTAATTGCTGAGGGTTGTATGGTCATCAATTCACCATGGCTTATTCCTTTTTGGAATCTAAGAATTGGCTAGCCTACAAGTATATGACTTGTGGTAAAGGCAGTGGAATACCATATTGGGTTCTCAATTCACCAAAGGTGATTCTTTCCCCTAAGAATTGACTAGTCCTGAGCAAACGACTACAGGTAAAGACATCTCAAATCGGTTTATAGATGCTGATTTGCTAAAAATCGATGGTTAACAGTGTACCATAGTTTTCGAACTTAAACATTTGGCTACTCCAGTAGTAATGGCTATTGGTAAAGAGACATCAAATCCATTATTTTCAATGATTCACCTCTCACAGGAGTTCACACACCTGGATGTGATGAGAATAGTCTGAAACTGATATGTTTTGATGTACATTTTGTCATTTGTTGCTGCAAAGATCTGGAGTTTCAAAGTTTTGCCATCGTAGAGATGTGATTGTTTTGGTTCTTTGATGCTGATGTTTGTATACAATCCTCTTATACTACAGTGTTAAAGATGTATCAAGAAACTGGAACTTAACCTAGTCAAATTCCAGTTTAGGGGAGGATTGTTGGGAATTCTACTAAGTAAGAATTATGCTAAAGTTACTGCTGATGATTCTGCTGAAGTGTTGTGGAATCTGCTGAAGAAGTAATTCTGCTGAAGTTATAAAACCGTGCAGTTGGTTTCTGCCGAGATAGATATTCTGTGTATTTTATAGTTAGTTAGGATATGCATGAGCTTTATTAGGAAGTGATAATGTATATCTTATTTAGTTTTATGTTTATACGTTTCTTGGAAAACGGTTTAGGGTTCCTTGTCTATAAAAGGAACACATTAGTATGAATTATGTACGAGTTGGAAAAACAAGTTTTAGTATTATTCAAAGATCCATAGAGGATCAAAGTATTCTTAGTTATCTGTGTTGATACTTGTGTTTGATTTTCGCTTTAATACAAGTAACAGAGACTGTCTATTAGTGTGTTTGTGATTACATAAGCATTATTAATGATCCACGAGTGCTCAAAGATCTATCAAGGTCTAATTTTCAACAGTGTATCTCCTTTAAAGACCACTCATTGAAAACATGCAAACTCCTTGATATGGAACCCGTAGTATTCTTCCAAACTCCACAAGCGAAAGAGTGTACTTATGCTCACTTATGATGAAGAGAATTGAGATGGACCCATCATCATTTCTAACTATCCTCATTGTCTTGTAGAACTCGAGTACGAAAACCGAGCAAATTTATTCGTTTATGTCCAATAAACAATCAAAGCCAATGGTCTCAAAAACTTGTCTTATGTGACGGTGTTAGCAAGAAATGATGGTTCTACTACACGACCTTCATGAAAAAGTCTCTTTTCGAGCATTTTATAAGCTTTCCTATCTTCCGGGCTAAGTCCATCTTTTCTATGGTACATTGGTATGTAATGGGCGGTATCTTGATAGTCTTGTTGTCGATTACTTGGCATGATTGTTCCTTAAAAACACAACCACAATGTGGTGTTAATTATGAATAGTAGCCTAAAGGGTTTGATCACAATTTTGCTCAAATCATCTTTATTGAATTCAAGAAATGAGTTTAATTTGTATTAACAATGTTAATTCTTTGATTTGGATTATCTTAGAAAACAATGTGGTAACAAATTATGATAAACCCATTTGAACCCAACTTCTAAAAATGAAGAAATTGTAATCCTAGAAATCAAGAAATTAAATTAACAATGTAGTGAAGATTATACTTACACAAGAGATTGTTATGCTTGAAGGAAATGATCAAATTGCTCCTGTGAACAGTAATTGGGTTTTTGTTCGTGAGTCTTTGAATGGAAAGTGGTTGTGGAACTTCCACAGTGATCATTACTAACTTATGTTGTCTTCTGTTGCACAAATCCCACGGATCCCTCTCATTAGGGATTCGGCTAGTTCAAGCTCAGGGATCCGGCATGACAGCAAAAATCAGTTTAAGCATTCCTTGATAACTTTGGTTTGGGAGTTCTAAAATGCCTAGAGTTTGATGTTTAAGTTCTATAACTTATGATTTGGGGTTTTGACGGTTTAATACTAATCCTCTTTGACGTGATTCCCTTTTTATGAATTAGTCACAATTCTTGGTTTTTCAAAGATTATGATAAAATCCCATTTTATCATAATATAAGAAATTTCACATGGATATTCATTGACATAAATGAAGTGTCAATAATCCTTTTGTGATGAATAATGACTGAGGTTATCGTATAACCGAGATATCATTATTACAGATTAGTAGTGTAGTCTATAAATCAATCAAAGAATACTATTCTTGATGATGATTTTAATATAGATAACTACTTAAGTAATTACTAATAAAGATTAATCATACAACTAAGATTTTAATAATAAACAAAATAATGTAATTTATTAACGATCATACCTTTGCTAAATATTCTTTTTAAGGAAAGAAATATTTAGATAAAATGCTTTGTGATCTTCTTAAAATCTCCAGATCCATGTATGAGGAAAACAATGCTAAAAATTCTTTTTACGAAAAGAAATATTTAGATAGTTTCTTCATGATCTTCTTGGTATGCCCAGATCCAAGTATGGAGAATTCTTAACAAGGAAAATATTAGACCATTCTATCATTGTCCAACAGTAACACTATAATGATTTTTTAAACATGACTTAAAAAAAACCTTCTTTGTAGTTTTCAAACATACACGGATCGTATCAAGTTTTTAAAGTACAACATACTCTAAGAAACTTGGTAACGAAGCTCTGATGCCAATTGTGGAAAACTAGAAGGGGGGGTTGAATAGTTTTACCAATTAAAACTTCGTTTTAAAACATTTAGATCAACTTATGTCAATCTATTTAGATGTGTATGTTGGACGTTGATAGATAGTTATATAAAAGTGTAATGAAAGAGAAAGAGTAAGAAGCACATAACCACGACACGAGTATTTATAGTGGTTCAGCTACAAGGACACCTTCCTTTCCCTACTCTACTCCCCGAGTCACCTACTCGAGAGTTCGTAATCACTACACGACACCAACTCCTTATGGCGGAGAAGCCTTCACAACTTCGCCTACTCTTTTTCCGGTACTAGGCTAACCACCGGGTTCTTTTCACCAATGTGAACCACACCTACCACAACGTCGCCTACCCTTTATCCGGTACTAGGCTAAGTACCGAGTTCCATTACAATGGAGGAACTACTACCCAACACTACACAACACCTAATCCCAAAGGAGACCCACTCCTTATTACAACACCATCAAGGATTTCAACATCCTTGGAAACAAGCTATCACTATTTGTATAACGATGCACCTCATCGATTATACGAACTTGGCATTCCTCACTAATGCCACTTGATTTGATTCCTAGACATCTTTCACCAATGCCCTTGACACAAACGCTTGAAACCTTTCACTAATGCCTTCGTATTGACAACTTTAGCATTCTTCACTAATGCTTTTGACACGGACGTTAAGCACCTTTCACTAATGCTTTCGTCTTGACTCTTTCGGCATCCTTCACTAATGCCTTTGACACAACACTTCTATGGAGGAAGAAAAGAACTATCAACAAGAGAACCTCAATAGTCTTGATGATGACGACGAAGCATGGCAACTCATGGACTTGAGCTTGCTCGACTTCAATAAGTGGTGATCTCACTTTTAAGAGGAACCTAGAGAATCACACAAAAATAAAAGACAAACTACATAGAAAGATCCCTTAGGATTAGTGGTTAGAGAGTTACAATATTTGGGGAAAGTATGTGTGAGAGTGGCAGCCCAAAAGGAAGCAATGGCTCACTATTTATAGAGGAGAAACACCCACTGTTCCACGGATCCCACCCTCAAGGGATCCGTCTAGTGTAATGTTAGGGATCTGTGGGGCGCTCTTCTTTGCCCATGGGTATTTTGGTTATGGGTCATGAGTCATGGGTTATGGGTTGATCCATGGGTATTTCATTAGATACAATGTATCTAATAGATGCAATGCATCTAGTCAAATAGGTATGGGTCAATACCATGGGTTGTAGTTTTTACCCATTTATAATACATACTAGTTATGTATATCTTTGCCCAATATGTAAACACTAGTTGTTATACATATGTATTACTAAATCATAAAATCACTTATACTTGTTTTAGTATTTTATGTGAAAACGTAAGCGTGTTAGAAAACTATTGGCTCAAACCATTTACGTATTTTATTTGTTTATTTAAAATGATTTTACATTTGTTATCGACAAAACATTAGAAGATCGTAAAATATAAATAAATGTTTTTACGGCTTATTTTTATTAACATTACCCCTGAACGAATTTTATGTATAGATTAGGGTGGTGGACATGTGTCACACTATGAATGGTTTTCTACACTTTTTAATTTGATCACACTTTGCAATAGATCCTCACTCTTTCCTCCATTAAATGTCACGACATAGTAATAAATTTAAGAGTTAATTTCATAAATGGTCTTTGTAGTCTGTTGGGTTTAATGAGTTTAGTACTTTTACTTTTTTTTAACGGATCCAGTCTCTTTGGTTGCAAATTATATCGGGTTTGGTCCCTTGACCAATTTTTCTGTTAGTTTGATTGTTTGAATGGTTGAAATGACCAAACTACCCTCATATTATTATTATTATTATTATTATTATTTTATTTATTTATTTTTTTTTTAAATACAACATCACTTTATTAAAAACTCATAGGATTTACAAGAAATTGGTGGGAAGCCGAGAAACCAACTGGGCCCCCACACCTCTAGCAATAGCGAAACCAATCCTATTAAAAATATGAACCGCAGCACGTGCTCCAATGTCTTGAGTCATAGAGAATCGTCGAATGCGCTTAAGTAAGGTTACTGCATCCTTCTCAAGTTCTCCAAAAGAAGATAATGAAAAGGGGAGAAAACCATATCCGATATCAAGACATTGGATAATTATTATTATTATTATAATTATTATTATTATTATTATTATTATTATTATTATTATTATTATTATTATTATTATTATTATTATTATTATTATTATTATTATTATTATTATTATTATTATTATTATTATTATTATTATTATTATTATTATTATTATTATTATTATTATTATTATTATTATTATTATTATTATGTATTACTATTATTATTTTATTATTATTATTATTACTTCATTATTATTTATTATTATTTTATATTATTATTATTATATTATTTATTATATTATTATTATTATTATATTATTATTATTTATTATTATTATTATTCTTATTATTATTATTATTATATTATTATTATTATTATTGTTTATGTCTTCACTCGTTTTATTATCTTATTAAAATTATTATCTAGGTGGCAAAAAGATAAGAGCACCAATCTTTACATATTGAGTGGCTAACAGCAATAGTCTTGATGCGCGAAAGTGTATCCAAAGCCTCCAGTGTCCAAGCTCCCCGAACGTAAGAAAAAGCAAAGGTATGAACTTGTCAACCGTTGGCTTCACATTTGGACACATATTTCTTTTTCTTCTTCTCCACAACATTATGTAGGGCTACCCCCGGGGCCCACGAAGTCACATCAATACCTGCAAAAGGAGAGATCCCAGTCATTATTATTTACTATTACTATTATTATTATTATTATTGTTATTATTATTATTATTATTATTACAAAACATCACTTCATTAGAAAATCAAAGGAAATTACAAGAAATTAGTGGGGAGCCGAGAGACTAACTGGGCCCCCAGTCCTCTAGCAATAGCAAAACAAACCCTACTAAAAATATAGTTAGCACCACGCGCGCCAATATCTTGAGTGACCGAGAACTTTCGAATTCGCTTCAGCAGGTTCACTGCCTCCTTCTCGAGTTCACCAAAAGAAGAGAAAGAGAAGGGGATGAACCTATATCCAATATCAGCGCATTTGGTTTCGTACTTGACACGTTTGCGCTGTGCAGCTTCAATCACGGCACGCCCTGCCACAAAGTCAGTCATACCGGTTTGCGTCAAGGGCGATGACCCAGTAAGATCAACTCACACATCAAGGCCTCTCTCCCACGAGTCAGCTGGGCGTAGGTGTTTGTCCCTCTCTCCGTAGAGCCCGATATCAACTTCTTTACGAGCTGAAACCCCTACCCGGGAGCATATATCAGCGAGAGTATCATGCACCACATTATGTCGATGTTTAATACCAATAATACCTGCGCATGATGCAGCATGATCCCCATAGATGTCACCCGTAAAAACCTTGAAACAAGCAGAGCACGGCATCTGAGTGGAGAAAAAGGGGACACCTAGACGATAGCATAAAACACACCAGTTGGTTTTATTATTATTATTATTATTATTATTATTATTATTATTATTATTATTATTATTATTATTATTATTATTATTATTATTATTATTATTATTATTATTATTATTATTATTATTATTATTATTTTAACATCACTTTATTATTATTATTATTATTATTATTATTATTATTATTATTATTATTATTATTATTTTTTTATTTTATTATTATTTTTTTTAACATCACTTCATTAGAAAATCATAGGAAATTACATGAAATTAGTGGGGAGCCGAGAAACTAACTGGGCCCCCACTCCTCTAGCAATAGCAAAACAAACCCTACTAAAAATATAGTTAGCACCACGCGCGCCAATATCTTGAGTGACCGAGAACTTTCGGATTCGCTTCAGCAGGGTCACCGCCTCCTTCTCGAGTTCACCAAACGAAGAGAAAGAGAAGGGGATGAATCCATATCTAATATTAGCGCATTTGGTTTCGTACTTGACACGTTTGCGCTGTGCAGCTTCAACCACGGCACGCCCTGCCACAAAGTCAGTCATACCAGTTTGCGTCAAGGGCGATGACCTAGTAAGATCAACACACACATCAAGGCCTCTCTCCCACGAGTACAGTAACAAGTCAGCTGGGCGTAGGTGTTTGTCCCTCTCTCCGCAGAGCTCGATATCAACTTCTTTACGAAACGAAACCCCTACCCGGGAGCAGATATCCGCAAGAGTATCACGCACCACATTATGTCGATGTTTAATACCAATAATACATGCGCATGATACAGCATGATCCCCATAGATATCACCCACAAAAACCTTGGAACAAGCAGAGCACGGCATCTGAGTGGAGAAAAGGGGAACACCTAGACGATAGCATAAAACACACCGGTAGGTTTTAGCATTCATAGTCTGTCCCAGCCCAACAATCGGGACTACTCTGAGCCAGTCTGAAGTATGGTCTTCCATCTGCGATCTCCATAGGGCCATCTGTCTAGCAGATAAGCAGAAGGTGGATTCAGCCTTATTATTATTATTATTTATTATAACACCACTTTTATTAGAAAAAGTGAAAAACCCATAGGATTACAAGAAATTAGTTGGGAGCCTCGAAACTATCTGGGCCCTCACAACTCTATCAATAACAAAGCTAATCCTACTGAAGATATGAATAGCAACACGCGCTCCAATGTCTTGAGTTATAGAAAACTTTCGGATCCACTTCAATAAGGTCACCGCATTTGTCTCAAGTTCCCCCAGAGAGGAGAATGAGAATGGGAGGAACCCATACCCGATCTCCGCACACTTAGCCCCATACTTGACGTGTTTATGTTGTCTGGCGTCAGTCACCACACGGCCTGGCACAAAATCAATCATACCAGTTTACATCAAGGGAGACGACCCGATCAAATCGACACATATGTCCTGGCCACCGTCCCAAGAATAACGCAATATATAAGCTGGACGTAAGGCTTGCTCCCTTTCTCTAAAAAGCACAATTTTCACCTCTTTACGAACCGAGACCACGGATCGAGAACAGATGTCAACCAAAGTATCACGCACCACATTGTGCCGATGTTTAATACCAATAATACCAGTGCACGATACATCATGGTCCCCATAAATATCTCTCGTAAAAACCTTAGAACAGGCTGAGCACGACATCTGAAGATAAAATAGATGAACACCTAGCCGATAACATAATACCCATCAGTAAGTTCTGGCGTTCATAGTTTGTCCCAACCCAAATATCAAAACCACCCTAAGCCAGTCTGAAGTGTAGTCCTCCTTTTGCGATCTCCAGAGTGCCATTTGTTGAGTAGATAGGGAAAAGGTGGATTCAGCCATTTGTGTAGCACATGTGAAATATATATTTGCCAATTTCTTCATGAGTTTGGGGGCAGCGATCTCATCCGGGTTACTCAAGAGGTCGACTTCCATTTTCGCATTAAAAGCACACAAGGCCTCTTCGAAGGAAGGTCCAGAGGTTACAATGCCAGAAAGTCTGAGTAGCTTAGTCTGTAAGTTGGCGGATTGGAGTCTGGATGCAAGGAATGCATAGTTCAAGGCATCACCCGCAGAGTATAACCCAATTCCACCAAATACAAATGGCAAGGTGGCAAGCCTCCATTGCCAATCACCAAAACCAGGTCAAGAAGCAGTAACAATACGCTCTAGAGAAGAACGAAGTGCCGCATCAAATGAAATGTGAGCATGCTCAAAGACCCGAGGAGTACATCTGCGCATAAAAAAGTATAGCTTGGAAATACCGGCACAAGCACAAAGGAGCAACAACTTACATTGAGGGTCCTTAAGCTTAGCAACAGCATCCATGAGCTCAATAGTTTTAGCAACCTTTTCATAACAAGCTCACTACTGAACACAAAGTCCACACTAGCAGGCCCACCCAACAATTTAACACCATGTAATGGTCGAGCAATATTAGGCGGAAAGACACCTACGAGCATGATTATGGGGTCCTCCTTTTGCCAAAAAACCTTAGTTTTATCAACATTGAGGTGTAGACCGCGCCGTTATCCATCCATCATAATAAGCTCTAAAACCTTCCCCATGACCAAAGTATCTCCGATAATAGTGCCATCATCTAGATACCAAGCTTGAAGGGAAAGATTAAAGGAGTCTCTAATCTTGCATACTAAAGGATGTAACACTAGAGCAAAGAGAAGAGGTCCAAGGGGATCACCTTGTTGTACCCCATGGTGTGACCACAACGTGTGTTCTCCGTAATATAATCTAGCTGGGTTGGAGTTACAAAATTCCACCCAACGAGAAATGGCAGGACAACGCAGTCGAACCTCCTGTAACATGGTCTCACGTTCTACCAAATTGAAGGCATTTTTTAAATCCACAAATAACATCGAAAGACCCTCTTCGCCGCCACGGTCATCAATAAACCTATTCACGGCATGAAGAATAGTCTCCCCCTCCAGGTACCCCGACACCAAACTGAAGATCATTTAAATAACCATCTAAGGAATGGACGATCATAGAAGCACCAACCTTGGAGACTAAACGCCTCCAAATCGTCCCCACAACAATGGGACAGATACCACCTCCGGGCTTGATCAGCGGTGTGAGAGGAGCACTAGCAATATACTCACCCAACGCCCTAGGGAATTTACCATCAAGAAAAACATTTACCACATGGGTGATATAATCGATTAACTCATCAGAAATAGCCACAACAGCACCACTAAAACAATCCAAAAGGTCTTTTGCATGCAAACCATCTCGACCACAAGATGTACCACGGGGATCATATTAAGAATCACAGAAGGAGGGCAATGAGGTTATGATGATCAATAGTTATATCCGGCAGAGAAGGAGCAGACTTGAAGGGATGCTTAGCCTTTAAGTCCTAAAGAGTAGTATCATTATAAGGAGCAACACCTGAAGAAGAAAGAACTATGACATCAGTGGTATAATGGCCATCATAAATCTTCCTCTTACATTGCTTGAAATTACGCTCACCCAAGTCCAAGTTTTCCTCATCAATATTAGACCAAGCAGGGGAGGGTTTAGCTAAAACCTCTCTAACAAGCTGAAAACTACCACTAGACGTACACCAAGATCGAATGGCATTAGCGATATATTCTTCTTGACGTTGGCGCTTAATAGCAAACCTATACTCCATGTTACTCCTCGGGAAAAAGTTTTAAGTAGAAAATGAGGCAAGACTAATAGGCTAACCCAACAAGAGATATCCTCAGGTGTGCAGATCACCTTATCAAGAGCTCTTTTCTAAACGCGAGAAAATCCTAAAGGACACTTTTGAGGGATAGATTTGACATTGTGCAACCCTTTAGAGAGCAAAGTGTCAAGTAAGTGTAGATCAAAAACATAATGCTCCTCCAAAACCAAATCTTCAACACAAGCAAGTTGGACAGAAGAAGGAACTTGTGGCTTGACGAGATCAAACAACACAAACCTAACAACACCATCGCCACAATCAGGGGGTGACACAAAATCAGATCCATGCTGACACTTAGAACGAAGAGTTTTTGTCTTAAAACAAACCCCACATAACCGCAGACCCATACGTTTCAAAGTAACCTCAGGCGCCTCAAAGACAAAAAGATTAGTGGCTACAGATAGTTTGGTGGTGGCTAGCGAATCCTTATTGAAATGATGATCACGAAGATGAGAGATCAATGAGGTTTTGGTGAGCCCATTTACACTAACATCGTGACAAACACTTAAACCATCAAAAGGAAAATGAAACCGTATGATAGCCATAGAAAATGGTATCAAGGCACACAAGACAAATTGCAAGTCTCGTGAGACAAACCACAAGCCACACGGCAGGTTTACCAAGGTTAAACGGCAATTCTTTATAAGTCAAACCGTAAGAAGCCCTGAGTCAAAACGTAATATACTTAGAGCCAAACCGCAAGTCGTTCCTGAAGCAAACTGCTGTACAATCACCATAAGTCAAACCACAAGTCAAACAGCAGGTTTTCCAAAGTTAAACGACAAATCTTTTTGAGTCAAACCGCAATATACTTAGAGCCAAACTGCAAGTCCTTCCTGATAGGCAAACTGCAGTCTGTTATTAACCAATAGGCAACACAACAGTCTTTCCTGAAGGTCAAACTGCAAGTCCTTCCTGAAGGTCAAACCGCAGTCTAATACACAAACCGCAGACCTGTTTTAGACAAACCGCAGTGTTAGGATTAATAAAATCTATGATGAAGTGTCAGTCACCCCAAAATATATTTACCATATTATAGCTCGTAGACGTATTAGTATATTAGTTAGATTAGCAGTAGTGTAAGTAACACCGTGGAAGAAGGACGGGTCTTTACCCACTGTATGCCTGATCCACAGCCCGAAGGAGGGCTTAGTCATTTGTATAAATAGCCCTCTCCCCACAAGGGAAAGGGTTGGATGTTCATTTGGTAATCTAACCTTCTATGTGTTTCTCTCACTAGAACATCTCACTTTCTCTCTCTACTCATTTCATACGCTTCTTTAATGTATGTGTTGATGTGTTTATGAAATCCAATATGTTACAAATGGTATCAAGAGCCATGATTTGATCAATCATCTTTCATGTTCTTGGATTCTAGTGGATTTCATAAGGTTTTTGGGGTTGAATGAGCTTTGAGTAGATTGTATCATTTGGTTCATTTCTAGTGTTAAAGTTTGGATTTTGATTGTACTTTTGTGTTTAGAATCATCATATGAGCTTAGGTTTTGAATTGGAAGGCTTGAATCATCGTGGTTGGGGTGTTTTTGGATTGAAAAGTGGTAGTTTTTGAATATAAGTACGTAGCGAGTTGCGTCTCGTAGTACTGTTCTTGGATGCGAGTTGAGTTGCTCTTTGAAGCGAGTTGTCTCTTAAGCGAGTTGTCGTTTAAGTAAGTTGTCTTGGAAGCGAGTTGGTTGCTTAAGCGAGTTGTTACTTAAGAGTTGTGTTCTAAGCGAGTTGCTGAAGAAGCGAGTTGGTTTTAAGCGACTTGACTATTGAGCGAGTTGTCTCTGTATGCAACTTGATTCCATGCGACTTGTCTATTAAGCGAGTTTTCCTGAAAGTGAGTTGATCAGGGTGCGAATTGTCTAATACACTACTTGTCTATTGAGACTTGTCACTTCTTCGTGCTACATTTTACGGTTGTTCTTTTGATTTAGTAAAATCCTGTGAAAGAATCTATTTTCCGGTTTAATCAAATAATAGTAAAATTACGTGGAATATGATATTTATGTTATGGCTTACACCACTGATCCATTAATTACCAATGTGCTCAAACTATATGACTCGGTGGACAGCAGACAAAGTACGTACTACTCAGAGAGCTTAACCATGACTGACTCAACCAATGATGATCAAAACACTTCATACTTTGAGTCAAATCCTAAGGAATTTTACCAGCTAATGCTGAAACATGCCTTACTATTGGAATGCAGCATTGAGCCCTACCAACTACTTCACTCTCATCTCTTATAGTTCTTATCCACAACTATGGATCGAACATGTAGCGCTCTTTTCCGTCAGGACTTATCTACATTGACGAGAACCTTGCTGATGAACTTAGAACTATTGAAGCTTCAACTTGCCAAAAAGAAGGTATTAAAAGATGATTCCAATGCTGCACTTCAGGTTATCCACAACCAATTCCGGCCATTCATCAATAGGGAATATTCCGCAGACTTCGATCAACACTTGACTGGAATTTCTTTCAAGAAACATACTGGAATGGAAATTCAGGAGTTCATCAATACATTTATCTAACTGATGGATAATGTGGAAAAGTACATTGAGGAAGCTGCTCAAGAGGATGATTACGTGAATGAGTGTCAAGTGCAATTAGGATATAATGGTGAAAAGTCGGGTAATGTTTCAGTTGAAAGGTCGGGTGTTGCTGAATGCAGAATATCAGATACAACAAAGAATGATGTAACCAGCAGCTCAGTACCTCCTGTCACATTTGATGTGGATGCACATGTCAGACCGGTGGATGAACAGGTGTCATCTGATGAGGTATCCTTAACTGTTCAACATAATGCATCTGCTAATGTACCTAAACAAACTGATCTTAGGGCTGAACATGATTCAGATGAATATTCCTTGGTTGAGACTGAGTCTAGAATTTTCAAAACAAATGAAATGGTTGGAAAAAGGGTCTTTGATGAACTTTCAAACAAATACTCAATTCTCGAAAACACTGTATTTCCTTAGAAATTGCAATACAACGAAAAGAAGAAAGCTTTCTTGCTACAAAACCTTGCATAAATCCGGAATTCCCATAATTTCGAGAATTTTTTGAAATTAAATAGTTAAAAACCCAGCTTCAGGACAAAGACTCAACCATATGTAATCTGAAAATACAACTCTCAGATCTGCATAAGAAAATTAATATAGGGATGCACAATCTTAAATGTGAGGTTAGTAATGTGATTAAATCTAGGAATGATGAATTGGCTTTATGTGTGACCAAGCTATTAAGGGAAAATGAGTCCTTGAGGAAGAACTTATTAGAGAATAATACCAAGCTGTTAGATCAAACTAACTCCTTGTTGGTGGACATTGATAGTAGTAATACAGAACGATTGTTGCCTTAAAAATGAGCTCAGGAAAACTATTGGAAATAGAGTGAACACTAAGTTTGCAAAACCATCAACCTTGGGTAAGCCAATTGTAAGTAGTAATACAGAACGATCCTTAGTTAGGCAGCCCAATGCATTTAAAATAGAAAGATTTAAACCATCAAAATCTAAGCTTGCCTCCGAAGTTGATGAAAATATAGTTTTGTCAAAACCAGTCACTTCACTAATTCATTCCGATATGATGAATAACAATCCCCAGCTTAATGATCGAAGCTCTAAGATCAGGAATATAATGAGATCATCTAGACCACATAAGAAGCATCAAATGGCTGACCACTCCCCTAAGAAACAAACTAATTGCAAAAGGACCAATGTTCAGAACAGGGAAATGGTTACATCTTCTTCTGAAACTAAAGGATCTAACGCTGCTAGCTGTTGTTTTAAGTGGATTCCTACTAGTAGATTATTTAAGTTCACAGGATCCAAACAGACTTACTCACCTAGATCTTGTCTTAAGTGGATGCCCACAGGGAAAATCTTCAAGAATGTTGGACTCAAAGGGATTCCCATCAATGATACTCCTAGGCCTGAATGTAAAATATCCGAAGATGAGGACATAACTGCTACTATCCCTCAAAATGTCATTCCACATATGCTATTAGTGCAGATACTCCTCAGTCTTTTTCAGGTACAATGCTCAATTCAATCATGAACATCATGACCTGGTTCCCAATAGAACTGAAGACTGCTCACTCATGAATCGTAGCTTGTCAGAATTGACGTACCTCGTACTTTGACTCCTGATCACCTCTACTCAGGACTCGTTCTCATTAATTCTTGTACAAATTTATCCACATTCTCTTATTCTCAAAAAAAAATTCTTTACACTACATTTATTCTTCTACACTAAATTTAATTTTACACAAAATTGAATAAAATTAAAAGATGTATCTTTTCTGCCATCGATAACATCTACGGACCTAGAAATGACATTTAACAATGGCACGAGGCTTTAGATCAAGTTCAAACAGATTCTTTAAATTCTTTTTACTATTACTTGTCCTAATACTCACATTCTTAAGTTGACTAAGATTCACGGCAAGGAATTGAGTCAATCAATGATCACTTTCTCACTCGTATCATTGATTGAGGGGGAGAGTTGTATCTATTGGCTTATGTTCCCCATGTCCCTTTATGTGCGCCTGTGTCAGTTATCTTGCTTGTGTGTCTTGGTTGTTGCATGCTACTTGGAGTGATTTAAGTTGCATAATTTTATGTATTTTGAACTGATGTGCTTGTCGCTTAGGTTATGCAAAATGATAAGTCTCTTCATGTATGCGTGTTGTTAGAATATGATTGTATATGCGAGTTGATGAATCTCTTAATACATGCGAGTTGAACTTCTAGTTTTAACATGCGAGTTATTAAGTATAGGGACTGAATGTGTCCACTCTTGAATGTTTTTAAGTAAAGCGTGTTGATAAATGGTCAAAACACTTGGTACTTTGGTCAAACGTGTTTCATCATTCTCTCTCTATTCGAATTCTTCAAAGAGAGTTGTATAACTTGTGATTGTGTGGTAGGTTATCTAATTTTGCTATACATGCTTCTATCATGATTATTATTAGATCCACTTCCCTAGTCTTAACCCATCGTGCATATTTCATCATACCTAAATCGTTTCGATCTAAAACTGTTACTAGGTTTGATTCCTGTTTTATTTAATTTAATTTAATTGATATTGGGTTTAGTGATAATTGATTAGGGTATTCATTGTTATGATCTGAGATTGTCTATATGTGTGGATAATGGAGTTAGGTTATTTTAGTGCTTGTTGGGTATTAGGTAGACTCATATGATTTGGTTGTAGGATATGTTATAAACAATTGATTAGGTCCTTTGACTGCTGATTTCTTGAGTTTGTGGTTCATCCTTGTGGCAAATATCATGTCATGTGTGTATGAGTTTGATAAACTGGGTCTCTCGTTATACATTCTTATATTTGAGTTGCCCCTGATTGCTTATATGCGAGTTGACGTACGTTATGCGTGTTGATCATAGTTTTGACCAAATCGAGTCGATGGATGCGAGTTGCCTTATGCCATTTACCTCATACGTTTTGACGTATGCGAGTTAATACACATTGTAACCGATGCATGTTATCTTATGCGAGTTGTATCATGTGAGTTGTCCATATTGATAGCTGTATTAACTTACAACGTGTTCTTTGCAACTTGTTTAAAGTATAGATGTGTCCATGCTACTTGAATTGTATATCTTGTAATCTAAGTCTCTGCATGTTGATTACGTTTTACCATTGATGTGCATCTTATGTCTCCATCTTGGTCATATCTTGCTTTCTTCATATACTGTATATCACTATCAAAGTACTTATGATGTGGGGTAGATATTTGGTCAACTTTGTCTTACCTAACAAACTTTCCGGATATTGTTGTTGTTGTATGGGTGTTCCTCAGATCACAATTGCTGACACCACATCCTCTGAGAACCTTGCTACTACTGCACCAACCAATGTTCCTACCAATGAGGAAATACTTCCATTTGCAGAATGGGTAACAATAGCTAAGAGCAACTGCTATGTAGATGTGGATAGAAGCCAACATAATCCAATTTACCGACTGGCTATTGACATTTTGAAAGACACCAACTTCTTTGGAGCCTTAACCAAGCGTTGCACAATTCCTTCCATTTATCTTCAACAATTCTGGAACACTGTTACATGGGACAAGATATCTGCTACATACTCGTGTAAGCTTGAAGACAAGTGGTATGACATCACCATTGAGAATCTCAGGAATACTCTTTAGATCACACCAAGAGACCCCTCTAATCCATTCGTCACTCCACCCACTACTTCAGGGGTAGTTTACTTCAGGGTCAAATTCATTATATCGGGTTTTCTCCATCAGCTGTCACTACAAAGAGCCTACTGAATGATAATGGGGTTGATTACATGTTTTGCTAAGAGAGCTGAAAAGAGAGAGATTATGACGTATGAACACAACAGTTCATGCCTCGTTCTCTAAAGAAAAGAAAAGTGTACGTTTCAGTGCGCTTTATCTTCAAAAGAAGAGAAATCTTCTTATGACATCTGTTCACATCAGTTCAGGCCTCATACTTCAACATTATGACGTTTGAATACTTCAGTTCAAACCTCGTTCGCTAAAGAAAAGAAAGGTGTACGTGTCAGTGCGCTTTATCTTCTGAAGAAGAGAAATCTTCTTATTATGACCATTCTCATCAACATGCTTCATACTTTTTCCATGCGCTTCAGTCATCAAGTGAACCGGGCTATTGTTGATTGTTTTCTGATTCCACTTTCTCAACTATAATGACGATGGCTACATCCTGTGCTAATTTTGTGGGGGAGAAGTGTGAATAGACTACATTTGGATGATGTTCACTTGTTTAATCAAGAATGGCATATTCGTATGCAATTCTTGAGGGGGAGAAGAAGTGTGATAATTCTGCATGGTTGATTGACTTATGAGAATATATGGTCATACGGCTCCTAACTCATGTAAGAACCGAGCTTCTTCTTATCGGATCATCTTTACATGGAGTTTCTTCTAAGAGCCGTTGGTTGACATCTTCACTCGGATTGATGAGTTTATCGACAAAGTGCTTCCAGTTAATGCTTCACGTATACATCAACATGATGATTCCGAAAAATCTCTCTGTTCTTGTTTGATGTGATTGGTAGTTTGGTGTTACCATCTTGTGTGTTCGTTGCGGCCTGATTGCTGATTTCCTTGATGAACATCTTTCTGTTCTTGTTTGATTGGGAGGGATTTTAGTTAAGGGGATTTGGAAGATGTAAGTTAATTGGGATGCTTTTTGGTGGGATGCTTTTTGGTGTGAGTTGAAGATGTTAACATTTTATTCCCCATTCGGACAATCTTGAAGAAGGTCGAGTCTACAGTCGGTTCTACATTCTCTGCTACATGTTAGAAGACTAAAGACGAGTTGCATTTGATTATCTAAAGACTTCTTCCTAATCTGGGCATTTATCAAACAGATTGTCGGTTTACGGGAGAGCACTAATTGGGGGAGGGTGAAATGTCAGATTTAATCCCCAATTAGACTTGCTCACATTATTCAGCATGTTGATTCTCACCAAGACTTCAAGCGTTCTTCTAAAAGATTTCTAGTATTTAGGCTTTCAAAGAGTTGCTGATTCTGAAGTGTCAAAACCAGCAAGGGGGAAGGAGACACGTATCTAAATGCGAGTAAACTTGATGAACTTAATACTTCTAAGTAATTGAAGGTATCCCGGGAAAACAAATGTCATGACCGCAGAGAAACACAAGGTTTTACTCATCAAGGCGTTTAGTGTTCTTATTCCAACTATGTGGGGGAAGAGATGGAAGAGTTAGTTTCTGAAGATGAAAGAGGTACACAAGTGTGTGATGATTTTGATGTTATCACAATCATCAGGGGAGAGAGATTGTGTACATTGGGGATGCTCAGCTGTTTTACTTGAGGGCTTAATCGGTGATTGATGAGTGTCTAAATACTCATCATTTTTGTACTGTTTAGAATGCCAAAAACATCTGAAAACACTCAGAAATGCATCAAAATGATGAAAATATCACAAATAAGTGTTTTATGTGTTTTAAATGCAAAAATATCAAAATCAGATGAAAAACGTATCAAGTTTGCATAATTGGCAGTTTTAGTCCCCCAAGTTTCAAAAGTTGTCAAAAACAGTCCCTGGTAAATCAAAATAAAGAAAAATATCATTCAAGGTCCTTGAAATATTCTAAATTATCAAAAATGGTCCTTGAGTGAATCTTTGGTCAAATGGCAGAAAAGGTCCCTAAAGTTTGAAAAGTGTCATAAATAGTCCCTGGATTTATAAAAAAGTGAAAACTATCAAAAGTGGTCCTTGTACTATTCATATATGGCAAGTTTGGTCCTTGTGATAAGTTTGGAGAGTTGGCAGTTTCAGTCCTTCAGTTTTACCAAATTACATAAATGGTCCTTGTTATTAATACAAACCAAATGGACCTCTTTTTGTATTAGTGAGCCCAACCAAAACAAATAGAACCCCTGCCATTATACCTGTGACCCCCCATTTTGACCCCCTTCATATTAATACTTCAGTCAACAAAGTCAAAACCAGATACACTGTTCATCCCTTACCTCTAATCCCCGCCAAAACCAGATACCATGGTGGTTTCCTCCACTTGATCCTTCTACCTTTACACCTGTCTTCCAAGTTGTTTACCCACCCCCCTCCACCTTCACAATATCCCAAAGATCATTAATTGATTGAAACCTGCTTATAGACTTTTGGCGCCAAAAACTCCACATGGACAGTTATGATGAAATTTGAGGATCCAATGGCTGAAATCAAGTGGGAAACAATCAGAGGTCGACAAGAAGTCTAAAAAGTCTATAAAGAAGAGATGAGAAGCAATGTGGGAAAATATCTAGAGTAAAATTTAGTTTTCTTAAGTCGTTTTAGCTTAAATTTAAATTCCAGTGTATGTTTTAGCTTTTGAACTTTGTATTTCAAGTTTACAGTGTACAATAACTCTTTTGAAGTCATCAATTTCAGTTTTAATGCAAGTTTTCAGTTTATGCTATTTTTCTTGTTCAAAATCTCATGATTAATCAAATGTTGTTGTTAGTTGTTGGTAAGGACTAAATAAGCCCATATAAGCTCCTAGAAAGCTTTTTCAAGCTTTTAGAAACCTTAAAATTCAGTTTAGAAGAAAAAACCAAAAAATACCAAAAATACAAAAAAAATAGTTGAAAAATAAAAAATCCATGGAGATGGTGATTAAAGCTGGAGCAGGGTGAATATTGGATTGCCCTGGGTTAGAGGCTTAGTGGTAAGCCTATAGGAGTGGTCTTTTGTCCTTGGTTCTGTGGTTTCAGTTGGATAGACTCTTGTAAGCTTTTAACTCAACTTTTGCATGTTACTGTATAAGTAAGTTTATAGCTTAAATCTCTGTGTCTTTATGTTTATTAGTTATAATTAAGTATATTTAAGCATTAAAAACAGTTACTTGTTCTTTTTAATTTGTAGTTAAAATCTTGTTTTAAACAGTTAAATTAGCATAAGTGTAATTTCTTAGTTTTATGTTGTTATTGTTGTTATTTAATGTTTCTTTAGTCTTATTTTATGATAATATAAGGTCTGTAATTAGTTGTATGGTTTTAATCTTTGAAAGTCTTTGGAAATCTTCAAATCAGTCTTATAAAGTCTTGTTTGGATTTGTTAGTTAAACTGTGTTATAGGTTGTTTGTGTTGTTGCTTATTGTTGTTCTGTGTCACATACACATCTAATAACTCAAACAAACCATAAAATCCTGTCCTTCTTTAAGAAAAAGTCAAATATACCTTTAATCTCATCTTACTTTGTAACTCTTGGGATTAAAAGTATAAAAGTCATCAAAGTAGCTTAGAACTTGGTAACTCAGCTTAATTCCATCTCATTTTAGCTTAATATTACATAATCAGTAAGTAGTATTGATTTAAAGTTCATCAAAGTCAACCTTTAGTATAAATCAAAAAGTCAAAATTTTCAGTTGGTCGTTTTTGAATAAAATAGATTATTTTATATAGGACTTAATTTTGAGTTTCAAGCTTTGTGCTTTTGGGTTATTAAAATCTAGTTGCTCATCTTCATCACTGTATTTTTTATATTTTCTAGATAGCTTGTTTAATAGCTTATTTTTCAGCTTCTTTTGAGTCCTTGTCTGAAAAAGGTGCCCTGTGCACAGTTTTACAACCATTTTCACAAGCTCACACAGAGCTTATTATTGGACCATAGTGTATGAGCTTTGGCTTTTTGGAAAGGTCACCAGCTCCTCTTGACACCTCAGTTCTTGTTTTGAGCTTTTAAGCTTATTTGATAAGCTAAAATTGCTTGAGAAAGTGGCTGCAGGCCTGTTTGGTTGAGAGACTTATCATAAGTGCTTATTTGATTATTTCCAGCTTTTCAGTATGCTTCTTTGTTCTTTTTAGTTTTATTTGAGTAGCTTGTAGCTTGTTGCATCTTATTCTACCTTTTGTTCCAGCTTGTAAGCTTATTTGAGCTTAAAACATCATAATAAGCTCATAAGTAAACTGTTGGGCTTTTAAGCTTCTAAAACAGCTTATTTTTAATTTGTAAAATTTTTGTTTTCATTAAAGTTTCATAATATCAGTAGTTAAATAGTTTTGAAAAATAAAAACCACAAAAACATCATTTTTAAATATAGTGATAGCGTTTATTTAATAGAAATTAGCTTTTTGATTTTTCTTTTCAGCTTATTATTAAGCACTTTGTGTTTTTATAATTTTCTTAGCTTTCTGTCACCATAGGATATTTTTAAAAAAAGTTTCATAATTTTCTCAGTTTGTTTAGTATTTATTATAATTTTAAATAGTTAAAAGTCTTAAATAATTAGTAAAAAATAAATAAAAAGCAAAAAAAAAATATCTTTTCAGTTTTAAAATTAGTTTTATAATATTCTAGATTTTTCTAAGTTAAAATTTTATTTTTCCAGGTTAATTTTATATTTTCTTGTATTTAAGTGTATTTTAAATAGTAATTAATTAGTAATAAATAAATAAAAAGTGTAAAAAAATATATTTTTAATTTTAAAATAAGTTTTATAATATTTTAGATTTTTCTAAATCATAATTTTATTTTTATAGCTTTATTTCACATTTTCTTATATTTTAGAGTATTATTAAATAATAAAAAATAGTTTTCAATTAATAATAATTAAATAAATAGTTGTAAAAATAATTTTCTTTTTCCAATAATTTTCTTTTATTTTTAGGATTCCAAAAATATCATTTTCATATTTTTAGGTCTTTTATTTCTTAAAACTCACGTTTTGTTTTATACGTTTACGTAGTTTTTTTATACGTACGTTTAAGTTTGTCTTATCTGATTGTTGTGTTTTCAAATTCTGTATCCAAATACATTCCAATCAATCAGTAGTGTAGTTATCAATCATAACCCTTACTGATCACTATCCTTAGTGATTATTCGACATCTGAAAGTTGTTTAACACCATTCAGTCTCCGTGGGACTTAACGACCCAGGAATCCACTATATTCCTCTGATCTTAATTGCATTTGCTTTCTGAGCTGTTTTAAGTTTATTACGGTTGACCATTCACAAGTGGTTAGCTTGTGTGATTAAACTTGACTGTTTGGGAGCCAATCAAATTTTGGCACCGCTGCCGGGGAGGCTGTAAGCGTGTTTTAAAGCAGTTTTCAGACCCGTACTTGCACATATACCACCTTTTGTAAACAGTTTTTTGTAAAGTTATCATTAATCAAAAAGTTCATTAACACTTTTCCAAAAGTGTTAACAACACCAAACAAAATATAAAACAACAAAACAATCGTAACGTTTTCTAGCTTGTGTTTCTTTTAAGGTGATTCTTAAAGAAATACGATTTGGTTAAACGAGACGATACCAAAAATATTGTCCAAAAGTTTTTAAACCCTTTGCACAAATCTATACCTACGTCTTTTTAGTGGTACTTAAATACATAAAAATCAACCACCGCAAATCAAGGCAGTACACCTACCAACTGGGGGTGTGACCATTAATAATTTCCCGAACAAAAGATTTAAAACTTGCCTTTGTGTCCTTGTGATTTGGTATACCTTTTTCAAAGAAGCCATTTTATTTGTGATTATTGGTTTAAGTTCACTTGTCATTTTGCCTCGCATTTGTTTTGAAAACTGATTTTTATACTTAGTGCATGCGCACTCGTTCTTCCAGTTCTACAAGTCCACTTTCTGAGCTTGCAAATATTCCTCGTAGACGTAGAGGACGTTCTGCTCCTTCAGTCGTGACTGAGGAACGTCTACCACCACCACCCCCTGTCGTAATGGCAGAAGACAAACCAATGAATGAGCTTCTCCAAGCACCCATCGAGGGTTACGGAGATGCCATTATTGTCCCAGCCATCGTGGCTGATACCTTTGAGCTCAAAACCGGGTTGCTTAATCTTGTAACCCAAAGCCAATTTTATGGTTTTGAGCGGGATGATCCTCATGCACACATTCGATGGTTCAACAAGATTGCATCTACCATCAAATACAAGAATGTCCCACATGAAGCAATCAAGCTTCTTCTGTTCCCTTTCTCTCTAGAGGGACAAGCCCGGAATTGGCTTGAGAAACAACCCCCTCGTTCCATTGAGACATGGGAGGATCTAGTCACCAAGTTCGTTAACGAATTCTATCCTCCATCCCGAACTACAAGTCTTAAGAATGAGATAATGAAATTTTCTCAAAGATTTGATGAATCATTCGGTGAGACATGGGATCGTTAAAAAGAGTTGCTTCGCAAGTGTCCGCATCATGGTTTTACCGAGTTAATGCAAATGGATACTTTCTACAATGGTCTGAACCAGACTAACCAAGACTCTTTAAATGCCTCCGCGGGAGGTAATTTCTTGAGCAAGACCACAAAAGAAGCCTTGCAAATCATTGAAAACAAGTCCCAGGTCCGCCCTTTCCGAACAAAGACATATCAGACTCAGTCTAATGCAGGACCTTCTACTTCATCTCCCGTGAGTACATCTAGCACCGATGCTAAGATTGACAAACTCACGGATATTGTTCAGGCTTTGGTTCTTGCTAACCAAAAGAAAGTCACCTTCACACAGACACCATCACATGGTGAAGTGAAGAAAGTCGAGGTTTGTGTTACTTGTGGTGGCCCTCATGCATACTACAACTGTACTGCCACCGATGGTAGTCCGTTTGAAGCCAATGCTCTAGCCGGTACTTCACATCAGGGAGGTAATCAATACCGTCCTCAAAATGAACCAAACTACCGTGTTAATACTTATCAGGCACCACCCGGTTTTAACCAGAATCCTAACCGGAAACAGAATCAACCTAGAATGAACCAAGGTTATCAAAACCAAGGTAATTTCTATCCCGGACCAAATCAAGGTTTCCAACATCAAGGAAACCTTAATCAAAACAATTTCAATCGAGGGAATCAATTTCATGGGAATATGAATCCTAATCAAGGAAATTTTCAAAATCAAGGCCCTATTCCTAACAATAGAGGCCAGAATTTTCCTAATCAAACCCAAGCCATTGTTCCAACTGGACCATCATCTGATGAGTTATTGAAGCAATTCATGAAATCCCAAGATGAAATGAACAGGTTGTTGGTCAGTCAGATCGCTGATCTAAAGAAGTCTTTAAATGATCAACCCTCGGGCTCAGGAAAACTTCCGAGCAACACGATCGCTAACCCGAGGGGCGATGCTAAGGCGATCACAACCAGAAGTGGTGTTTCATACAATGGACCCGCTATTCCTACTACCTCTTCTTCTTCTCTCCCGAAGGTAGTGGAAAGTGAACCTGAGGCAACAAAGGACACGGAACTTCCTACTAATAATGGAGGTACCAACGATGTCCATCCTCAAGTTGTCCCGAAACCCAAATCCAATCCAGGAGTTGTTTTTGAACCTCCAGTAGCTCCCATTGAAAACCACAAATCCAAAACTTCTATTCCTTACCCATCACGTTTGAATGAGCAAAAGCTCCGCGAAAAAGCCAGTCATCAAATGGACAAATTTTTTCAAATTTTCCAAGAACTACATTTTGACATAAGCTTTGCGGATGCTATCATGCTGATGCCCAAGTTTGCATCAACTCTCAAACACATGTTAAGCAACAAGGAAAAGCTGTTTGAAATGGCAAAAACTCCTCTGAACGAGAACTGCTCTGCAGTTATCTTGAAGAAGCTTCCAGAGAAGCTTGGAGATCCTGGAAAATTTCTCTTACCTTGTGTATTTCCAGGAATGGTTGAATGCTTTGCCTTAGCCGATCTTGGTGCAAGCATCAATCTAATGCCTTATTCAGTATGGAAGAAACTTTCTCTTCCTGAACTTACTCCTACATGCATGACTCTCGAGCTTGCAGATCGTACAATATCCCGTCCTCTTGGCATTGCCGAGGACGTATTTGTGAAAGTAGGAAAGTTCCATTTTCCAGCTGACTTTGTGGTTGTTGATTTTGATGCCGATCATCGGGTTCCTCTCATTGTTGGACGAGGATTCCTTAGAACGGGCCGTGCTCTCATTGATGTATTTGAGCAAGAAATCACATTACGTGTTGGTAATGAAGCTGTCACCTTTAACCTTGATCAAACTTCGAGGTACTCCGCAAACTATGATTCTGAATCGGTTAACCGAATAGATATCATTGATGTTGCTTCTGAAGAGTACTCTCAAGAAGTTCTTGGTTATTCTCATAATTCTATGAGTGGGGATCCCACCACATCTTCTCAACCTATCATAGCCAATTCTACTCCTTCTCTCACTCCGTTTGAGGGAAGCGACTTCATCTTGGAAGAGATTGAAGCATACTTGGCTACTGATTCTGTTCCATGGGAAATTGATCACGCTCCAATTGACATCGAGGGGGACATACTTCTCATTGAGAAGTTGCTTTATGATGATCCATCATCAACCCCTCACACTAGTGATTCAATTCCAGATGAGGTTAATAACAATGAGATTAACCCGGAGGGAGATATTCTTCTTCTTGAGAAGTTGTTAAATCAGGACACTTCTCCTCCACTCCCTCCCGTCGAGCTTCATAACAAGGAAGTCAAGTCAGTTGAGAAAACTGAAGAATTTCCTGAAGTCGAACTTAAGGACTTACCACCTCATCTCGAGTATGCATTTCTTGAGGGTGATGATAAATTACCAGTCATTATTGCTCGAGATTTAAGTAAAGATGAAAAGACTGCTCTCATAAAGGTCTTGAAGTCACACAAGCAAGCAATTGCTTGGAAACTCTCCGACATTAAGGGTATCAACCCTGAATTTTGTACTCACAAAATCTTGATGGAGGATGACTTCAAACCAGCAGTTCAACATCAGAGAAGAGTAAATCCAAAAATCCATGATGTTATCAAACAGGAGGTTATCAAACTTCTTGATGCAGGATTAATTTACCCGATCTCAGATAGTCCTTGGGTTAGCCCAATTCATTGTGTTCCTAAAAAGGGTGGCATAACTGTTGTCACAAATGAAGAAAACGAATTAATTACAACTCGATTGGTTACGGGATGGCGTGTGTGCATTGACTATCGTAAGTTGAATGACGCTACCCGTAAAGACCATTTTCCTCTACCCTTCATGGACCAAATGCTTGAGAGATTAGCAGGGAATGAGTACTATTGTTTCCTTGATGGTTTCTCGGGTTATTTTCAGATTCCCATTGATCCACAGGATCAAGAAAAGACCACATTCACCTGCCCATCCGGAACTTTTGCCTACAGACGTATGCCTTTTGGCTTATGTAACGCTCCTGGCACGTTCCAACGATGTATGATGGCCATTTTCCACGACATGATCGGGGAAACAATGGAGGTGTTTATGGATGACTTCTCGGTCATTGGGGACTCGTTTCAAACATGTCTCTCCCATCTAGATAAAATGCTTAAACGGTGTGAAGACACCAATCTTTGTCTAAATTGGGAGAAGAGCCACTTTATGGTCAAAGAAGGCATAGTCCTTGGCCATAAGATTTCCAAAAATGGGATTGAGGTAGATAGAGAAAAATTCGATGTTATTGCTAAATTGCCTCATTCTACTACCGTCAAAGGTATTAGGAGTTTTTTAGGTCATGCCGGTTTCTATCGCAGATTCATACAAGATTTTTCTAAAATCGCCCGGCCTATGACTCATCTTCTTGAAAAAGATGCTCCTTTTATCTTCTCACCCGCGTGCATCAAAGCTTTTGAAACATTAAAGAAAAAGCTTACTGAAGCACCCATTCTCGTTGCTCCCGACTGGGACTTGCCTTTTGAGCTCATGTGCGATGCAAGTGATTTTGCTATCGGTGCAGTCTTAGGGCAACGTAGAAGCAAGCATTTTCAGCCTATCCACTACGCGAGTAAGACTATGACTGAAGCTCAAACTCATTACACCACCACAGAAAAAGAGCTATTAGCCGTGGTGTATGCGTTTGAGAAATTTCGGCCGTACTTAATCTTGACCAAATGTGTGGTGTATACGGATCACTCGGCTCTCAAATATCTCTTTGCAAAACAAGATGCAAAGCCGAGATTGCTCCGTTGGGTTCTCCTCCTCCAGGAATTTGATATCATTATACGTGATAAAAAAGGAGCTGAGAACCTGGCTGCTGATCATCTGTCCCGTCTAGAAAACCCTCACCAAGATGTTTTCGAGAAAAAGGAAATAAATGAAACATTTCCTCTCGAGACACTCAATGCGGTTTCTTTTCGTGGAAACTCTACCACCCCATGGTTTGCTGACTTCGCAAATTACCATGCGGGTAACTTCATAGTGAAAGGGATGTCGACCCAACAAAAGAACAAATTCTTCAAGGATGTTAAACATTACTTCTGGGACGATCCCTACTTATTCAAAATATGTGCGGATCAAGTCATCTGACGGTGTGTTTATGGACAGGAAGCTATGGACATTCTCAGAGCTTGCCATGCTGGACCCACCGGGGGCCATCATAGTCCAAACTACACCGCCAAAAAGGTGTTTGATTCCGGGTTTTATTGGCCCATGATTTATAAGGATGCCCACGATTTTGTCAAAGCATGTGACGCTTGTCAACGTCATGGAAATATCTCTCAAAGAAATGAAATGCCACAAAATGCCATTCAAGTTTGTGAGATCTTTGACATCTGGGGTATTGACTTTATGGGGCCATTTCCATCATCTCGAGGAAACAAATACATACTTGTGGTTGTTGACTATTTGTCAAAATGGGTTGAAGCGAAAGCTTTACCTACCAATGATGCCCGAGTTGTTGTAAAATTTTTAAAATCTCTTTTTGCTAGGTTTGGAACTCCGCGAGCTATAATCAGTGATCGTGGTACACATTTCTGTAATGATCAATTTGATCGTGTCATGCAAAAATATGGTGTAACCCACCGTCTATCTACTGCATACCACCCCCAAACAAGTGGGCAAGTGGAAGTTTCTAACCGTGGTATAAAAAGAATTTTGGAGAGGACAGTAGGCGAAAACCGTGCATCCTGGTCGGATAAACTGGATGACGCACTCTGGGCCTTCCGTACAGCTTACAAAACACCAATCGGGTGTACTCCATACAAGCTAGTGTACGGAAAGGCATGTCATCTTCCGATTGAGCTCGAGCACAAGGCATACTGGGCCTTAAAACATGCAAATTTCGATATTCAGACAGCTGGTGATCACAGAAAAGTTCAAATGAATGAATTAAATGAACTCCGTGATCAAGCATACGAGAACTCTTTGATCTACAAACAAAAGACAAAGAAGATTCATGACTCTAAAATCAAGAACCGCGTTTTCAACATTGGTGATCGAGTCCTTCTTTTCAATTCAAGATTGAAGATATTCTCGGGAAAGCTCAAGTCCCGTTGGTCTGGTCCATTTACTATTGCTAAGGTTTATCCTTATGGTACCATTGAGTTATCTCAACCCGATGGTCCAAATTTTAAAGTAAATGGTCGTCGAATAAAGCATTACTTTGGAGAGGACATTCCACCCGTGGTTGTCCCGGATCTACAAACTTTCCCCATGAACCAATGAATGCGGGGATCGAGTCAAGCTAGCGACTCGGTAATCAAAAACAGTAGCACACACCATATGGGTTTTCACTCATATTTCTGATTTCTTTCTACTATTCTACCACCCTAGTGTGGGGGAGTTGCCCCCCGCTATTGTATATAAGTTCTATATATATATATATATATATATATATATATATATATATATATATATGTATATATATATATATATATATATATATATATATATATATATATATATATATATATATATAAATGTATATACCAAAAATAAAATAATGGCCGTAATATTTCCCTTTTACGTTCTATGTTTCGGCATAACTGCCGGTACTTTGAATATTGAGGGCAATATTCATTTTTAAGTGTGGGGGGGAATTCTCACGAATTTTATCATGTAATTATTCCACCCAATTCCCCCATTTTTGGCCAAAATGTTTTTTGGAGTAAGTGTTTTTCACTTACTCAGCAAATGGTAATCAGTCTGCCATGTCTAACCCACAAAAGGATTGGCTAATCCAGGAGCAAACGGCTCTTGGTAAAGATATCTCAAATCCGTTTATGGCTTGCAATTTGCCCAAAATTGTATGGTGTTCAACTCACCATATCTTTAATTAGTAAAGAGTTGGCTAGCCCGCAAGTTTATGGCTTGTGGTAAAGGAAGTGGAAAAACCATAATTGGTAATCGACTCACCAAAGATAATATTGATAATTTATCTAAGAGTTGGCAAGTCCAGAAGCAAACGGTTTCTGGTAAAGACAAATCAAATCCGTTTACAGCTTATGATTTGCTCAAAATCATTTGGTTATCATTGTACCAAGGTTCTTACTTGAACTGAAACAATTGGCTACTCCAGAAGTGATGGCTTTTGGTAAAGAGTTCTTTAAAATCCATTAAAGTTTCAAAACATTGCTAGGGACTAGCAATATCTTAGTGTGGGGGATTGATGAGTGTCTAAATACTCATCATTTTTGTACTGTTTAGAATGCCAAAAACATCTGAAAACACTCAGAAATGCATCAAAATGATGAAAATATCACAAATAAGTGTTTTATGTGTTTTAAATGCAAAAATATCAAAATCAGATGAAAAACGTATCAAGTTTGCATAATTGGCAGTTTTAGTCCCCCAAGTTTCAAAAGTTGTCAAAAATAGTCCCTGGTAAATCAAAATAAAGAAAAATATCATTCAAGGTCCCTGAAATATTCTAAATTATCAAAAATGGTCCTTGAGTGAATCTTTGGTCAAATGGCAGAAAAGGTCCCTAAAGTTTGAAAAGTGTCATAAATAGTCCCTGGATTTATAAAAAAGTGAAAACTATCAAAAGTGGTCCTTGTACTATTCATATATGGCAAGTTTGGTCCTTGTGATAAGTTTGGAGAGTTGGCAGTTTCAGTCCTTCAGTTTCACCAAATTACATAAATGGTCCTTGTTATTAATACAAACCAAATGGACCCCTTTTTGTATTAGTGAGCCCAGCCAAAACAAATAGAACCCCTGCCATTATACCTGTGACCCCCCATTTTGACCCCCTTCATATTAATACTTCGGTTAACAAAGTCAAAACCAGATACACTGTTCATCCCTTACCTCTAATCCCCGCCAAAACCAGATACCATGGTGGTTTCCTCCACTTGATCCTTCTACCTTTACACCTGTCTTCCAAGTTGTTTACCCACCCCCTCCACCTTCACAATATCCCAAAGATCATTAATTGATTGAAACCTGCTTATAGACTTTTGGCGCCAAAAACTCCACATGGACAGTTATGATGAAATTTGAGGATCCAATGGCTGAAATCAAGTGGGAAACAATCAGAGGTCGACAAGAATTCTAAAAAGTCTATAAAGAAGAGATGAGAAGCAATGTGGGAAAATATCTAGAGTAAAATTTAGTTTTCTTAAGTCGTTTTAGCTTAAATTTAAATTCCAGTGTATGTTTTAGCTTTTGAACTTTGTATTTCAAGTTTACAGTGTACAATAACTCTTTTGAAGTCATCAATTTCAGTTTTAATGCAAGTTTTCAGTTTATGCTATTTTTCTTGTTCAAAATCTCATGATTAATCAAATGTTGTTGTTAGTTGTTGGTAAGGACTAAATAAGCCCATATAAGCTCCTAGAAAGCTTTTTCAAGCTTTTAGAAACCTTAAAATTCAGTTTAGAAGAAAAAACCAAAAAATACAAAAAATACAAAAAAATTAGTTGAAAATAAAAAATCCATGGAGATGGTGATTAAAGCTGGAGCAGGGTGAATATTGGATTGCCCTGGGTTAGAGGCTTAGTGGTAAGCCTATAGGAGTGGTCTTTTGTCCTTGGTTCTGTGGTTTCAGTTGGATAGACTCTTGTAAGCTTTTAACTCAACTTTTGCATGTTACTGTATAAGTAAGTTTATAGCTTAAATCTCAGTGTCTTTATGTTTATTAGTTATAATTAAGTATATTTAAGCATTAAAAACAGTTACTTGTTCTTTTTAATTTGTAGTTAAAATCTTGTTTTAAACAGTTAAATTAGCATAAGTGTAATTTCTTAGTTTTATGTTGTTATTGTTGTTATTTAATGTTTCTTTAGTCTTATTTAATGATAATATAAGGTCTGTAATTAGTTGTATGGTTTTAATCTTTGAAAGTCTTTGGAAATCTTCAAATCAATCTTATAAAGTCTTGTTTGGATTTGTTAGTTAAACTGTGTTATAGGTTGTTTGTGTTGTTGCTTATTGTTGTTATGTGTCACATACACATCTAATAACACAAACAAACCATAAAATCCTGTCCTTCTTTAAGAAAAAGTCAAATATACCTTTAATCTCATCTTACTTTGTAACTGTTGGGATTAAAAGTACAAAAGTCATCAAAGTAGCTTAGAACTTGGTAACTCAGCTTAATTCCATCTCATTTTAGCTTAATATTACATAATCAGTAAGTAGTATTGATTTAAAGTTCATCAAAGTGAACCTTTAGTATAAATCAAAAAGTCAAAATTTTCAGTTGGTCGTTTTTGAATAAAATAGATTATTTTATATAGGACTTAATTTTGAGTTTCAAGCTTTGTGCTTTTGGGTTATTAAAATCTAGTTGCTCATCTTCATCACTGTATTTTTTATATTTTCTAGATAGCTTGTTTAATAGCTTATTTTTCAGCTTCTTTTGAGTCCTTGTCTGAAAAAGGTGCCCTGTGCACAGTTTTACAACCATTTTCACAAGCTTACACAGAGCTTATTATTGGACCATAGTGTATGAGCTTTGGCTTTTTGGAAAGGTCACCAGCTCCTCTTGACACCTCAGTTCTTGTTTTGAGCTTTTAAGCTTATTTGATAAGCTAAAATTGCTTGAGAAAGTGGCTGCAGGCCTGTTTGGTTGAGAGACTTATCATAAGTGCTTATTTGATTATTTCCAGCTTTTCAGTATGCTTCTTTGTTCTTTTTAGTTTTATTTGAGTAGCTTGTAGCTTGTTGCATCTTATTCTACCTTTTGTTCCAGCTTGTAAGCTTATTTGAGCTTAAAACATCATAATAAGCTCATAAGTAAACTGTTGGGCTTTTAAGCTTCTAAAACAGCTTATTTTTAATTTGTAAAATTTTTGTTTTCATTAAAGTTTCATAATATCAGTAGTTAAATAGTTTTGAAAAATAAAAACCACAAAAACATCATTTTTAAATATAGTGATAGCGTTTATTTAATAGAAATTAGCTTTTTGATTTTTCTTTTCAGCTTATTATTAAGCACTTTGTGTTTTTATAATTTTCTTAGCTTTCTGTCACCATAGGATATTTTTAAAAAAAGTTTCATAATTTTCTCAGTTTGTTTAGTATTTATTATAATTTTAAATAGTTAAAAGTCTTAAATAATTAGTAAAAAATAAATAAAAAGCAAAAAAAAAAAAATCTTTTCAGTTTTAAAATTAGTTTTATAATATTCTAGATTTTTCTAAGTTAAAATTTTATTTTTCCAGGTTAATTTTATATTTTCTTGTATTTAAGTGTATTTTAAATAGTAATTAATTAGTAATAAATAAATAAAAAGTGTAAAAAAATATATTTTTAATTTTAAAATAAGTTTTATAATATTTTAGATTTTTCTAAATCATAATTTTATTTTTCTAGCTTTATTTCACATTTTCTTATATTTTAGAGTATTATTAAATAATAAAAAATAGTTTTCAATTAATAATAATTAAATAAATAGTTGTAAAAATAATTTTCTTTTTCCAATAATTTTCTGTTATTTTTAGGATTCCAAAAATATCATTTTCATATTTGTAGGTCTTTTATTTCTTAAAACTCACGTTTTGGTTTATACGTTTACGTAGTTTTTTTATACGTACGTTTAAGTTTGTCTTATCTGATTGTTGTGTTTTCAAATTCTGTATCCAAATACATTCCAATCAATCAGTAGTGTAGTTATCAATCATAACCCTTACTGATCACTATCCTTAGTGATTATTCGACATCTGAAAGTTGTTTAACACCATTCAGTCTCCGTGGGACTTAACGACCCAGGAATCCACTATATTCCTCTGATCTTAATTGCATTTGCTTTCTGAGCTGTTTTAAGTTTATTACGGTTGACCATTCACAAGTGGTTAGCTTGTGTGATTAAACTTGACTTTTTGGGAGCCAATCAGTGATTCAGAGATATAATCACTTATTCCGGTGTTGACATCCGCAGAGATTGTCACCCGCAGAGATAATCAGTGATTCGGCCTGCTTCTTCAATGTTATCGGTTATTCTCTCTTTGGGCATTTGGGTACTTTGGGTTCTTGAGCTTCATACACTTTCTTCAGGGGAGAGAAAAGTTTACATCGGGGTTATTCTTTAGCTATTGGACTTAATCTGCTACTTCGATGGTATAAGTTTCTTTGTCTTCGGGTATGTGTATTCGGGTTCGTGAGCTCTAGTCTAAGAGACTGACTGCATCAATTCATCTACTTGGTGGAAGTGTTCTCTTGACACCTTTTGGAATGGATTGCTTCAGACTTCAGTGGAATGAAATTTGAGAAGAGTTATTTATGTGTGGGATGATACGTTGTTGTTCTTATATTGGATGATATAACCTCGAACAAAGAATCACGGTGATTATTCTTAAAAGGAGCAGCAGGATCGATGATAATGGTGTGCTTCTTTGTACACCTGGCTAATGGAAGCTTGAAAGAAAGCTTTGAATCTGCTCAGCTAAAGGATTTTCGGTTTGGGAGGAAGCTGCCAAAGTCTCACTTTCAGATGGTTCAATTTCTTTCTTCTATGCAAGAGCCTCGGAAGCTTTGGTGGTGAGAGTTAGGGATGATGACTTCTATCTTCTACAACGGGGCTGCTCGATATCCTTATCTCGGTACTCGTATCGTCATCTTCTTTAACTATATCATTTATTCCATCTTTGTGTATATTTATTCAAAAACCAAATACAAAAATAGAAAACCAACAAAAAGAAAATAGAAAAATATAAAACCAAGAAAAATCCATAAAAATCTGAAAATTTTGAAAAATACCAAAAATATGTTTTCTAAAGACATGTCTTCTGGTATCGATAACATTTACGGTCTTAGAAATTTCATTCAATAATGGCACGGGACCATAGATGAAGTTCGAGAAGGAGGTGTAAATATTCTTTTCAAAACATGTCTCAAAATATGGCTTACAGTTACTTCTGACTGTGACCCGCGCTTAAACCATGGTTTGCTATTATTTCAGATAGCAACCCGCTCTTCAAAAGAAAGGAAAGTGTTGCGCTAAACCAATTTTTCAAATATTTCGTGCACTTATCCTAAAAACAAATGAGGAAAGTATGTCGAAGGACTGCTGTTCCTACTCAAATATTTTTCCGTCTATAAATTCTTCAGAAAAATATTTGTTGTTTTCTAAAATGGTGGTAAATGAGTTGCTTGTAAATCTATCAGATTCAAAGTTTTTGTGAAAATTGAAAACTCAATCAATGACTTCAGCGCTTTTAATCTTTTCAGAAAATAAGTCATTGATTGAGGGGGAGAATGTTTTCAAATTTATATCATCTAACGGACTTTCTTAATTATCCTACGTGCTTATCTGAAAAAAATATAATTGCCTATGTTGAAGGACTAGGTTTCTAGGATATGATTGTTAGGTTTAGATGATTAGAGTTTGAGAAACACATTTTTCCCATACCTTACATGATCTGATTGATATGTTGGATTGACTTTTATTAGTCGATTGCTGTTTGGGTGTTGTCGACCACCATATATTTGTATGTGTGTTCACTAACGTATGCAGGTATATCGGTATATAAGAATGTTCCCGATCCGGATCCCACAATTGAAGACGATTGGATGCCGAAAGGAAAGGGTAACTATATCTTGGGTTGACAAATGAAGAAACGGAGCTTAATTGGACTTCAATGGAGAGTTGGCATAAATGCAACGTAAGAGGTGTCACTGCATCAGCAGATGGTTTTCTTCTAAGTGATTGAAGAAACGGAGCTTAATTTGACCTCAGTTGGCATTAAAATGCAACGAAAGAAGTCTCACTGCATCAGCAGATGGTTTTCTTCCAAACCCTACAGCAACAACAACGGAAGCTTCTCAACCACCTAACGTATCTTTGTGCAGGGATAATAGTGATGATACCATTTCTCTAAAACTTTGAAAAATATTGTTTTGAAAATGGGAAAATATTGTTTTGAAAACAAATCGGATTCAAAGTTTTTGAAATCTACCGGACTTTATTTTGTCAAATCTTAAGTGATTTCAAATTATGTATTTTCAAACAATATATCTTCAACTGAGTCCGTTTGTACGAAAATAAGTGGTGATCTAAAGATTTAATGTTATGTCATGGTATGATTTTTTTTATTTTAGAATCAAGGTCTTTCAAAATGAAATTTTTTTTGTTCTTGTTTGATTGTGAAATTGTTTTGTTTTACTTAAAAGATCTCTTAAAAACTATCATACCTGACACTAACAATCTTTAATGTCTATAATTGGTCCTCTATCAGTCATTTTTCAAAATTAGATCTTGCCACGTCTTTCCCCAAACTTTTCTAAATGATTTAAATCAGATGGGATCACAAATCTCAAATGGTTTGATATTTTTGATCGGGGGAGAGATCGTGATTTAAATCTCAAATCTGTTTTAATGGGATCGGTTTTAGTCCTTTATAGGCACTCCTGCCTCCATGTGCCAAACGATTTAGGAATACACAATGCACATGTTGAGGAGGAGGATTTATCCAAAAACCAGAAGAGTATTTAAACAAGGCCACATTTTCTCCCATGTTTTCTAAACCTAATTAAATCACTTGGGATCCAAAATTTCAAAGGGTTTGATATTTTGATCGGGGGAGAATTTGTGATTTAATAATGAAATTTGATAAAAGGTGATCGTTTTGATTTAATTGTGCAGGCTGCTATCTCATATGTGCTAAACGCTTTCGAATCTCGAAGCACATATTGAGGGGGAGCAAATAAACTATCGAGGTACGAAAGATTTTTTTTAAGTGATTTATAAAGTACCTTGATTGAGTTTTCAAATGGTTTCTTAATGGCTCTTGTGATTGTGGATGTGCTTTAAATTAACTCCTACCTCTATGTGATAAAATGATTTCAAATATCCAAAGCACATATTGAGGGGGAGAATTTACCAAGAAAATCAAATGGCTTTTTCTATGAAAATTGTGATCAAAGAAAATATTTCAAAGTACTCTTGCCTCCATGTGCTAAACAACTTCAAGATCATATGCACATGTTGAGGGGGAGCATTTTCTAAATGATCAAAACTATTAAGGTACAAAATGCTTTGATCTCGTATCACAAGTACCTTGATTGTTTTTCCAAATGATTTTTCAATTGGTTTCAAGGAAGAATGAACTGTACCAAAAGACCGACCATTTCACTTTATGCATGGAGTTATAAGGATGGTGAGGTTAGGTATTAGTTCCCACGATCCGCCAGAACCGGAGGGATCTACCCAGGGACAATCCACTAGATAGTGTAGAAGTCCTTAGGTATATTGAAAAAAAAAGGAGAAAAATAAGAAATGGGAAGAGTGCCGACTGAGTCTGAGCTAGTACTGGAATAAACCCAACAAGGTTCTAGTTATGAAGTCTCGGTAAGCACTGAAGGGGTTGAAGAATGAAAAAGAATTGAATGTGAAAAAAGGGTGAAAAGAAATAGCCCTCCAATAATTCAACCTTAGGTCAGTAACCGAGTTCAATACATATGCTACTGGTGGTTACTAAGGTAACACTGGTATTGAAGACAAGACGTCATGGACCCAGTGACGCACTGCACTAACCTTCCCAAGCTACTCAAGTTCCTCTTAAAAGGGCTTGTTTCATTCTCACGGGTAACCGACATTATCTATCGACTTTCTCTTAGAGATTGTTGATATTGAAGAAGGAGACCCTCTCCCTTGTCTCCGGCATAGGAACCAAATGTGCACAATTGAGTCTAGAGCCAAGAGATCATCCACAATATCTCATTAGGACACAAATTTAATGAAGACTTGCTGTTTCACACAATGTGGAAAGTAAGTATATATTAAGAGTCCTACGCATTATCCTTGTGGTATTGCCAGAACATCCGAGTGATATGTAAAAATATTCACGATGAAGATGGAAATCTTTCTAGAGCCAACATCAAACAAGCTCTTGGTGGGTGGCATGTGAGATCTTTACTAAAGATCAAGCTTGTGACAACTGGATTGAAACGATGGGGCGATTCACTCTTGAATCAACCTTGGTCCAGGAAAAGGATTGACGGATACCTTTGAAAAACCGGTCGTTGTGCTCAAAAACTCTTTTCTCTAGCACTTCGACTGTGTATTATGTTTTCAAAATAAAAAGGGTATTTATGATTGAAAATTGATTTCTTCTTCTAAACCTTCGTCGTATTGAAAAACTCTTTATCTTAAGCAATACGCGATTGTTTTCAAATCATTTTTCATCAATCAGTGAATCTCAATTCGCTGGTTCACTCACTTCGTGTTGTCTTCTTTGAGACGTTCCAGTTTGAGAACAGCTAGAGCAGCTGCGAAACCCTGTCAAGGAGATTCTTAGGAATCCTACCTGATCACAGGCAGTACTTGTACTGATCAACGGGGAACCGTGGGCCGTGTACCTCAATTCAATGAAAGTGATCAAAGACACTTTCGTTTGTTTATTGCTAACTGTTGTTTGCAGGTACATTTGGACGGTTGCAGCTGATCAGAATTGAGGAGTCAATCCAAAGCCGCATGCTCACAGCATCCACACTTAATTGAAGAAATCATGACTGGTGCATATCTACATAACCTGGCTCTGATATTTCATACTATGCTTCTGCTTCGCTGCTGCAAATATCATGAACCAGTAAGGCTTTCGCTACTCTGATGGAAAGATGTCATGATTCAAAAGTGTGAGCATGTCGGTCCGAACGTCACAACTTCACATGATGGCAACACAATAAAGGGTGATCCAGAGATTTGCTGTGACTGATGATCTCAATGAAAGCTCGAAGATCATCAATGATGTGGATCAGTTAAAGGCCTCCACTTAAAGTACAAATCAATACGGACTTTGAAGAATCGCTACTAATGCACAAAGATGCAGATGTTGAAGAATTCAAGTCTACAAGCTCAAGAACGAAGTCAATGATAGAATGCTAGGAAGCAAAATGTATTTCATGGGGTGACCTCCCTTAGGGGGAGATTGTTAGGAATTGGAAATTCCATGTTAAAGTGTCGATCACCCCAATAATGGTCTAGCATATGTTAGCTTGTAGATTTGTCGTTGTTTACGTTATTTAATGGTTAATTAGTTAGTCAGTAGCGTATAATAGTTTTGTGTAACACCGTGGAGGAAGGACGGGTCTTTACCCACTGTATGCCTGATCCACAGGCCGATAGGAGGTCGTGTATTCTGTAACTATAAATACCCCTTCCATCCAAGGAAGGGGTGGAGCTTTTCTTAATCTAACCTTACAACTTTTGTGAACCAAGTCTCTACCAAGAAATCTCTCTCTCTCTACTTTCTCTCTCTAATGGCAAAAATGTATTTTGATCATCCAAGACCTCCCGAATCATCAACACAATAAATATATCGATCCTACATAGACTAAACTCTCTGAATAAAGTCAAAGGAAAAAAAGGCCTTGGCAAAAGAGTGATTCCCAGCATCAGGTTTTCAAAGCTCACTATCCATCATATGCAACAGATTTACAAGTTTACCCCACGAAGTGAGTCAGCCCTTCACGAAGCCAGCGGTGAATTCATTCTTGGCAACTTAAAATATGTCGCCAGAGGACATGACAAGGAAATCTTTGGAATGCCTATCCCTGAAGCTCTTCTTACAGAAAGAATTAAGAAAGCTGATTACTTCAAGAGATACTTAAAGAAGGCCTCCAGCACAACCGATGATGACACACCAAACCCTACTTCCACGCAATCCAAATCAAAACAATCTGAGTCTACCTACTCAAGTCTTCCCAAGAGGAAGAAGAGACCTGATAGCTCAGTATCTACTGACTCTCCACCTCTAAAGCAAAAAAGGAGAAGGAGAGATGCTGGAAAGGGTAAAGATAAAGGAGAGATGAGATTACTGGATGAAGACGAAGCAGCACTACAACAAGGAATCCAATTGAGCTTGGAAAGTCTTGACTTACCACAAAGACAACCAGTGGGAGGAGTTGTGTTACGAGAACCTGTGTCAGCACCACGCCAATCAACTCCCGTTGCACAAGGTAAAGGAAAAGGAATTGCAGGTGAAGAAGCTGTACAAGCAGCTCAGATGTTGTTAACTATCTCCACTCCGACTCTGAAAACGACATATCAATTTGAGCTCAAGAAAAGAAGCATTGAATCATCATCAGCTCAAGAACATTCTGGAGTGGAAAAGTATGTGTCTGACACACGGAAAGATACCCTTGCTTCTAGTGACACTCAGTTAGAAAGTCAGGAAACAGCACCTTCTACTGAAGAGGTTCCAGTGCTTGAGACTGAAATTGAACAAGCTCACACTGACAGACATACTACAGAGATTGAGGGTAATGAACTATTGGAAGGCTCACAGGAGATTCCTGAGCCAAGACCTGAGGATCACCACCACTTTGAAGAAGCAAACATGTCCACAGGATCATTGTCATCACTGAAGAATAATGAGCCTGACTTTACTTATGGTGATCAATTCCTAAAAGACAGACCCTCAGATATCGAATCTGAGAAACAAAACGATGAAAAGGAGGAAGTTAAGTCTATGTTCTCGGTCGCTATTCAACAAGACACATCAACCATTCCTCCAATGTCAGCACCTATAGTCACCTCATCATCTACAACTCCATCAATCTCACCTTCACCACTAACTCCTGCTCTGTTAACCGCACTTCCACCACCCGAACCTGCCTCAGTTCCACCACCTACTTTCACTGTTAGTAACCCTGTCACGCCACCGGCTTCACCACCTCCGATCAAAACAACTGTGTAATTGCTCGAAGAGGCCATGAAACATATTGAAGCTCTTGAGAAGCACCTGCCTAAATCTATCAATATCCTTGAACGTCGGTTATCCAAGCTGGAGCAGTTCAATCTTGATAATGAAGTTATGAATTTCATTGAAGCAGAGGTTAAGGATGCAGTAGAATGGGCGATAAAGGCTCCACTACATCAGAGGTTAAAGGATCTACCCACCTCTGTTGGAACAAAGATCCGAACTCAACTAGGGTATAAGCAATATTGATTGATTGAATGATGCACAACGGAATAACAAGAACACAATCAAAGTTACCAACAAGGTTTTTCTAATAAAACAATGACCCTCTCTGGATCTCTATTACTCTTTCTCAAAAGATGTTTTTCCTCAAGTGTTTTTTTGAGAGTTCTCAAATACAAAAGCCATCTGTTCCTTTTATACACAAGGAACCCTAAATAGACAATAAAATAAAATAAATGCATATCACTACCTAAAATAGCTCATGCAAATCCTAACAAACTAATACTGAATAACTATATCCGTAGGAATACAATATCAGCGGGAACCATGTCATCAGCAGAAACCATCTATAGCTTCAGTAGGAACCTGTCAGTAGAACTTCATCAGTAGGAACTTCTTAAATTCCCAACAATCCTCCCCTAAACTTTAATTTGACTTGGTTAACTTTAAGTTTCCAGTTAGATGTGTAACTTCCAAAGCATGAGGATTGATACTTGAACTTCTGCAGAAAAATAAAGTAACCAGCAGCAACCAAGTCTATATATATCGGCAGCAACTAGAAACCATCTTTGAAGAACAAGATTCCACAGCAACTCCTATCTTTGAGCAGCAACAGAATCAGTAGCATCATGAGTAGATTTGATAAGCCTTTACCAAGTAGCTACTCACTCTTGGGCTAGCTAGTCCTTTGGTGGAATCATGACATCACCCTGGTGAACTAGTAACCAGTCCAACACTTAGAACATGAATCATTGGTGTGTTGGATAACCCTAATGATTTTAGGCAAATCATCACAGCCATAAACGGTTTTGACATGTCTTTACCTGTAGTCGTTTGCTCAGGACTAGCCAATCCTTTGGTTACCCAATAGGGCAACAACCATGGTGAACTGATGACCATTTCAACTCTTAGCAATGAAGCATGGGTGAGTTGAGTACCCTATGGTTTTGAGCAAACCATTACAGCTATCAACGGAATTGAGATGTCTTTACCAAAAACTGTTTGCTTTTGGACTAGCCAACTCTTTGATGGAATGTCGTCATCATCATGGTGAGTTGATTACCATTTATGGATTTCCGCAGCCTTTACCACAAGCCATAATCTTGTGGGCTAGTCAACTCTTGTGTCAGTAAGACATGGTGAGATGAAAACCATTAGTTGGGTGGTAATTAACCAACACCAAAACCTGCATACAAGAAAGAGTAGAAAATAATACGATTTTTTTTTCAACTATAAATAGAAAATAAAGAAAGAATAAAAATATACAAAATATGTAAAATATACCATCAAGCAGCAGCAGAAACCAAAGAAATATGTAGTGTCAGTAGAAACACTAAGCCTCCCGTAAGGCTTATGAGGATCCAACAGCTGCAAAAATGGTTAGAATACAAAAAAATACAACAATAAGCCTCCCTTTAGGCTTATGCCTCCCCTCAATCAATGCACCTGACAAAGACTATTGTTCTTGGGTACCCAGAATGAACCTTTCCTTTGAGTTTTCCAAGAATAACCTGTTGAGGGCTTAACAGCAGTAGCCACTCTTACTCCACCATGTGCCATGTTCATATGAGATACATAAGGTGTATATGACTGAAAATAAGAACTTGTAGGTCTATAGGGCATAAGTCTAACATTACTGTTCCACCAACTAGTAGTAACTGGTGAAGAATATCCTCCACCAGAGGGAACTGGAAAAGGCCTATTAAGCCTATCAACAGAAACAAATGCATACACCTTTGGCTTACCAGTAGGAACTGGTTTACCTGCTCTCACATGTGCAGCTTTGGGAACAAATGGAGGAATACTAGCAACATTAGTCCATGTGGGTCTAAAGGTCTTTTGGCCATAGGAAACACCCATCCTTATCTCATGATAATCACAGTCTTTAATAAGATGGAGTTTACTACCACACACAAAACAAGATTTCTTCTTAAAAGACTTATTCTTAACACAACTTTGTTTATTACACATAAACTTATCACGAACAGAACTAGAAGCAAAATTATGTTTAACAAAATAAGTAACTGTCTGTGTTTTAGGCTCATCATCAGCTACTTTGGACTTGGGTGTCGTCTTGGGTGTGTGCCTAGGTGAGTCAGACTTTTCACTTGAATCACAGGAGGCATAGTCAGTGGACTGTAGGTCTGACAACTTGTCACTTTTAGAACAAGAGACAGAGTCATTAGTTTTGCTACTAAGGTCTGGCATGTCACTTGACTTTTTGCCATATAAATGGTGTGATCCATCAAAGTCTGAGGTAGTGGTGGTGGGCATATGTTCTCCTCTAATTGGTCCTGGGACAACATGCAATTCTCCTTCTTTTACATAATGTACTAATCCTGCTGATGTAGATTTAGATATATCAGTCCTTGCCTCTAAACCAACATATTTCCTAAAACCTAAACCTATCCCATAATTATGAGCTTGACTACCATAGAGATGACTAGCTAACTTGTCACCAGAAACTAGCCATTCTTTATGCCTAGCTACTTCATTATCCAACTTATCTTGCAATTCTTGTTTTTCTAGCTCTACTTTAGCTCTTTCTTTCTCAGAATATTTTAACTCATTTTTAGCATTAGTTAGATCTCTTTCTAACACTCTTATCTTTTCTTCATAAGCAAGCTGTTTCTTTTGAAACCAAATTTTCTGTTTTTCTAAGGTTTTTAAAGAATTTTTGTAAGACTGAACCTCTAGATAACATTCATTATATTTAGGTTTCGAATCATCATAAGACTCCTTAAGGGCATGATATTTAACATCACAACCAAAGACACAATTATGTACCTGAGAGATGCCCATAATTGCAAATTCTTTAGCATCACCTATAGTATAAGCTTCCTTGCTCATCTCCTTGAATTTAACCTTTCCACCATACCTTGCTTTGAGTGCATTCCATATATCACTTACAGCATCCATATAACAAAAATCTGCTACATAATCAGCAGGAATAGATTTAAGCAAGGTAGTTTTGGCCTTTGTCTCTCTTTGTACATCAATGTGTTCATCTGCAGTCATTGGAGGAAGAATAATAATTTTTCCATCGTGATCTCTTCCAGTCCTTTTCAAGCTGTTGCCATTTTGGATCACCTTCCAGATATTCATATCATTATTCATGATCCAATGTTTCATCTTCTTAGCCTAGACCTCATACTCATCATTCATCAAATAAGGAAATATAACATCATCCCTTTTATTATCAAATTCTGCCATTTTAAAGGTGTGGAGAGAAGTTTGGTTGAGAGGTTTGTAAAGAACTAAATGCAGCAGTAAAGTTATGTGATAGCAGCAATAATATGAGACCAAATGCAAGTGGGGACCAGTGTGTGAACAGCAGCAACAAAATGATCAGTAGTAACTCATGGGACCACAAAATAGTACATCATCACATGAGATCAAAATGAGCCAATCAAATGAACCAATTAAAACCAAATACTCACATGACAATCAAATTGATATCAGTAGAAATTATTTGAACGGTGACCTCACCGAATAACCACCACAACGAGCCAATGACAAGTTGAAATACTAATTTGAACCAGTCAAGGACATGTCCACCACAACAGCTATACACCACACCATAGCATATCAAATTCCATGTAATGACTCAATATCATATCAGTGGATAGAACAAGTAGGTCCACGTTGGAAACAGTACACAAGAATAACACAACTAGAGACCTATGTGATCAGCAGCAATGAGATATCCCCGTGATATCATCCAATCAACACAACAACACTGACCAATCAAAACAAACACCCAAATGAATTCAATAATTGAATAATGTGAGGGACAAGAGATCCACGTGATCCACGTCAATAAAGAGCCCCACAAATTCAACAACCAATCAAAAATCTTTAGAAAGAAAGCGATCTTGAATACATGTATTAATTCTCACGTGATTTCAAACTGAGAACCATCATCACGTGTACAAGAAAACCAATTAAACCTCTTCAAATACGTTCGACGAATCTACATCAACCAGATCACGTGTGGTCCAATCAAAAAGCAAGACTACCCTAACTATCATATACTGTATCACAGTGAATTTATCCCATGTCTTACCACGCTTCAAATTGACCAGCAATAATACTATCTCGTTCAAACGAGTGAAATCAATAGCAAGTGGGGACCATTTATTGTGACATATAAGATACGTACCCTATTAAATCAGTAGACCCATATTAATCAAACCAGATCCATATGCCTTCACGTCACTTTGTAAAAAGACCATACGTACAGCCGCCACAAATGAAGACACAAATCTGCTCTTGTCTGCCGCCTCCATTCTTTTTCCCAACTGATGCAGAAAACCTTAATTACAAGAAAACCTTATCAACCCTAGATCGAGAGCCACGAGGCTCTGATACCAATTGTTGAAATCAAGATCCGAACTCAACTAGGGTATAAGCAATATTGATTGATTGAATGATGCACAGCGGAATAATAAGAACACAATCAAAGTTACCAACAAGGTTTTTCTAATAAAACAATGATCCTCTCTGGATCTCTATTACTCTTTCTCAAAAGATGTTTTTCCTCAAGTGTTTTTTCGAGAGTTCTCAAATACAAAAGCCATTTGTTCCTTTTATACACAAGGAACCCTAAATAGACAATAAAATAAAATAAATGCATATCACTACCTAAAATAGCTCATGCAAATCCTAACAAACTAATACTGAATAACTATATCCGTAGGAATACAATATCAGCAGGAACCATGTCATCAGCAGAAACCATCTATAGCTTCAGTAGGAACCTGTCAGTAGAACTTCATCAGTAGGAACTTCTAAAATTCCCAACAACCTCCGACATGAGATCTGTCCTCTCTGATAGGATGTTTGACACTGGTGAACACAGGGACGAAGTCCACAAGAAACTATATGAAGCTCTCGAGGAATCGATCAAGCATGATGATCACTTGCAGTTTTTGGAAGATATTCATGAACGGGAAGGAAAGAAGAAAAGGAGGACTATGTTGAGGGAATCATTTTCTAGATTTCCTAATCAACCACCTCCTCATCCTCCTCCTCCTCCAACTGGTGGAGCTGGGACATCTGGAACTGGTGGATCTTCTGGCCCAGCTACAACTCCAAAGACAACACCTCCAACGCCTCCACCAGAAGAGCAAATGCTTAATGAAGAGTCTTTTGTTGCCGAAGAGTCAGAATCTGAAGACGATGATACTTCCACCAAGCATATACCTAAGATGTCCGAAGACAAAGATTGGTTTGATGCATACATTTCGGGTAAACGCATTAAAACCACTAGAGCTGCACCATCCAAGGATACATCTCAAAGCTGGTTAACCAAAGAAAGACCTCAAAATCCTGAACCTTCATGGGCTATTTCGGAGTCGGATTTGATTGTCCCTGACAACAACTGGGCAACCACCATTGTTGCCAATCATGAAGATCCTTCTGATGAGTCACTCCTACACATCACCGGTGACATGGGATGCTTCATCAAATGGTTATGTGACAAGCAGGGAATCACTTCACTCACACCAAAGGATCTTGAGGGGCCAGCCTTCGAGATAGTCAAAGCTTTTCACTTTGATGCGGCTCATCTACAATTCCAAATGGAAGAGTACCACAAGATGCTGACTGATCAAGTTGATGAAAATATCAGTCGCTTTAATATCAACAATCCTCTTCCTCTTGGTGGTGAACCTGGTCAGAAGACTATAAAATCTGACTTCTTCTTCAACCGAGACCTGGTCTATCTATGTGCTGGAACAGAAGGAAGAAGACCAGCCTTATCTATTTCCAAGATGAAGGCTGCAACCTACTTAGATCCAGGTCTTGAGCAAATGGTACCTGATCAATTCAGGGTTGACAAGGAACTTATGTATGACATTGCTGCCTCATATGGAGTTTCACATTGGTGGTTCAAGAAGAAGAAATTCTACATTGAAAGACATAGTGCACAAAAGAGACGCAAAGCAGTTCGATCAAAGCTGAGAATTCTAAGTGTGGTTAGTGTGGAAATCTTCCCAATCTATGGCTATGATTATCTGAAGAAGATCGTCCTGAGAAGAGCAGACTTGAAAGATCATGTTATTGAAGAAAACGACTTCAAACATCTGCTGCCAAGTGATTTTGAAGATCTATATCTTTTGAACCTCCAAGGACATCTTGACCATCTACCTGTTCGAGAAAAGAAGTCTCTCTCTTCCGCAGTCAATTACTGGATAAGAGGCTTAGTAATTCGACAAAGAGTTGGTGATTTTCAACTTGGTGTGGAAAGCTATCAGACTCAAGTCAACCTAACGAGACCTCAATGGGAAGCCACAGGGCATGAATTCTAACACGAATACACAGTGATTGACTCTTCTAGAGCTGTTATCTTTACCGACAAATACGGTTCAAGAATGCTAATGAGGCAGTGTGAGCTTTACAAGTTCAGTGATGGAACGCTCAAGATTGTTTAAGAAGAGTTGGATTCAAGGGTGAAGGAGTTCAAGCTAAACTTGAAGCCGGGAGACAACACGAGGTTCTGGACTGAACAGAATGTGAAGAGGTGTGAAGAGTTCATTGCTGCAATCGGACGAAGACTTAAGACAAGAAAGATTTACCGCAGCCTTGAAAGCTTTGTGGGTAGGAGATTACGTGAAGGACATTACAGGCTACTTCAAAGAACAGAATGAAGACATCTTCCTTTATTAGCCTTGTTATGTTTCATGTCATGTGTAATGTGGTGATTGTACTATTAACAACTATAACTATAATGTATAAAGTAGTGATAGGTTATGGCTTGTAGTTTCCCTTTTTATTCTAATAAGGGAACTTAGGAGTGTTCTACTTCAGATCAAATAAAACCGGACACATTTTTCTCCAACAATTTTTTTTCATATTTAAATCACTTGAGATCCAAAATCTCAAAGGATTTGAAATTTTTGATCGGGGGAGAAAATGTGATATAAATATGCAATCTGATAAAAGGTGATCATTTTGATTCAAATGTGCATACTGCTCTCCCATATGTACTAAACGCTTTCGAATCTCGAAGCACATATTTAGGGGGAATATTTCAAAAGGAAAATAAACTTTAAAGGTACTAAATTTTCTAATGGTTTTTTTATGGCTTTTGTGATCGTGGATGTACTTCAAAAGAACTCCTTTCCTCTATGTGTTTAAATTATTTAAAATATCTCAATGCACATATTGAGGGGGAGCAACTTTTTGAAAACCACATCCTTTCCCAAAAATATCTTTAACAAAGTATTTAAAATACTAATTTTGATCGGGAAAGTGATGTCAATATTTTTAGAAAATGTTGATCAAAGAAGTGAATTCTTAATTCTCAATCTGAAGATTTTCAAATCCTCTTGCCTCCATGTGCCAAAACAATTTCAAACATACGATGCACATGTTGAGGGGTAGCTTTTTCTGAAATATCAAAAAAATTCAGGTACAAAATGCTTTGATCATAGCTCACAAGTACCTGGATTGATTATTCAAATGGTTTTCGAATGGCTTCAATGGCAGAAGAACAATACCAAAAAGACCGACCAAATTTATTTTATGCATGGAGATATAAGGATGGTTAGGTTAGGTATTCGTTCCCACAATCCCGCCAGAGCCGGAGGGATCTACCAAGGGACAAACCACTAGATAGTGTAGAAGTTCTTAGGTATGATGAAAAAAAGGAGAAAAGTGACAAATGGGAAGAGTGCGGACTGAGATAGAGCTAGAACTGGAATAAACCCAACAAGGTTCTAGTAATGAAGTCTCGGTAAGCACTGAAGGGGTTGAAGAATGAAAAATAATTAAATGTGAAAAGTGTAAAAAGAAATAGCCCTCCAATAATTCAACCTTAGGGCAGAAACCGGGTTCAACACATATGCTACTGGTGGTTACTAAGGTAACACCGGTATTGAAGACAAGACGTCATGGACCCAGTGACGCACTGCACTACAACTTCCCAAGCTACTGAAGTTCCTCTTAAAAGGACTTGTTTCATTCTCACGGGGAACCTACATTATCTATCGACTTTCTCTTACAGGTTGTTGATATTGAAGAAGGAGACCCTCTCCCTAGTCTCTGGCATAGGAACCAAATGGGCACTATTGAGTCTAGAACCATGAGATCAACAATAAATCTCTCTAGGACACAATCAATGAAGACTCTCTGTTTCACACAATGTGGAAAGTGAGATTATATCTTAAGAGTCCTACGCATTATCCTTGTGGTATTTCTAGAACATCTAAGTGTTATGTAAAATATTCACGATGAAGATGGAAATCCTTCTAGAGCCAACATCAAACAAGCTCTTGGTAGGTAACATGTGAGATCTATCCAATAGATCAAACTTGTGTCAAATGGATTGAAACAATGGGGCGATTCAATATTGAATCTACCTTGGTCCAGGAAATGGATTGAAGGATACCTTTGAAAAACCGGTCGTTGTGCTTAAAATTCTTTTCACTAGCACATCGACTGTGGATTAATATTTCAAAATAAAAGGTGTTTATGATTGATAACTGATTTTCCTTAAAACCTTTGTTGTACTGCAAAACACTTTATATCAAGCAGTACACAATTGTTTTTCAAATCACTTTTCATCAATCAGTGAATCTCAATTCGCTGGTTCACTCACTCCGTGTTGTCTTCTTTGAGACGTTCCGGTTTGAGAACAGCTAGAGCAGCTGCGAAACCCTGTCAAGGTAATTCTTAGGAATTCTACCTGATCACAGGTAGTACTTGTACTGATCAACGGGGAACCGTGGTCCGTGTACCTCAATTCAACGAAAGTGATCAAAGACGCTTTCGTGCACTTTATTGCTAACTGTTGTATGCAGGTACACCCGACATTTGTAGCTGATCAGAATTGAGAGGTCAATCCATAGCCGCATGCTTACACAACACATTCATTTCTAGAGAAATCATGATAAGTGCATCAACGACTCTGATATTTTCACTCCATGCTTCTGCTACGCTGCTGCAAATATCATGAATCAACTAAAGCTTCCACAACTCTGATGAGAAGATATCATGATCCAAAATGTGAGCATGTCGGTCCATAAGTTTCTACCTCACATGTTGGCAATCCTACAATCGGACAATGTAGAGATGTAATGATGATGATGATCTCAAAGTATGCTCCTAATCACATATCAATGAACCACACCAAGTCAAGGAATTACTACTATTGCATGATGTTTAAGTTGCTGAAGATATGAAGTCTACGAGCTCGATCATCAATGATTAAAGTTTAATTGCTAGGACGTTTTCCAATGTAATTATTGGGGTGACCTCCCTTAGGGGGAGATTGTTAAGATTAAGAAAATCTATCATGAAGTGTCGGTCACCCCAACATATGTTTAGCATATTATAGCTCGTAGACGTATTAGTATATTAGTTAGATTAGCTGTAGTGTAAGTAACACCGTGGAAGAAGGACGGGTCTTTACCCACTGTATGCCTGATCTACAGCCCGAAGGAGGGGCGTAGTCATTTGTATAAATAGCCCTCTCCCCACAAGGGAGAGGGTTGGATGTTCATTTGGTAATCTAACCTTCTATGTGTTTCTCTCACTAGAACATCTCACTTTCTCTCTCTACTCATTTCATACGCCTGTTTAATGTATGTGTTGATGTGTTTATGAAATCCAATATGTTACACGCAGCCCACACCTAAAATGCAAGAACATCTTGGTCCCACTATTTTGGGATTACGTGTAACTAGTATTTAAGTGTTGGTCATTAATATTTAATAGGTTTCTTAATAGGCTGATATGTTTGTATTTAATGTTAGGCTTATGTAGTAAGCCCATGAGCCTATGCAAAGGCCCAAACTAAACAAGGAAGGGACTAGAAGTGTTGCCCTAACTCCCTTGCCTATAAATACTATGTAAACCTCACTTAAGGGTGTTGGTTCTTCATTTTATGCTAAACGTTTTCTTATTTGTGTGTGTGTGAATTTCCTACCGTCTCTCCTTCATCTCTCTTTCTATATTACATCTAAACATACTTGTGTTATCATATTATGGTGACCTAACTGTGGTATCAATCGCCTACTAGTTGTTTGGAACGTGTTTGGTTTCATTGTTTGGTTAGTCGTAGCGTATTGTTCTCGTTATTCATCTTTGGTTACGCATAAACTTTGCTTTTAGCACTCAAATCTTGAAGCTTGGAAATTTTTAAGGTTTCTATAGTGTTTAGAATCATAGTTTTGGCAAAATGTTTGGAACATTACGTGTTTTTAACTCGTTTTTCACTCTTTTATTATTGTTCATCATCTTTTACGAATAAGCTCAAATTTCACTTTGGTTGATAAAGTTCAAAACTCTCTTATTATTTAAGTGTTATTGAAGTTGTTTCTTCAAAAGAGTCAAGTGTACAACGCGTTTTAGTGCTTAAACAGTCGATTTGGTAACTTTTGGTTCGTTTACGAGTAAGCAAAACCCTAATCTTAAGCATAAGAAACCATTTACTTACGCGTAAGCAAAACCCTTTTCTTACGAATAAGCAAAACCCTAATCTTACGACTAAGCTTTACGAACAAGGTCAGAGTTTACGAATAAGGAATCTTACGAACAAGGAATCTTCTTCAGTATCTTCAAAGTTATTAATGACTCAGTGTTTCCCTTGCTTGGATAAGCCTGTGAAATACTTCGACTTGTGGATATAATTGGAACAGATCACCTGCAAAAAACAAATTCATAATTTTATGTTTTTGTCAAATGTTATGATAATCTTACTTTCCTTGTCATAGATGAAACAAGACAACTTTCAGTTAAACCATAAACCCAAGAAACCTCTCTGGTGGTTTTTAACACTAACCTGCAATCGTTTTCTTCTTTTTTGCTTAATCCTAAACGAGTACCTGAATTTTAATACGATTGTAGAATCATTCATGGTTATGATTAAGATATCTGCTTAATTCATAGGCACATTTATTTTCTTCAAATCATATTAGGGTTCCTTTATTTGCTAGGGTTTCGGCATTCAAATGATAAAGGGTTTTTTTCATTAAGTACTAATTTTCTTTTATTTCCAAAATTATTGTCGGTTGTTTGCGGGATCTTGAAGCGTTTGTATAAACCCTAATTACGATTAGGGTTTGTTCTGCGTCGAGTTTTCTAAAGTGTTTGGATATCATTGGGCTAGATTAATGTAAGTATGTAAAAGGGGTTTTGATTCGGGTGGGAGAGGTAGCAATCACAAGAAGAAATACGTGGGAAGAGTTGTTACTAGGCCGAAGTCGCAACTTGAAAACCTTGAAATCGATACAAGCTTTCCAAATTTGAGTGACCTGGTATTAGGACTAGGGTGGATGGTAAGCTAATAAAACCAAGAAGGAAACTCGTTTTGATAATCATCATACGACAGTTATGGTTGATACCCCAATAAGGTTGAAGTTAGTTGTAATATGCATGGTGTTCTGTACCATTCTTCAAATTATCTTGACACTAACCAATCTGTTTGAACAACTTGTGATTGCTTCCATGAGGCCATGAATAGGGTGTGTCCTCAGAAAGATGTCAATATGAATTCGATTGGTAGTTCACATTATGTCTCGGGGGATAATGCCAATGTGTTGTTTTTACTACTAAAGTTAACGATGATAGTAATAAGGTTGAAAATGTTGCGTCTATTCCTTTGCAACCTGCCAACTCTTAGGTAATGCTAATTAATAGTGATACAACTTTTGAACCAATTTTGAAGTCACTTGTTAATGTCGAAGCTGATAATGCTCTGGAGAATGAAAAGACAAAACCTTTGGGTAGTGCACCTTCAAGTCAACATACGAATCTAATTTCGTAAGCCACTATTACTAAACCTACCTCGCCTAATGTTTATTTTCCTGTACTTGAATCAAGTGGGCCTGCTTATTTTGATTTTGACGTGGGAATTCCTATTGCTTCTGTTCAAGAGGCTAGTAATAGATTGAGAACTCGCTATATGGTTATTTCATTGCTAAAATGTTAGATTTTCATGTAGTTGATTGTTTGATCGAAATACCTTGGGCTAGTATAGGATTCAAAAACTGATTATGAATGCGGATGGTTTTTTTTGTTTGAATTTTTCGACCCTCCAAGGTGTGGAAAGTATTTTGCAAGATGGTATGTGGATGATTCGGGGTAATCCTATATATCTTAATAGGTGGACACCTTCTATGAGCTTTACAAAAGAGGATATGTTGAAGGTTCCCGTATGGGTGAAAATGCATGGCGTTACTTTGGTGGCTTACACGTCGAATGAGCTAAGCATGATTGCTACAAAGATTGCAAAACCCATGATGTTAGACTCGTATACTAGTACCATGTGCTTGGACTCATAGGGGCGTAGTAGTTATGCTAGAGCTTTGATATAAATTGATGCGAGTAATGAGATGATAAATAGCTTGGTTGTGGCGGTACCTAAGTTAGAAAAAGTGGATACAAAAAATAGACCATTCGTATCGAGTATGAATGGAAGCCTCCTATATGTGATACATGTTTGATTAATGGGCACTCATTAGACTCATGTCCTAAGCATGTTAAAGAGGTTACTCCTTCGGTTCATAAATATGATGATGATGGGTTTTTAGTAGTTAAAAAAAAAGAACAAAATGAGGGAACAATAAACCTATTATTTAGCCAGAACCAAAATTTGAATACCGTCTTATCCTGAAGTCGACATATGGAGCAAGCACGTCTAAAGAAGGCCAAACTTCCAAGGGTGGGTTGACTTCAAAAACTCTAAAACTAATATTGCCATGACTTCTAGCAATAAGGGACCGGCGATCTCTAATAAATTTGGTTAATGTTAAAAATTCGTTTGCAATTTGAATGAAGAGGAAAACGTATTCGAGAATACAAGTAATTCGAATGCTAGAAATAATGGTAATGTTTGTTAAGGATGCGACAAAGGTTAGTGACGATAGTGATAGTGATGTTGAGGACATATATGATGATACTTCTCAGTTTATGGATTCTTCTTCTAAACGGGCTAGTGGTAGTGGTGGTGAAAATTAGGCTAGTTTCTGCGAGGATGAGGACTACGACATGTATGATGATTATAAAGATTATGCATATGACTTAACTGAAGAACATAAGGCATTCTGTAAGGCGTAGGACATTAATCTTTGTAGTCAATTTAGACGTTAGTTTATGTTTGGTGCCATCTATGAGTTAAATGTATTCTAGTGTTTAATTGTTTTCTTCTATATTAGAAGTAGATGTCTCAGTTATGTTAGCTTTACCGCCTGTCTAACGGGTTAAACGTGTTCACTCACATCCTATGTACTTAAACGATTTTTGAAGTAATTATATTCAACATCCGTAAAAACTTTTCAAAATAAAAAGAAAAAAAAGGACTCGTAAAGCATAAACAATAAGCTCAAAATAATATAACATGGCTACAAATTATGAAAAACGCATGCCTTAGTAAAGTAACATCCATGAAATGCTTAATTTTTAGCATTTGCATCACAATAGAGAAATCTATCTTACATAGTTTGCCCTAAGGCACTTATACTTTCGCCAATACATAAGGAGACATGCGATAAGGCCTTGTAGTGCATTAAACACCAATTTTAATCCAACATTTCGCTTGAGAATATTATCAAACACTTCTCATGCGTAAGAGGCCTACCATTATCTTAATATCTTATAAAGCGTTTAGTCTTTTTGGGGCATTTAATGCTTTAAAAATCAGCAATACAATTATATAAGCTAAATGTATAACAAATTTAAACACACTTTATGTAACATTAAATAACTTAAAAAACTTAATTTTCAACAATGCAAGTATTCATGCAATGTTTACAATTCATTGATGTATAATTAATATACATTGTTAAAACACTCATTTAAAGATAAATACAAGTATTAAAAGACATAATACAAGTAATGCAAGCTACTAATTAATGATATTTTAAAAATCTCATTTTAATAAAAAAAAAATACAGTTAAAAGAACATATAGTACAAATTAAACAAGCTACTAAACACAAAAAATAAACAAATGAAATAATACAAACTAAGCAAAGTTTTCACTAAACTTTTGCTATTGCTTATGGTCTTTAAACGAACAATAAATCAATAAAGCTAATGTCAAAAAACGTACAAATAGAATAAATTATTAGCCGGAAAAATTGAATTACAAAGTATCTGCAACCACATTACTCGGGTACGCTGCTAGTCTAATATAAATAAAATAGGCAAGCGCTTTAGGTTTCATAATTTAATTTCCTGATCACATAAGCATTACACTATTCATCAAAATGAACAAGTTAATTTGACGGAAATCACATTAATCACGATATTTAGCATCTAATTTTTCTTTTCGCATTTTTTTGAGCAATTATTTTTTCGCATATTAAAAACATGTTCAACATCCAATTGTCATTTATCGCATACTATACACATAGTGAGCATCTAACTTTCATTTTTTACATAAAAGACGAAAAAAAATATTCAACATCTAATATCATTTTAGAAGTCTTGCGAAACTCGAAGCAATTTCAGTGAGCTCGAATCATTTCTGGTTACTGTTAGTGATCGAAACGATGCTAGTGACCAGATATGGTGTTTGAGGTGTTTAATTGATCTCGATGGATTGTGTTTTCAGATCTAAGGTTTGAATAATCGAGTGTGCAATCGGTGTCTATTTTTTATAGTGTGTGTTTAAAGGGAAAAAATGTGTAGGTTGAGAGAACGGAAACTGGACGCAATTGGTTGCTTTTTTGTTTTCATTAGCTATAATGACTCTTAGCCACTTTAATAAGTATAGAACCACGTACTTATATTTGCATTCGTATAATTAACAACCCAAAAAGATAAACAAATCAGCTAAACACATCATTGTAAAACCAATACCAAAACACAACGTTTCATTACTCATTATAACGATTGCAAGATGACTCAAGAATATTTATCGGCAAACAATTATCCATTAATGCACTGACATTCTCCATCTTCATTGCACTGACCACCTTTAGGTCCGCATACATGCCTGCAACTATCAGGATCGCATACAAACCTAGTGTTATATGTTGGTTGGTTCGGATGAGGTACGACGGGAGGTAATCCGCCAGGATGGCAAACACATGTTTTTTCGTCGACACAGTATGCATCTTTAGTTTGGCAAAGCCTTGTGCAATAATTATCATCTGGCGGTTGGCATGCTGGTGAAGAGCTTCCTCCCTGATTTACTGTAGTTGACCGCGAAACTGCAAAACATAATTCATTTTCCAAATTACTCAAACTTGTAAGTATATAGTATTTGTAAGCAAAAAGATTAAAAAACGTGCATGATGAAAAAAATTTACCTGAGAGAATAACTAAAAAGATTGTTAAGAAAACCAATGTTTTGAAATGAAAGTATTCCATAATATAATGTTTGTTTTTTCTTTTGATCACCATGCCTGAGAGTGTTATTTATAACAAGAAGGAAAAAATATATTGCAACATAAAATGCAATTATCAAAGTTAATTAATTGCGGTTATCAAAATTAAATGCATATATTAGTAATTTTGGCAATGCCATAACTATATTATATATATGTAACATATATGGATGTAAATATGGTATTTATTAAGTCAAAATATTAATTACAAACGGAGGAATCCCTTTTCCTTCATTAAATGTCACAACATAGTAATAAATTTAAATTAAGTAATACAAATAATAAAGTACAATGTACAAACCATTTAAAAACGAAAACAATAATTTAAAAAATACAAAAAATAAAGCTAATATATAATTATTTAATGCACTAATACATATATACAATATCTAAACGGGCTAGTGGTAGCGGTGATGAAAATTAGGATAGTTTCTGCGAGGATGAGGACTAAGACATATATGATGATTATAAAGATTATTCATATGACTTAACTGAAGAACATAAGGCATTCTGTAAGGCGTAGGACATTAACCTTTGTAGTCAGATTAGACGTTAGTTTATGTTTGGTGCCATCTATGAGTTAAATGTATTATAGTGTTTAATTGTTTTCTTCTATATTAGAAGTAGATGTGTCTGTTATGTTAGCTTTACCGCCTGTCTAACGGGTTAAATGTGTTAACTCACTTCCTATGTACTTAAACGATTTTTGAAGTAATTATATTCAACATCCGTAAAAACTTTTCAAAATAAAAAGAAAAAAAAAGGACTCGTAAAGCATAAACAATAAGCTCAAAAAAATATAAAATGGCTACAAATTATGAAAAACGCATGTCTTAGTAAAGTAACATTCATGAAATGCTTAATTTTTAGCATTTGCATCACAATAGAGAAATCTATCTTACATAATTTGCCCTAAGGCACTTATACTTTCGCCAATACATAAGGAGACATGCAATAAGGCCTTGTAGTGCATTAAACACCAATTTTAATCCAACATTTCGCTTGAGAATATTATCAAACACTTCTCATGCGTAAGAGGCCTACCATTATCTTAATATCTTATAAAGCGTTTAGTCTTTTTGGGGCATTTAATGCTTTAAAAATCACCAATACAATTATACAAGCTAAATGTATAACAAATTTAAACACACTTTATGTAACATTAAATACCTTAAAAAACTTAATTTTCAACAATGCAAGTATTCATGCAATGTTTACAATTCATTGATGTATAATTAAAAGACATAATACAAGTAATGCAAGCTACTAATTAATGATATTTTAAAAATCTCATTTTAATAAAAAAAAATACAGTTAAAAGAACATATAGTACAAATTAAACAAGCTACTAAACACAAAAAATAAACAAATGAAATAATACAAACTAAGCAAAGTTTTCACTAAACTTTTGCTATTGCTTATGGTCTTTAAACGAACAAAATAATCAATAAAGCTAATGCCAAAAAACGTACAAATAGAATAAATTATTAGCCGGAAAAATTAAATTACAAAGTATCTGCAACCACATTGCTCGGGTACGCTGCTAGTCTAATATAAATAAAATAGGCAAGCGCTTTAGGTTTCATAATTTAATTGCCTGATCACATAAACATTACACTATTCATCAAAATGAACAAGTTAATTTGACGGAAATCACATTAATCACGATATTTAGCATCTAATTTTTCTTTTCACATTTTTTTTAGCAATTTTTTTTTCGCATATTAAAAACATGTTCAACATCCAATTGTCATTTATCGCATACTATACACATAGTGAGCATCTAACTTTCATTTTTTACATAAAAGACGAAACACATATTCAACATCTAATATCATTTTAGAAGTTAGCCGAAAATATTGCAGAATATATGCCAGTCGTGAACTTAGAAAATCCGCAACACGAAACAGATCCAAAGTATATACGGTGAACTTAAAGAAATTCCAACAAAGTCGAGGCAATTCTGGCAAATTTGAAGCAATCTTGCGAAACTCGAAGCAATTTCAGTGAGCTCGAATAATTTCTGGGAACTGTTAATGATCGAAGCGATGCTAATGACCAGATATGGTGTTCGAGGTGTTTAATTAATCTCGATGGAGTGTGATTTCAGATCTAAGGTTTGAATAATCGAGTGTGTAATCGGTGTCTGTTTTTTATAGTGTGTGTTTAAAGGGAAGAAATGTGTAGGTTGAAAGATAAATAACCGGACGCAATTGGTTGCTTTTTTGTTTTCATTAGCTATAATGACTCTTAGCCACTTTAACAAGTATAGAACCACGTACTTATATTTGCATTCGTATAATTAACAACCAAAAAAGATAAACAAATTAGCTAAACACATCATTGTAAAACCAATACCAAAACAGAACTTTTCGTTATTCATTATAACGATTGCAAGATGACTCAAGAATATTTATCGGCAAACAATTATCCATTAATGCACTGACATTCTCCATCTTCATTGCACTGACCACCTTTAGGTCCGCATACATGCCTGCAACTATCAGGATCGCATACAAACCTAGTGTTATATGTTGGTTGGTTCGGATGAGGTACGACGGGAGGTAATCCGCCAGGAAGGCAAACACATGTTTTTTCGTCGACACAGTATGCATCTTTAGTTTGGCAAAGCCTTGTGCAATAATTATCATCTGGCGGTTGGCATGCTGGTGAAGAGCTTCCTCCCTGATTTACTGTAGTTGACCGCGAAACTGCAAAACATAATTCATTTTCCAAATTACTCAAACTTGTAAGTATATAGTATTTGTAAGCAAAAAGATTAAAACACGTGCATGATGAAAAAAATTTACCCGAGAGAATAACTAAAAAGATGGTTAAGAAAACCAATGTTTTGAAATGAAAGTATTCCATAATATAATGTTTGTTTTTTCGTTCGATCACCATGCCTGGGAGTGCTATTTATAACAAGAAGGAAAAAATATATTGCAACATAAAATGCAATTATCAAAGTTAATTAATTGCATTTATCAAAATTAAATGCATATATTAGTAATTTTGGCAATGCCATAACTATATTATATATATGTAACATATATGGATGTAAATATGGTATTCATTAAGTCAAAATATTAATGACAAAGGAGTAATCCCTTTTCCTTCATTAAATTTCACAACATAGTAATAAATTTAAATTAAGTAATACTAGCAGGGTACCCGCGCGATGCGGCGGCGGGTACCCTGAAATAAAATTTTTCAATGAACCATGCTTTATAATTTGAAATGTTTTATGTGACGATAAATTTGCAGATGCCAAAAGTTTCATGTCGCATATTTCAACTCTTTAGAATATTATAGTAGGGTACTCGCGCGTTGTGATGGCGGGTATCAAGTAATAAGATTTTCGGCAAAAAATATTTTCAATTTTATGTTTTCTCTTACAATAACTTTACCAATAGCGAAAACATAATTAGTTTGAGTAACTTTAAAAAAAGTGATGGATAATATCAAACTAATTCATATAAAAACAATTGAAAGTGGCGTGATTTTGCGTTGCGGTAGTCAATAATGTTATGGGTTATTGTCAAATTAGTTGATAGTGATCCGTAGTCACAAGTAAGTAGAAACATTTTTTTTATGAAAAATATATATTTTTGAACATGTTTGTATTTGTTTATTACACTTGTCCCATATAGATAAAAGATATAAATAAAAGAGTACTTATAATGTATACATCTTGTAAAGTATATATTTATGAAAATGTTTGAATCATTAATATTGTTTATAACACTTGTCCCACATAGATATAAGATATAAATAAAAGAATGCTTATAATGTAAAAAAAAACTTACATGTTTAAACAATCATTTAGAGTTATCCATGAAAAGTATAATAATTAATATAGTAATATATTAATCATTGAATTAGCACTTAGCACTTTACACATTTGCATCATTTGTATTAAAAAATTGTCCCGACTTTTACAAAAAATCCGTTTTTTACTTTTGTGGTTAATTTTATTTAAAATAATTCAAAATTTATTTAGATTGGTTCTCGAAACACTCTTACGATATAATAATAGTTTTGGAACTTTGTAGTTTTGCATGCATTTTAAAATCATATTCATTTTAAATGTGCATTTTTGCATTAAAACTAAACTAATTCAAAAAGAAATAATAAATGAATCATTAAATTGTTGTGGAAGATAAATTAGTAAAAACTATTTAGTGTGAACATTATGCATTAAAAATTGTAATGCTTAAAAAACGCATTAATGACATCTTAAAAAAATTTAGGAGAGAGGGTCATCCCTCCATTATGAGTAGTATATAGATAAATACTAAAGTACATTGTACAAACCATTTAAAAACGAAAACAATAATTTAAAAAATACAAATAATAAAGCTAATATATAATTATTTAATGCACTAATACATATATACAATATCTAAACGGGCTAGTGGTAGCGGTGGTGAAAATTAGGCTAGTTTCTGCGAGGATGAGGACTACGACATATATGATGATTATAAAGATTATGCATATGACTTAACTGAAGAACATAAGGCATTCTGTAAGGCGTAGAACATTAATCTTTGTAGTCAATTTAGACGATAGTTTATGTTTGGTGCCATCTATGAGTTAAATGTATTCTAGTGTTTACTTGTTTTCTTCTATATTAGAAGTAGATGTGTCAGTTATGTTAGCTTTACCGCATGTCTAACGGGTTAAATGTGTTCACTCACATCCTATGTACTTAAACGATTTTTGAAGTAATTATATTCAACATCCGTAAAAACTTTTCAAAATAAAAAGAAAAAAAAGGACTCGTAAAGCATAAACAATAAGCTCAAAATAATATAACATGGCTACAAATTATGAAAAACGCATGCCTTAGTAAAGTAACATCCATGAATTGCTTAATTTTTAGCATTTGCATCACAATAGAGAAATCTATCTTACATAGTTTGCCCTAAGGCACTTATACTTTCGCCAATACATAAGGAGACATGCGATAAGGCCTGTAGTGCATTAAACACCAATTTTAATCCAACATTTCGCTTGAGAATATTATCAAACACTTCTCATGCGTAAGAGGCCTACCATTATCTTAATATCTAATAAAGCGTTTAGTCTTTTTGGGGCATTTAATGCTTTAAAAATCAGCAATACAATTATATAAGCTAAATGTATAACAAATTTAAACACACTTTATGTAACATTAAATACCTTAAAAAACTTAATTTTCAACAATGCAAGTATTCATGCAATGTTTACAATTCATTGATGTATAATTAATATACATTGTTAAAACACTCATTTAAAGATAAATACAAGTATTAAAAGACATAATACAAGTAATGCAAGCTACTAATTAATGATATTTTAAAAATCTCATTTTAATAAAAAAATACAGTTAAAAGAACATATATTACAAATTAAACAAGCTACTAAACACAAAAAATAAACAAATGAAATAATACAAACTACGCAAAGTTTTCACTAAACTTTTGCTATTGCTTATGGTCTTTAAACGAATCAAATAATCAATAAAGCTAATGCCGAAAAACGTACAAATAGAATAAATTATTACCCGGAAAAATTAAATTACAAAGTATCTGCAACCACATTGCTCGGGTACGCTGCTAGTCTAATATAAATAAAATAGGCAAGCGCTTTAGGTTTCATAATTTAATTGCCTGATCACATAAACATTACACTATTCATCAAAATGAACAAGTTAATTTGACGGAAATCACATTAATCACGATATTTAGAATCTAATTTTTCTTTTCGCATTTTTTTTGCAATTTTTTTTTCGCATATTAAAAACATGTTCAACATCCAATTGTCATTTATCGCATACTATACACATAGTGAGCATCTAACTTTCATTTTTTACATAAAAGACGAAACACATATTCAACATCTAATATCATTTTAGAAGTTAGCCGAAAATATTGCAGAATATATGCCAGTCGTGAACTTAGAAAATCCGCAACACGAAACAGATCCAAAGTATATACGGTGAACTTAAAGAAATTCCAACAAAGTCGAGGCAATTCTGGAAAATTTGAAGCAATCTTGCGAAACTCGAAGCAATTTCAGTGAGCTCGAATCATTTCTGGTAACGGTTAATGATCGAAGCGATGCTAATGACCAGATATGGTGTTCGAGGTGTTTATTTAATCTCGATGGAGTGTGTTTTCAGATCTAAGGTTTGAATAATCGAGTGTGTAATCGGTGTCTGTTTTTTATAGTGTGTGTTTAAAGGGAAGAAATGTGTAGGTTGAAAGAACGGAAACCGGACGCAATTGGTTGCTTTTTTGTTTTCATTAGCTATAATGACTCTTAGCCACTTTAACAAGTATAGAACCACGTACTTATATTTGCATTCGTATAATTAACAACCAAAAAAGATAAACAAATTAGCTAAACACATCATTATAAAACCAATACCAAAACACAACTTTTCATTATTCATTATAACGATTGCAAGATGACTCAAGAATATTTATCGGCAAACAATTATCCATTAATGCACTGACATTCTCCATCTTCATTGCACTGACCACCTTTAGGTCCACATACACGCCTGCAACTATCAGGATCGCATACAAACCTAGTGTTATATGTTGGTTGGTTCGAATGAGGTACGACGGGAGGTAATCCGCCAGGATGGCAAACACATGTTTTTTCGTCGACACAGTATGCATCTTTAGTTTGGCAAAGCCTTGTGCAATAATTATCATCTGGCGGTTGGCATGCTGGTGAAGAGCTTCCTCCCTGGTTTACTGTAGTTGACCGCGAAACTGCAAAACATAATTCATTTTCCAAATTACTCAAACTTGTAAGTACATAGTATTTGTAAGCAGAAAGATTAAAAACGTGCATGATGAAAAAAATTTACCCGAGAGAATAACTAAAAAGATGGTTAAGAAAACCAATGTTTTGAAATGATAGTATTCCATAATATAATGTTTGTTTTTTCGTTTGATCACCATGCCTGGGAGTGCTATTTATAACAAAAAGTAAAAAATATATTGCAACATAAAATGCAATTATCAAAGTTAATTAATTGCATTTATCAAAATTAAATGCATATATTAGTAATTTTGGCAATGCCATAACTATATTATATATATGTAACATATATGGATGTAAATATGGTATTCATTAAGTCAAAATATTAATTACAAAGGGAGGAATCCCTTTTCTTTCATTGAATGTCACAACATAGTAATAAATTTAAATTAAGTTATACTAGCAGGGTACCCGCGCGATGCGGCGGCGGGTACCCTGAAATAAAAATTTTCAATGAACAATTCTTGATAATTGATCGGTGTATTTTACATACCCCTCATAGCATGTTAATTATGTAATTAACATGCTAAGATATAGTAGATTTCTTCCTCGAGAGAGTAAGAGTTAAGTTGAGGGGGTTTGATCGGTGTATTTTACATACCCCTCATAGCATGTTAATTAAGCATTGTTGCATCATTATTCATTGTTATACATGTACTTTGAGGGTGTTTTGTGATTATGAAGGCTATGCGCGAAAAGGAGCTAAAGTTGCGATATTACGAGTTAATACGAAGAAATGAAAGTTTTTTTATGTTGTGCATTGTTTTGGTCACAACTTTCTCATCCGAGCTCCGTCTTAAATGAATTCATGATTGATCGAATGTGGCATTTTTCGGGCAAGTCAGTTCGTAGCTTATGCTTGCAAAAGAATTATGGCTTTCATTTAACATATCAAGTCAAGAAAGAAGAAAATAATAAAAAACATTATTTTGGGTTAAGTTGGTTTAGACGCAAGAAGAAGAAAAAGGCCTTGGGCCCACGTAGTTTTGGTCTTGGACGTGAAGAGCAGGAAACAAAAAGGGTTTTTATTCCATACGAGAGGACCATCTCATTGATACACAACCGTCATTTTTACATCAAGTCGAAGACGAGCCGCCATTTTGCAATTCATTCGAAAAAGAAGAAAACAAAGGTCATTTAGAATATATCATTATTCTTATCTCGACGAGCGTGCAAGTAAAAGGTTGTATTATTTTGGTTTTAGTGTTATACGCACGTAGCATGCAAATCATAATTAATATGATATCTTTGATGTCCATCAACGGGATGCGTGGCTAAACCTCTTGTAATCTCTCCCGGTAAAAGATATATTTGGTTTGATCATGTTTACGGATTATAATTTATTTGTCAAACATTAATTCATATGATTTTATTGCATATCATTTGTTTGAATTTAATGTTTTAGTATAATTATTTTATTGAATTATTGTGAGACATTTTATTGCGAGTCAACGATTGTGCCAAGCCTAAGTAGCATAAGGGTTAAGACGGTCGTATGTTTAACATAATTTGTTCCCATAATTGTTCGTTAAATAATTATAAAATTAATTAATAGGATTATTAGAAGACATGTTATTGCTAGTCAACGAATTGTGCCGAGTCCAACTAGTTTAGGTATTAAGACAATTCGTGTGGTAAACATAACTTGCGCCCAAAATTATCCTTTTCAATTAATACAAAGCAAGCATTAGTAATAATCCGTAACTTAGTCATATCAATATATCCGGAGCCGGGAGGGATTGCTTTTCACTCAATTGTTCACAACTTCGCTTTTATTTGCTTATTGAATCTTTATTTGTTTATTTGCTTTTTAGTTAATTAGTAGTTTTATTATTAAGTCTTAAATCAATTATTTATTTCATAGAATTTAGTTTAATTAGTAATTTAGTTATTAAGATTTCAAAACCAAAACTTTTATTGATCAGTGATCACCCAAAAACTTAAATTAAAACCACATACTCCTCGTGGATACGATACCCGCTTGCCCTATCTAGTATAAGGTAATTAGGTTTATTTTTGATTGGTACAACGAGCCTGTCAAATTTTGGCGCCGCTGCCGGGGAGTGAGTGCGCTTTTGGTTTAAGTTTTTGTTAATAGTTTTAAATAAAAAATAAAAAATACAAAAAGATTTTATTTTCTTTTGTTTTGTTTGTTTGTTTTGTTGATTGTGAGTATGCAGGTTAGTGTATGCGCACGCGTAGATCGGGACGTACATCACCGTTAGCTTACGATCCTGAGGTAGAGAGAAGCGCAAGGTTGAGGAGGAAAGCAGCTAGACAGTTTTCTACTAACCTTGATTTTGCAGGTTTAGAAGAGCTTTTCACGGAAATGCCAGGTGACGACGATGCCGCCGGTGCAGAATCCCCACCACAGGGTGTGGATTCCTATTATAGACCGGGGAACTTCGATGATCCCTCCCCGATTGTCTATCCGACTACCGCTAATGGGGCTGTGAGCAACTTCAAGATCCAGCCGAACCTCATAGCGATCTTACCCGTGTTTAGAGGTCATGAGGAGCCGTACGCACATCTGCGCGAGTTTTTCTCCATTAAAGATACATATCAGGTTAATAACACCACTAAGGATGGGGTAAGACTTCGCCTTTTTCCTTTTTCTCTTAAAGATCAAGCTAAGGCCTAGTTCACATCTCTCGAACCAGGTAGTATTAACTCATGGTCCAATCCGCCTTTCTTGATGAATTCTATTCTATAAGCAAAACTGCTGCCATTAGAAATAAGATTAAATCCTTTCGTCAAATCCCAGGCGAGCAGTTTCACGAAGCTTTTAGTAGACTCAAAGAGTTGTTAAGAACTTGCCCTCACCACGATGTTCCAAAATGGGAGCTTGTCAAAGTCTTCTATGATGGGTTGGATTATCATAACCAACAATTTGTAATGGCAACTAGTGGGGGAACGTTTTTATCATGGCCCATGGAGGAAGAATGGGAGTTCTTTGAAAAGCTGAGCAAGGGTTCCAAGAACCAAGCTTCAGTGGATCGAAACAACAAATCTTCCGCCAATTCTGTGTCTAACCAACATGGCACAAATTCTGAAATTAGTGAGTTAAGTAAGAAAGTTGATCTTTTGTTGAGAAATCTAGGAAAAGGTGCTTCAAATGTGTCGCATGTGTCGCATGATGTGTGCTCAATGTGTGGTGATCCGAGTCATTCAGTCAATAATTGTCAAAGTTGGGGGGCACCACCGAATGCGGAGGTAAATGGAGTCTATGGAAACCATCCACGAAACGACCCATTCTCCAATAGTTACAATCCAGGATGGCGTAATCACCCCAACTTCCGTTGGAAGGATGACGACAGTCGCCCTAACAATCACCAACAAAGGCCACAGCAATACCAAAGTCAAGGTCAAGGTTCAAACAATGGCCAACAATCCAATGTTGACCAAAAGTTTAACTTGATCCTAAGCGAGTTGCCCAAGTCTAATCAAGGTACAAACCTAAAGTTTGAGTCCCTTTCCAAATTTGTAGTAAATCTTGAAAGACAACTGGGGCAGTTGGCCAAAGAAGTGCACAAACGAGAAGCGGGTAAGCTTCCAAGCTATCCCACTCTTAATCCAAAGCATAAGCCAGATGGTCCTGAGCATGTGAATATGGTGACATCTCTTCGAAATGGTAAAACCTACAACAATGACATCAAAATTCCAAGTGTTCATGAATTTTCGCATGATGTCAAGGATTTCGTTACTGATGACGAAATTGTTGTTAAAGGTAAAAAAGCTGAAAATGTTAAGTTCGATTCTGAGTTAGTAAATGATTTGTCAAATGATTTTCCAAAACCACCAACTCAGAATCCTAAAGCTACTGAATCACCCAAAGTTGGGGAGGCTGGTGTGTCAAGCACAACCACTCCTTACCCCGCAGCTTTGGAAAAATCAGCATCTGCTAGATTGGCTAAAAATGGTCCTCATTCTGAGGATATGTGGGAGACTTTCAAGCAAGTAAAGATCAATCTCCCCCTTATTGATGCTATCAAGCAAATTCCTGCATATGCCAAGTTTTTAAAGGACTTGTGTACTCAAAAGAGGAAGCTGAAGGCAACTGTACCTAAAAAGGTTGACCTAACTGAGCATGTTAGTGCAGTCTTATCTAACTCTCTTCCTCCCAAATTCAAAGATCCTGGAGCACCACTGATTTCAGTTGTGGTGGGAAATATTGCCATTAAGAAGGCGCTCCTTGATCTCGGTGCTAGTATCAACATCCTTCCTGCTAGTTTGGTCGATAAGTATGACTTACGAACCCTTCGTAAGACTGACACTATAATTTCCTTAGCCGATCGATCTACCAAAATTCCTAGAGGCATCTTAGAGGATGTTATTGTGAAAGTTGATGACTTCTATTACCCAGTTGACTTCTTTGTTATGGACACCGAGACACCATACAAGGATGTTCAACCAACCATTATCCTTGGGCGACCATTCCTAGCCACGATAGACGCTAGGATTAATTGTCGAACTGGAGCCATGGATATTGCGTTCGGCAATAAGAAGCTAAGATTGAATGTGTTTAGTTCCGTGAATTCTCCTACTATGAATGAATGCTACCAGGTGGATGTAATCGATGAGGAAGTCCAAAAGCATGCACCTCGTATGCTTAAGGTTGAACCTTTAAATTTATATTTAACTGGTGAGAATGAGGAGATTATTGATTTTGCTGAAGTTTAAGAGATTCAAGAGTGTTTGGTCAGTTCTTTAGACCATCAAAAACCACCTTGGTCTTATAAAGTGGAGCCCTTGCCTGCTACTTTTGACACGGCCACAAAGCCGTCGCTAGAGGTGCCTCCAACTCTTGAGCTGAAACCTTTGCCATCCAATCTCAAATATGTTTTTCTAGGTCCTAACAATACTTTACCTGTTATTGTTGCTTATGATCTTTCTGGATCACAAGAGGAAGCACTGTTGAAAGTGCTTTCCAAGTATAAAGCAGCAGTGGGATGGACAATTGCAGACTTGAAAGAAATTAGCCCTTCATTATGTATACACCGAATTGTTACGGACCCAGATGTTAAACCATCAAGAGATGCGCAAAGGCGCTTGAATCCCAATATGAAGGAGGTAGTGAAGAAGGAAGTTCTCAAATGGCTAGATGCTGGTATCATCTATCCCATCTCGGATAGTAAATGGGTAAGTCCCACGCAAACGGTGCCTAAAAAGGCCGGTATCACCGTTGTGGAAACCGAGAGCGGGGAAAAACTCACCACCCGACCAGTGACTGGCTGGAGAGTGTGCATAGATTACCGTAAGCTGAATGATGCCACATCTAAAGATCATTTCCCACTACCTTTTATTGATCAAATAGTTGAGAAGCTTTCCGGTCAGAAGTTCTATTGCTTCTTGGATGGGTACTCCGGATATAATCAAATACCCATCCATCCCGATGACCAGGCCAAAACCACTTTTACATGTCCTTATGGGACATTTGCATTCCGTCGAATGCCGTTTGGTCTGTGTAATGCACCCGCTACCTTTCAACGGTGCATGATGAGCATCTTTTCGGACATGGTTGGAGAATCTGTAGAGATATTCATGGATGATTTCTCCATCTTTGGTCAATCATTCGAAAGCTGTTTGGGTCAGCTTGAAAGTGTGTTAAAAAGATGCACTGAAACTAATCTAGTGCTTAGTTGGGAGAAGAGCCATTTCATGGTTCGAGAGGGAATTGTATTAGGATACGTCGTTTCTGAAAAAGGATTCGAGGTTGACCGTGCCAAGGTGCAAATAATTTCAACCCTTCCTCCTCCTACTAACATTAAAGCTGTGCGATCTTTTCTTGGTCATGCAGGGTTCTACAGGCGATTTATTAAAGATTTCAGTGCTATATCAAAGCCTCTTTGTAATTTACTCTCAAAAGAGGCACGATTTGACTTTAATGAATCATGTCTTAAAGCATTCAATATGCTTAAGCAAAAGCTTGTAGAAGCCCCAATTCTGCAGTCACCCGATTGGTCGAAGCCTTTCGAGATCATGTGTGACGCGAGCGATTATGCCGCTGGGGCGGTTCTGGGACAACGGGTTGATAAGAAACCCGTTGTGATCTTTTATGCTAGTAAGACTTTTCCAGAAGCTCAAATGAATTACACCACTACTGAAAAGGAATTGCTAGCCGTGGTTTTTGCTCTCGATAAGTTCCGTTCATATATTTGGGGGCATTCTAAGGTGATAGTATTTTCAGATCATAGTGCCTTGAAACATTTATTAACCAAGAAAGAGACAAAACCGAGGTTGCTTAGGTGGATTCTGTTGTTACAAGAATTTAATCTGGAAATCCGGGATAAAAAGGGGTCGGAAAATGTGGTGGCCGACCATTTGTCCAGGATTATCCCTCCTCCGTTCAATCCATCTGACGTGATTAAAGAAAGCTTTCCTGATGAAAGCTTATTCCAAGTTTCTAAGATCCCTTGGTATGCAAACATTGTTAACTACCTTATAGTTAAAAAGCTTCCGGATTACTGGTCCAAACAACAAAGACAATACTTCTTTTCTCAATTGAAGCATTATTTTTGGGAGGATCCGGATCTTTATAAAGTGTGTGATGACCAAGTTGTTAGGAGGTGTATTCCCGATGACGAGCATATGGACATATTGGCTCATTGCCATTCTTATGCGTGTGGGGGACACTTTGGTGCGACGAAAACTGGGCACAAAGTCCTGCAGAGCGGCTTCTTTTGGCCGACTATATTCAAGGATGCACAGTCTTTTGTGAAAGCATGTACTCGTTGCCAACAAGTTGGTGGGATTTCAAGGCGTGATCAGATGCCTATGAATCCAATACTTGTTGTTGAGATCTTTGACGTGTGGGGTATTGATTTTATGGGACCATTCCCTACCTCCCATGGTAATATGTATATTTTGGTGGCAGTTGACTATGTCTCTAAGTGGGTAGAAGCTGAGGCTACAAGAACAAATGACCATAGTGTAGTTCTTAAGTTTGTTAATAAAAATATCTTTGCTAGGCATGGAATCCCCAAGGCCATCATTAGTGATGGGGGTTCCCACTTTAAGAACTTCAAATTTGGAAAGTTATTGAAACACTATGGGGTTAATCATAGAATAGCTACTCCTTATCACCCACAGACTAGTGGACAGGTAGAAGTATCTAATAGGGAGATTAAGCGAATATTAGAAAAGACCGTTCGTAGTGATAGGAAGGATTGGTCCCTGAGGTTAGATGATGCCTTGTAGGCATATAGGACGGCTTTTAAGACCCCTATTGGAATGTCACCGTATAGGTTGGTATATGGCAAGGCGTGTCATTTACCGGTTGAGATTGAGCATAGGGCTGAGTGGGCAATTAAGCAGGTTAATATGGACATAGATAATGCCGGTAATTCTAGGAAACTTCAATTATCTGAATTAGATGAGATTAGACGCGATGCTTATGAGAGTGCCCGGATTTATAAGGAGAAAACTAAGGCTTTTCATGACCGACACATCACCAAGAAATCTTTCTCTGTGGGTCAAAAAGTTTGGTTATTCAATGCAAGACTTAAGCTCTTTCCAGGAAAATTAAGAAGTAAATGGACGGGTCCATACGTTGTGACTCAAGTCTCTCCACATGGAGCCATTGAAATAAAAAATATGGTAGGTGGAGAGCCGTTTAAAGTCAATGGACACCGTTTGAAGCCGTATGTTGTGTTGGATAGTGATCATATGGCCACGGTTGATGTGGTTTACTTGGAACCACTCCAACCGTCTCAATAGCTTCAATGAGTTATGTCGGGCTGACGACGTTAAAATTAGCGCTTCGCGGGAGGCAACCCGTGGGTTGTAGTATGTGTGTTAAAAACTTTGTGGGTGTGTTAACTGTTGGAATCACTCCTAAACAGTATTTCAAGTATTTATATTTCATATGTAATAGGTAGCTTTATTATGGCCTTTATGTTTGTTTAAGGTCAAGCTTATGTAGAAGGCCCATAAGCTTAGGCCCAAGCCCAATAAGGAATAGGGAAGGAGAGGGAGTGTTTCCCTAGCTCCTTGCCTATATAAACAATGTAATAACCCTCACTTGAGGGTTGGTTGTTCAAGTTTTTCTTTCACATATGCCTCACGCCTAAACCGTCTTTAGTATATCGTGTGTGTGTGCTTGTTTACTTGTTCAATCGCCTTATCTCTTCTCTTATAACTTGTGTTTGTAAAACTAGTGACCTAACAGTGGTATCAATCGCCAAATAGTTGGGTGTACACTTTGTTTTTGAAGTTTTTTGGTTTTGGGTCTTACGCATAAAGATAACGCAATCTTTGGTTCTCTTAAAAACTCGTTTTTTACACTTTTTAATCCAAGATTCTTGTACTTTCAATGTTTTGAGGTGTTAAAATACTGGTTTTTGGCAAAAAGTTTCAAACTTTACGCGTGGATCTACGTTTTTAAGCTTGTTTTTGTTCGTGGGTGCCGTTCTACGCGTAACCCGTTTAGCAGTTTTGGTACATCAAGTTTCACATTTTTGTGTTCTTTTGGTACTATTGAAGCTATTCAATAACAAAAATCTGGTTTAGAAACACGTTTGGGCAAAATCAAAGTTACGAGTAATCCTACGCGTATCAAAACCCTAAAATTACGCGTAAGATTTTCCTTGGTTTGATCTTCATTTTCCTGGTTTATTCCGTGTTTTCTTAGTTGGATAAGTCTGAAAATACGTCGACTTTGGATATCTTTTGCACTGTGAAGTGTAAAAGATCATTTGGGCAAAAACCCTAAAATTACGCATAAGCATAAGCTTACGCGTAGAAATTCTACGCATAAGATTCACTTTACGCGTAAACTTCGGTCTACGCATAAGGTAATCCTACGCCTAACTTTCTACGCATAAATTTTGTCTACGCCTAACTTTAGTGCTTTTATCCTACTTACGCGTAAGCTAAAACCTACGCGTAACTCCTCATTGTTATGCGTAACTTTTGGTGTTTTTACGCATAAGTGCTACTTGGTTCTTGTCTTTTCTACGTCTAAGGACACTTCATCAACAAAGGTTCATTCGACTACAAAGATCCATTTTTACCACACAAGTTCTTCACCATGTCTCAACCACCATACTCTAACTATTTCCCTCACACTTATAATCATCAACAACAACAACAATTAACTCCACAACATCAACAATGGAATCAACAACAAGCTATTTATCAACAACAATTTAATCAGCAACATACTCCACAACTTGGTTTAATTCCACAACCACAAATGGTTCAACCACCACCAAGTCTTCAAGCTCTACCCTACACAAACGATTTCAATCAACATCCATCACGAAGCACTATGAAGGAACCCACTTGGTTTGCAAAGATGTGTGAAGCTTTAAGCAGCCAACAATCAATTCATGAAGCTGGATCACTTGATAGACCTCCAATGCTCACTCCAGGAAACTACGATCAATGGGTGATAAGGTTCTTTAGGTTTTGTGATCTGAAGAAGCCACATGGAAAGTTCTTGAAGAAGGTTATCTTGGAAGGTCCATTTGAGATGCCTACTGTCATTGTACCCGGAGATCCAACTGCTGTTCCACCAAGAGATGAACAAACCAACATTGCTACTGTTGCAGATCTAAATCCAACAGAACTTCTACACTATGAAGCTGATGAACTTGCAATGGAATACATCCTCTTAGGATTACCAAACCCAATTCTTCGTAGTGTTGATGCTCAAAAGACTGCACAAAAAATGTGGGATCATATTCGTCTTCTTATGGAAGGATATGTACTCAATCAGGAGGATTTGGAATCCAAAATTTACTTGGCTTATGAACACTTCATGATTGAACCTGGAGAGACACTAGAGTCATATCATCATCGATTTTCAGACATCATCAATGATTTGGATAAACACAACATCATCATGCCAAGAATTGCAGTGAATACTAAGTTCCTGAGTAGTCTTGGTCCTGAATGGGAGAAGTATGTCATCTTTCTCCGTCAAGCGAAGAATATGCATCATTCTACTTATGGATTGTTGTACGATTACTTGAAGCCTCATGAAAAGGAAGTTGATCGGGAAAGGATTCTCCGTGCTCAAATTGCGAAACAGTCACAACCGGATAACCAACAACTTGCCTTGTATGCTCAACAGAATTATCCCTCTCAACCAGCAACTCAACCAGCTGCTTCAAACACACCTTCACAGCAACAACCTCAACAAAATCAATTGGTTCCATACAGCAACAATGCTCAAGCATATGTCAGTGAAGCTACTGAGGAAATCGATCCATTCGAAGCATTGCAACAAGGATTTGTGATGATTGCTAATGCTTTTGGCCGTTACACCAACAAATCCAACAATAGTATTCGCTCCTCATCTATGAAGTTCAGAATCGTGATTATGGTCGTCAGATGGGCGGTGGTCAAGGGTTTAATGCTGTGGGTAGGAATAACAACAGAGCTCAAGTGGTGGAACAGGGAAATGCTCAGAATCGGTTAAATGGTCTTAGATGCTACAACTGCAATGAGAAAGGACACCTGGCTAATGCATGCCCAAAGCCAAGGACTAGAGGCAGTGCTTATTTCAAAGAGGCTTTACTTTTGGCTCTTAAGGATGAAGCTGGTGGATCTCTCACAGACAAAGAACAGAGCGTTATGGCAGATGCAGACTCGGATGATGATATGGAGGACTTGCAGGCCAATGCAGCTGTTATGTTGATGGCTAATATGCAAGAGTTACACATGAGTGAAACAGGCCTAGTGTATGACACTGATGGCTTGTCTCAGGTACCCGAACAAACCATCATCATATCTGAACTAATATCTCCATCAAAATCTGAATCCGGCACGGCTCAAAATGTTCAAAATGAGTCATCTACATCTCATTCTGACGATTTTCAAATAAACCCCGTAGTTACATTTGACGATCCAGATGACCTTATGGTTTCTATTGATAATCAAATTGACTCCGTGGTTATACTTGATGATCTACATAATGATCATGTTGTGACTCACATTGAACAAGATGAACCTTTGCCCCATCCAGATCTTGTTCTGTTACTTAAAGACCAACAATCCAAAATTGCTGAATGTGTTGCATTAAATCAGTCCTTAAAAAGTAAAAATGCACTGTTAACCAAGGATTTTGAATGCTTACAAATGCAACTCAACTTTTTCAAAACTCAAGAAAACCGTGAAAAAGGTTTTCAAGCCGCTTTTGCAAAATCTCATCAAAACGAAAAATATTTAGAGAGACAGATGCGTGATCTAGCCGCCTCGAAGAATGCTTTGTTTTCTGAATTAGAACAACTGAAACACGAACATAAAAAGCAAATTAACGCTCTCACCTTGGAAAATCAAAAAGCTAAGGCTGAGTTGTTAAATTGTCAAAAACAGTTCTCCGCATACAAAAAGCATTCAACGAATCGGGTAGATGACCTTCTTGACGAAATTCTCGGCTTGCAAAACAAACTTAAAGAGTTTAAAACTGTTGTTTACAAACATGGTGAATCCGTAACAGCTATTGAAAAGTTTACCTTAAAACCCAATCCAAAAGGATATGGAAAAAATCTAGCTAATTACAAACCAAAGCTTTCACTAAAAACATTCAAACCAACTCCTGAAGTTTCCAGTGCAGAATACAAAATTGATAATACTGTCATGAGTGTTGTTGAATATCATCGTCAAGAGGAATTAGATGCAGAAGACGAGAGTCGATCAAAATTAAAAAATGTTGTTTACAACAAACCTTTTAATTATAAAAACGCGGTCACTTTCGTCACACCAACGGATTCTTCTAACACACCCAGGGTTATCATCAAAACACCTGAGTCTTCTAATGTTAATCCCAAAACAGAATTTGCACAAACTTATGGTCCTTTACCTTCCATTAGTGAAGTAAACTCAAAACCTGAAAATCGAAAAATCCTTCGATATTTTGACATTTTCATGGCTGACCTCAAAATTTTACAACATGAGATAGAATATCACTCTGAAATCAAAGTTGAACATTTTCAATCGCCTCTGGCGCGAGAACAAAGAGACATTTTTCAGAAAAATCTTTTACCTAATGTTAAAAACTTGAAAAGTTGTGCAATTGCCTGGGAAAAGGATTTTCATAAGGAACTTGGGGTAATGAAAAACGTTTTCGAGCAAACAGAAACATCTATTTCTAACACAAAACGCAAAAAGAAACTGTTGAGAAAAGATGTTGATCGACTCTTGGAAGATGTTATCTGTGCTGATATCCATAATGTTGTGTTACTTCATGCTTTGCCAATTGCATCTGATTACATCTCTGCTGATATTGTTGAAAATGTTGTTACTGTTGAGAACACCGATAATGTGCTTCAGATCGAGTCTTTAAAGCTGAAAACAAACGATTACTCACTGAAATTTACAATGCAAAACGTCGTCTTCATTGGTGTGAAAAAGATATTCACAACCATCAACTTAGTTTTCAAAAGAAAATCGCTCAGCTGAGTGCAAAATCTTCTGATCCTAAAATTGAGCAACTGGATGATCAAAACGTGTCTTTGAAAAGTCAAATCTCAAAATATGAACAAGAACTTTTAAAAGTTAAACAGGAATATGGTGTCATATTTGATTTACTCAAAAAGACTCGACTTGAAGCATCAAACGAACTTGATCACTATCTTGCTCACACTAGTGAAGTCATGAATTTTGCTGGTAATATTCGTTCTGAAAATCAAGATCTGATTCACACCATCTCTAAGTTATGGGAAATGTTAGGAAAGTATGAACAACTTCCGCCTACTGTGATTAAGAGATTAGCACCAGTCACACTTAGTAATCGTGAACCTAGAATTCCCACTGCCAAATCACAAGTTGCTAATGTGTTTTCCTCTACTGAAACAGGAATAGTTGCATCTTTTCCAAACGTCCGCACTTCACAGCCTAGAACCACTCAATCGAAGAATAGGAAGTTGCGACCTAAGAAAAGATCAATAAGGAATGCTAAAGTAGAAGAATACCCTAGGACTCTGAATAAAACTCATGTTGCTTCCACTATAGATGTTGCGTCTGGCAAATGTAATACAAATAGTGATGTAACGAATGCTAAACCGTTAAGTACTTTTGATATTCAGTCTGATGCACCTTGTGTTATTTGTCGGAAGAGTATGAATTCTGATTGTCATGACAAATGTGTTGCTAAAGCTATAATCTCTCGATTACGAAATCCTAAGAATCGGAATACCTCTAGGCCCACTAATCGTTCTAAGTCTGTGCTTGGTAGACCGCCTTCTTTAGATTCTAAGGCAACCATTGCTATCACAGTAGCTCCCGCTTCACCTCCTAAGAATGTAGTACCACCTAGTGCTTTCACTAAGACTAAAGCAAAGAGTAGTTATAGATGGCAGAAATGGATATATAATACACTAGGATTTAAATGGATGCCTAAAATTCTCAATGTGTGTATGTCTAACATACCTGCTTCGGAACCCTCTAACATTTCGGGTTCCACATCTACTTCTATTCCATCTGTGTCGTCTGTGTGTAATGCAGGTGATACAGATCATTCTCTGGATTGTTGATAGCGGATGTTCCCGACACATGACAGGCAACCTTAAACTGCTATCAAACTTTATTGCAAAGTTCATTGGCACTGTCAGATTCGGGAACGATCACTTCGCAGCTATCATGGGCTACGGAGATTATATCAATGGGAACATCGAAATCAGCAGGGTTTACTATGTGGAAGGCCTCGGTCACAATCTGTTTTCAGTAGGTCAATTTTGTGATGGAGATTTGGAGGTTGCTTTCAGGGAGAAAACTTGTTTCATTCGTTATCTACAAGGAAATGACCTTATGTCTGGCTCGCGTAATTCTAGTCTCTACACTATCTCTATGCAAGACATGGTTGCTTCCTCTCCCATCTGCTTACTTTCTAAGGCAACATCAACAAAATCCTGGCTATGGCACCGTCGTCTCTCACATCTAAACTTTCAAACCATCACCAACCTCGCTCGACAAAAACTAGTTGAAGGACTCCCATGATTCCGGTATTCAAAAGATCACCTTTGCTCAGCCTGTGAACAAGGGAAAAGCACTCGTGCTCATTTTCCTTCAAAGGTGGAACACAGCTCTCAGCATGTGCTACATCTTCTTCACATGGATTTGTGTGGCCCGATGCGCGTGCAAACGATCAATGGCAAACGCTACATCTTAGTAATTGTTGATGACTACTCACGATGGACTTGGGTCTACTTTCTTCGTAGCAAAGACCAAGCTCCACAAATGATCATCACCTTTCTCACAAAAATACAGATTCAGCTCCGCAACACCGTCAGGATAATTCGGACAGACAAAGGAACTGAATTTGTTAACCAAACCCTTCGTGAATTTTATGAGAAAGTGGGAATTCAGCATCAAACATCTATTGCACGTACACCTGAACAAAACGGAGTTGTTGAAAGACGAAACCGAACGTTAGTGGAAGCTGCAAGAACAATGTTAATCAATGCTAAAATTCCAGATTACTTATGGGCAGAAGCTGTATCTACTGCATGCTATACTCAAAACCGTTCTATGATCACAAAACGCCACAACAAAACACCTTTCGAGCTTGTCCACAACTATAAACCGAACCTCAAACACTTTCATGTATTTGGATCCCTTTGCTACCCGAATAATGATCGTGATGATTTTGGAAAGCTCAAAGCCAAAGCTGATATTGGAGTCTTTATTGGATACTGTGACAATTCTAAAGGTTTCCGAATCTGGAATCGTCGAACTAAGGAAGTAATGGAAACGATTCATGCTCATTTCGATGAACTCACGGAAATGGCTTCTGAGTATAACAGCTTAGAACCCGGTCACAACCGTTTAAACTTCCCTCAACCCCCATCATCAGCTGAACAAAGCCCCCAGCTGACTCGTCAACAAATGGAAAGGTTATTTGCTCCTCTGTTCTGTGACGATATTGATGAACGTGCTCCAGGTGTATCCGCTGTTTCCGCTGCACAACCTGATAATATTTCTATACCTGATACACCTGCTACAACAACTACTGTTGAAGATGCACCTACACCAGTTGACTCCAACACAACAGTTGAACACACCGCTTCCAACAATGATGAACCGGCTGATGATATTCTGAATGAAGTACCCCCACCTGCAGATTTTGATCCAAATGCGTTCTTCAATCCGTTTGCTAATGAGACTGCTGCACCAGATGTAGCGGAATCTTCAACAAACCATTTGAATCCTCAGAATCTGCACAATGTATACCAACATCAACCCTCTACACATAGATGGACAAAAGACCATCCTCTGGCTAACATTATTGGCAACCCGAATCAACCAGTCGTTACGAGACAACGTCTTCACTTAGACGGTGAACATTGCATTTATGCACTCACTGTCTGCCAATCTGAACCTAAAAACATTAAAGACGCAATGACAAAAGACAACTGGATTGAATCCATGCAAGAAGAACTCAACCAATTCAAATGTCTTGAAGTATGGGAACTGGTTGAAAGACCAACAGGAGTCTACGTCATTGGTCTAAAATGGATTTGGAAAAACAAATTGGATGCTGAAGGGAACGTCATCCGAAACAAGTCACGTCTAGTTGCTAAGGGTTATCGTCAGGAAGAGGGAATAGACTTTGAAGAATCTTTTGCTCCGGTTGCTCGTCTTGAGGCTGTTCGGATATTTCTCGCGTTCGCTGCTCATATGAATATGACGGTCTATCAAATGGATGTCAAAACGGCGTTTCTCAATGGACAACTTAAAGAAACGGTCTATGTCAGCCAACCAGATGGATTCGTTGATCCTGAGTTCCGAACCACGTCTACAAACTGAACAAAGCTCTTTATGGTCTCAAACAAGCCCCTCGGGCATGGTACGATAAGCTATCATCTTTCCTCATTGCCAATAATTTCACCAAAGGCTCGGTTGACCCAACTCTTTTTATACAATATCACGGGGCACATATCTTAATTGTTCAAATTTACGTGGATGACATCATTTTTGGGTCTACGCATAAAAAGTTTTCAATCGCTTTTGCAAAACTAATGAAGAAAAATTTTGAAATGTCCATGATGGGTGAACTTACATTCTTTCTAGGACTGCAAGTTCATCAATCACCCCGTGGTATTTTCTTGAGTCAGTCCAAATATGCCCTTGAATTGTTAAACAAATTTGGAATGAAAACCTGTGATACTTATGCCACACCAATGACTCATACCAAGAAATTAGATGCTGATTTACATGGGAAAATAGTTGACCCTACCAAATACCGAAGTATTATTGGGTCCCTCATGTATCTAACAGCTAGCAGACCTGATATTGTCTTTGCCGTTTATCTATGCTCCCGTTATCAGTCGCGACCAACTGAAACCCACCTCTCTGAGGCTAAAAGAATCCTCCGATACATCAAGGGAACCATTAACTTGGGGATCTGGTATCCGAAGGATTCTGGTTTTGAACTAATCGCTTTTTCAGACGCTGACCACGCAGGATGCTTAGACTCAAGGAAAAGTACTTCAGGAGCTCTACAATTTCTCGGTGATAAACTGGTGTCTTGGCAATCAAAGAAGCAGGATTGTACATCACTGTCATCAACCGAAGCAGAATATGTAGCCATGTTCGCGTGTTGTGCTCAAGTCATTTGGATGAGAACACAACTCAAAGACTATGGTTACGTATTTGACAGAATCCCGATGTACTGCGACAATCGGAGTGCCATTGCAATCTCGTGCAACTCAGTTCAGCACTCGAAATCAAAGCACATCGATCTACGCTATCATTTCATCAAGGACCACATGGAACAGGGTACCGTTGAATTATACTTTGTGGGTACAGAATACCAATTGGCAGATCTTCTCACCAAAGCCCTGCCTCCCGCTAGGTTTAATGAGTTGGTCCACCGGATTGGTATGAGGTGTTTGACTCAAGAGGAATTGGATGACCTCTTAAAACAGTCTTAAAAACCTGTCAAACACCAAAACATCCTTCTGTAAATATTTTTTCAAAAACAAAATACAAAAATATAAAATCCGATAAAACAACAAAAATATTCTCCTAATCTATCTTTCTTTCAACATGGCAAGTACATTTCTTCCGGCAACACTTTAATCTTTCAAAATTCAGTATTTTTCCGATCAAGTGTTGAGGGGGAGAAAATTATCTCTTAACTGTTTCAAAACATCTGTGTACTTGCATGTTATCATATCTCGGTTGATTTTGTTACAAATGGTGGTAAATTTTCTGGTTAAATAACACCCCTCGGACTAAATTTATAACCTTTCTTTATTTCTTAAGTCGAGGGGGAGTGTCGTCAAGTTTCTTTCCAAAAAATCTTTATTTGGTAACCAAAATGGAAGTTAAATGGCTTTGTTTGAAAAAGGAAAAGGTGGAGGGACCAAAACTGTCAAAATGATAAAAGCCATTTTAATAAAATACACCTCCACCTAACTTTCAACTCACATTTATTATCATCAAACTAATCCTACGCCTAAAATTCGCTCATCAAATCCGTGTTTCAGATCTTCAATTTGTAAGTGTTTTTGTGTTCCTAACAAGATTACAAACAATGGTTTCAAATCGTTTTAAATGTTAACGGTTAGATATTAACCTATGGTCGATCTTGTGTTCTACGCGTATGCGTATGAACACATAATCTTGTTTATGTGTTTGTGGCTAAAACGATAGTGTCAAAATGTTTTAATAACATCAATGATACTTTTTCTATCCTCAAAACGAACCCAGATTCACGAATTAAATGAGTTTGAAAATTAGGGTTTATGCGTGGTTTTGGGTATTTTCAAATGTGATTGTTTTTGGTCAAAAAGATTGTTGGGTTATGCTCTTGTGTTGTTGAATTAATGATTTCCAAGGTTTCTAACCACCCAGATACACGAATTGACTAACAATTTGAAATTTAATGTTCATAACTTTTGGGTATTTTTGATTCTCAGCAAACTAAGTGTTATAACTTGGTCTATAGACTCTCAACACATCTTAGGACTACCAGAATCAGTTTTATGCATATTCCATGGCTAAATCTCATACGCGTAGAATTAGGGTTTAGTCTACGCGTAAGATTTTCTTCGCGTAACTGACAAACTGTCCAAATGTGTTTTGATCTGTCATAAAATGAATGTTATGTGTTAAACATTGATGATATGATGCTTTGTTTCAGGCTTGCTACACTTAATATTCAGAATCAAGGTTGTTGTTACTCTACGCATAAGGATCGCCTTACGCGTAGCTTGTTATGCGTAAGATTAGTCTTACGCGTAGCTTCTACGCATAAGGTTCTACATATGGGACTACGCGTATCCTGTGAAGGATATGCGTAAACAGTGACCTCTACGCATAAGGTCAACTCTTACGAGTAGCCTTACGCATAAGGTTAATATATGCCTACGCATAAGCTCTACGCATAAGGTCTCCTTTTTCCTACGCGTAATACTTCTTACGCGTAAGTTAGGATTCTACGCGTAAGTTTACGCCTACGCATATATCATTCCTGTCTACGCATAACTTTACCAATCCTACGCATAAGCCGAGATCATACCTTCGTTATGAATTGTTACGTGTACAAACTTGTAAATAAACTAATCATATCATCACGAATCCTAAAATGTCACTAATAAACTGAAATCGTTTGATATGTTGTGAACAATAAGTGATAAAATAAACTTTAAAACTTAAAGTTAACTAACTCACGAAACATTTCACGACGTCATTGGACTATTGAATATACAAGTGACTTAGGACTCGTAACAATCATTGACACTGTACATTCAATAACTAGACAATAAGACCTTCTGTTGACTAACATTATGTCTTTCGATATGTTGGTTCTTTTGGCTAATGTTATTTCAGATCACGACATGGCTGAACAAATGAATGTGGATGCATCTGAAGTTCTCTCCATTGCTGATATCTATCCTCATGGCTATCCAATGAAGATTGGAAAGAATAATCTCCGTGTTGACTTTGACACCCTCACTTGCTCAGAATCTTCGTGTCTAATTGCTATTGATATTCTGAGGACTCATCCATATCAGAATATGCTCACTCACTCTGCAACTGTTCCTGAGATCTACATCCAACAGTTCTGGAACACTATGGAAAGGGTCAAGGGACGGACTGCTGTAACAGTGACTCTAAACCACAAACAAGTCACCATTACACCTGCAGACTTAAGGGCTGCTCTCCTTATTCCTGAAGTCAATCCAACCAAACTATATGCCACACCTGCTGAAGAGCTAACTCTCCAATTCTTAATCGATATCGGTTATGACGAGGCTACAGGAGTAATCACCAAGCATTCTCACGTAGAGCTTAAGAGTATTCCTCAACCCTGGAGAACTCTCTACATGATCATCACCAAGTCTGTTTCTGGTCGTGACAGTGGCTATGAGCATCCTAAGCTCATGGAACTACAAATATTTTGGGCATTGGTCAACATGAAACACATCGCTATCGAAGCTCTGATCTGGGATGACATGATGTCATTTCTCAACAAACTTGGCTCAAAGATTCCCTACATCAGATATACTAAACTGTTGATCCAGAGAGTACTTGGACTTCATCCTGATATTCCCAAGAGGCTCAATGACCCCGACAATCACGATATGTTGACGGAACCTATTCTATCTGTCAGAATCAAGGAATCGTCTACAAAGAAACAAGGTGTTGTGTTGCCAGATTTCCTTCTAACTGAAGATGTCAGAAAGCTCGAAACGTACCAAAGGTATCTGGAAGCAGTTAGACAAGGCAAAGTTGGTCATCTCGACGAAAAATCTTCTGGTACACCTGTAAGAAGAACCAGAAGAGGAAGTGCAGGAAGCGCAACAAGTACTGTGAGTCAAAGGAAGTTTCCTAAAAGGAATCCTCCTTCTAAAAGGATTGTTCCCGTAAAGGAAGCCGAACCTATTCCCACACTTGAACCACAAAGACAACTTAAGGACGAGAGCTCTGAAGATACTGATACAGATGAAGAGTTTCATTACTCTGCAACTGCAACCGAAACACCTGCCTCAGTAGCAAAACCTCCAAGTCCTCCAGCTGTCCAAGAAAAAGGGAAGACTCCAGCAATTGTACCCTATGATGAGAGCTCTGATGAAGAAGAAGAAGAGCAACTGGACAAATCATACAGGAAGAAGTTCAAAATCGTCCGACATCGTCAAAAGGCTGAAGAATTTGCTAAAGATCAAATGGGTGGCCTCGGAGGATCAAGTGGTGCTGCCCACTCCTCTCCAGATCCTGATGCGGTTAATCAACCCGATAAGGGATCTGGTGCCACCACTCTTCTGCAACAACAAAAGCCTGCAGAGGATACTATTGTATATGATTTTGAAAAACCAGAAACAGAGAAGACGGAGAAAGATAAAGATGATGATTATGACAAGTTGCTTCTGGATAGTCCTACACGCTCACAGAAGGAAACTTCTGAACCACCAAAGGACCCGGAATCTCCTCACATCTCATCATCATCGGATTCTTCGTCTCATTCATCACAACCACCATCAACGAAGTCAACCAGATCATCATCCAAATCAGTGAAGAAACCACCTAAATCTTGGATTTCTCAGACTCATAAAAAGATTGTGAAAGCTGTCCAACAAGTCAGAAAGAAGGACATACTTTACAGGAAAATGAATTGGTTTGCTGACCAAATTCAGTACTTAAATGATGAGAAAGACAAGATGGAGAAAGAAAGGGAATTTGTTTAGAAGTTCATGAAGAGTCATCGAAAAGAGGAACTGAACGAAATGATCGAAGGTTACACTAACAAGTACCTTCAGGATATCGTTCCTAAAGTCCAAAAGGAACTGGAGAAGACAGCAAGAGATCATACCCACAAGTTTCTTCTCGACACTGTCCCCGGTGTGACTAGAGAAGTATTTTCCAGACAACTCACCCCTAACATCATCGCATTGGTTAAACATACAATGGCCAAAGAAGCTGATCTCTCTGAATCTGAGTTAATCGCTAAACTAGTGATGCAAATGTCAAAGCGATCTGGAACGTTTACTTCGGATGAATTTTTCGAAGGTCTACTTGATTTTCAACTCAGATCATCATGCAAGGAGTCAGCCGATCAACCCAAACGGCCAAGAGATGACGATGATAAGGATAAGGACTCTGTACCTAAACGTCAGAAGCAGTCTGGTGAATCTTCTTCGATGCCACCTCCTCCACAACGGACTTCTTCTCAACAGAAGTCTCCTCCACCTCGCTCTTCCACTGATAAACCTCGGGACGATTCCGAGTTACCACCCATGGCTCAAAAAACAGGTGACTACTTTGAGTATACGGGTGGTGATGATGAAGAGGTCCTTGAGCCCCTACAACAACCCACCTCTCCCAAACAAGGACAAAAACCAGGATCATCATCTAAGCCTTCGAAAAAGAAGAAGAAGACGCTTCATACTGACGTCGTATCATGGCTAGATGACGATAAAACTGAAGAATTTGAATGGTTTGCTACACTTGTTAACAACACTCCCTACCCTGAAGAAGGTCAAGAATTGGTAGACGGTAATACCTTGGAGCATGCAAAGATTTTGCAAGAAAGGTTCCGCGTGAAGAAGATGACGAAATCCGAGTTGAAGCGCATCAAGAATGATGCATTCCTACTTTTGAAAAACAGCTCGGAAAGTGCAATCGAGGTTGAATATCACCTTGACAACATTGCTCGAGCCATGTCTAACAACATGGATTGGCTCAACCCAGAAGCAAACATCGACTTCACCAAACGGGACAATCCTCCATATTACACCGACTGGTCTCGACCTCTACCTACCATTGGCCAACCTGATCAGCTTAGGATTCCTTTCAGACATTTCTTCAACAAAGACTTAGATTTTCTTCAACACGGTGGCGATGGCTTAAGGAAATACGCTACATCTCTGACACTTCCATTCCCTGCTGCAATATACTCTGATTGTATAGCCATCGAGGAACGTGCTACCCACATGTTCTCCGACCAAGTGGTAGCATATGACCAAGATGCAATGTATGGGATTCACCATTGGCCGGAACGCCGAAGAATCTACTACAGAAGCTGCTTGGTCCAGAAGTCTCAACATGCAGTGTTCAGTACTAAAAGTATCGTGGCCATCCAACATGTTGGTCTATCGTCTAAATGGGACTACACTTTTCTCAAGAAGATTGTGGTCAAAAGACAAGACGAAAGGGACTATGCATTCTCTGAAGCTGACTTTGAGAATTTGAACATCAACGATATTGAAGACATGTACCTTGACAAAGTTCAAGGTCGCATGAGACAATTTCCAACTGAAGTACAACGTGAATTCATCAAGTCACTGCTCATCTTCATCAGACGCATAGTTATCAAAGAACGTGTTGAAGATCTTCAGCTTGCCGTTGAATCTTATCAGAAACGTGTAAACTTCACTCCACCACAGCTTGATCTTCCCGACATCAACCAGCTTACACAACTTACGCTCATCAGCAAACCTTTCGGAGTCGTTTACCGCAGTGAACTTCAACGAAACTGCTTAATGGCGTGTGACGATCTTCACAAATTTTACAACCCGTAATTGTCAAGAAAGGACCCTGTGGTACGCCTCAGTGCCACAATCCTTATAAAAGGAGCGAAAGCTTCTTATTTTTGAGTAATACCTATCAAACCTTTCATTTTTTCAAGGTTTTGCTCAAAAACACAAGTACTTCCCCATATGATTTTCCATAACTCAACCGTTTATATCACTAGTTGAGGGGGAGTATTTGATTTAAAACTTTGTTCACAAATTGTTCACAGTGGTCACTCTTCCCGCAACACTCAAAATGGTCATATTTATTCTCAACCGTTCAAAAATAACATTTTTATATGCCATTTTTTAGGGGGAGAAAATTGTGTGATAAGAAATATGCTGTGCAAAAATGCAAATGAATCTGTGCACCTCAGACTTAACCAACGAATTGACGGTACTAAACTGTTAGTAACTCGAAAAGACTTGTCCTGGACGGGTAATAATTTCAAGCTAGTTCGCTAGTAATGTAAACGTGTCTCGCAAAGGACTTGTCCAAGTAGAAAGTACCATTCGAGAAACTTTTGATAGACATGAACTCTGACGGGTATGACAACCTTTCGAGGTTTGTCTACACCTTCAAGGTAGTTATTAGAGCTAGTTGTCACCTAAAAGCTGACAATGCAACTCTTTAACTATGCAACGTAACCGTGTCTCGCGGGGGATTGTCTATCTTCAGTGGATCAATTCAAAAAGTGCGCGCTCTTTCCTCACTGTGCATTTAACCATTAAAACTATTAAGCACATGTGGAGGGGGAGTATTTATGCAAAACTTCATCTCTCACTGTGGTTCAAACATGTTTTTTCATTAACAAACCCTTTGAGAGATATTTTAACATACAGTGGTTTTAATGGCAAACATAGGTTAGTCATGGAGTTATAAGGTGACTAAGGTTAGGAATAACCGTCCTATGATCCGCCAGAGCCGGAGGGATCTACCCAAGGACACTACCATTAGTTAAAAACTTTGTGTTAAAAACTTTGTGGGTGTGTTAACTACAAACCCTCACGAGACTAAACTCGTCCACTCGGGCTACCGGGTGGTTTAAAAGGCTTGTTGCATGCGCTAAATGCAACCGTGATTCCTACGAAAGTGAGTTAGGTTTTTGTGTGTGTGTGTGTTTGTCAAAGTGATTTTTAACCAAAATTTCAACTTAAAGTTTTTACATTGGGGACAATGCAATTCTTTAAGTTGAGGGGGGTGTCACATGTGTTACATGTTTTTGCGAAATTGTGGTAAAAAAAATGGGTCAAAATGTGATTTTTGAAAAGAAAAAAAAATGAATCACAATATTTGATTTTTGTGCTAATTGGATGTGGAAGTTTCTTCTACATATATTTGTTGAGTGTTTGCAGATTCTGAAGATTAGCTTGTGGATGACTTATTGGAGCAAACCAGAAGACCCAACCATGATTATAAGGTGCACCCGATTTCATTGTATAATTTGGTTATAAATTGATTTGATAGTTTGCATGTAGTTAGGCATATGTATATTTAGTAGATGATCAAACCATACCCGATTGAATTTCCTCACTTACTTTTGCTTAAAACGGGAAGAAAGTTAAAATAATATAATATGAAATATAATAATGTACTAGTTGGGTTAGGACACTTAAATTGATCTTATCTGGCTTGTCACCCGTGCACGGTGGCCATAGAAAAAAGTTGGAGAACTGTCATAATTATTGGTGGTAGTCATATGCTGGGCTTGCCTATCTGATTCGTCACCCGCGCAAGGTGATATTTTAGTTGTTAGCATGGGTCAGACGTCGATTTTTATGATGGATAGCATTGCACTTAGCTGAGACAATTTTATGTGAAATAACCCAATCCTTGTATTGTCGATAATGAAATTAGGAAGGTTGGTTTAATTTAGTGCATTAACTAATTAGACTATGTGGTAGATAACTCCATCATATGATATACCAGTAGGCACGAAGCATAACTGTTCCCTTTTAATTAAAACGAACTAATAACCGGTTCCCGTGTGCCGATGTGTCTTAGTATGCACCTATAGGATAGATATTCATACTCTCAAATGATTGGTCTTTATATCAACCTTAAAAGGAGTGTATAAAGCATTCGGGATGACATGTATAAGAAACGGTCCTGGATGGCTAAAAAAGGAGCTTATGTATGGTATGAGAAAAATGCTTGAAATATGAAGTAAAATTCAAGTGCAAAAAAAAAAAAAAAAAAAAAAAAAAAAAAAAAAAAAAAAAGGATTGCGCTTAAAGTGATGTATGAGAGCTAATGTGCTCTTAAAAAGTTTGCTCCTATGGTATAAAAACTCCGGTATTATAAAAGGTATAAGGTATTCTCACCTCTCGTTTTGGATCTATGTTTAGATTGATTATAGGAGTGTACTAAGCATGTTGGGCACATGGTTAATTATATGAAACATAAAGTAAATGGAACCAATGGGAGCGGTTATGCTAAGTGTTTAAGAAGGACAAAAATATTGGTAATCATTTTGGATTATTTGCTACATAGGATGGTTATTAGTGTACTAGGTTGAATTTAATCTTTTTGATGGAATTTCAATGGTATGATTAAAAATTATGTAATTAACATGCTAAGATATAGTAGATTTCTTCCTCGGGAGAGTAAGAGTTAAGTTGAGGGGGTTTGATCGGTGTATTTTACATACCCCTCATAGCATGTTAATTACGCATTGTTGCATCATTATTCATTGTTATACATGTACTTTGAGGGTGTTTTGTGATTATGAAGGCTATGCGCGAAAAGGAGCTAAAGTTGCGATATTACGAGTTAATACGAAGAAATGAAAGTTTTTTTATGTTGTGCATTGTTTTGGTCACAACTTTCTCATCCGAGCTCCGTCTTAAATGAATTCATGATTGATCGAATGCGGCATTTTTCGGGCAAGTCAGTTCGTAGCTTATGCTTGCAAAAGAATTATGGGCTTTTATTTAACATATCAAGTCAAGAAAGAAGAAAATAATAAAAAACATTATTTTAGGTTAAGTTGGTTTAGACGCAAGAAGAAGAAAAAGGCCTTGGGCCCACGTAGTTTTGGTCTTGGACGTGAAGAGCAGGACACAAAAAGGGTTTTTATTCCATACGAGAGGACCATCTCATTGATACACAGCCGTCATTTTTACATCAAGTCGAAGACGAGCCGCCATTTTGCAATTCATTCGAAAAAGAAGAAAACAAAGGTCATTTAGAATATATCATTATTCTTATCTCGACGAGCGTGCAAGTAAAAGGTTGTATTATTTTGGTTTTAGTGTTATACGTACGTAGCATGCAAATCATAATTAATATGATATCTTTGATGTCCATCAATGGGATGCGTGGCTAAACCTCTTGTAATCTCTCCCGGTAAAAGATATATTTGGTTTGATCATGTTTACGGATTATAATTTATTTGTCAAACATTAATTCATATGATTTTATTGCATATCATTTGTCTGAATTTAATGTTTTAGTATAATTATTTTATTGAATTATTGTGAGACATTTTATTGCGAGTCAACGATTGTGTCAAGCCTAAGAAGCATAAGGGTTAAGACGGTCGTATGTTTAACATAATTTGTTCCCATAATTGTTCGTTAAATAATTATAAAATTAATTAATAGGATTATTAGAAGACATGTTATTGCTAGTCAACGAATTGTGCCGAGTCCAACTAGTATAGGTATTAAGACAATTCGTGTGGTAAACATAACTTGCACCCAAAATTATCCTTTTCAATTAATACAAAGCAAGCATTAGTAATAATCCGTAACTTAGTCATATCAATATATCCGGAGCCGGGAGGGATTGCTTTTCACTCAATTGTTCACAACTTCGCTTTTATTTGCTTATTGAATCTTTATTTGTTTATTTGCTTTTTAGTTAATTAGTAGTTTTATTATTAAGTCTTAAATCAATTATTTATTTCATAGAATTTAGTTTAATTAGTAATTTAGTTATTAAGATTTCAAAACCAAAACTTTTATTGATCAGTGATCACCCCAAAACTTAAATTAAAACCACATACTCCTCGTGGATACGATACCCGCTTTCCCTATCTAGTATAAGGTAATTAGGTTTATTTTTGATTGGTACAACGAGCCTGTCAATAATCTGAAACGTTTTATGTGACGATAAATTTGCAGATGCCAAAAGTTTCATGTCGCATATTTCAACTCTTTAGAATATTATAGTAGGGTACTCGCGCGTTGTGATGGCGGGTATCAAGTAATAAAATTTTTGGCAAAAAATGTTTTCAATTTTATGTTTTCTCTTACAATAACTTTACCAATAGCGAAAACATAAGTAGTTTGAGTAACTTTAAAAAAAAGTGACGGATAATATCAAACTAATTCATATAAAAACAATTGAAAGTGGCGTGATTTTGCGTTGCGGTAGTCAATAATGTTATGGGTTATTGTCAAATTAGTTTATAGTGATCCGTAGTCACAAGTAAGTAGAAACATTTTTTTTTATGAAAAATATATATTTTTGAACATGTTTGTATTTGTTTATTACACTTGTCCCATATAGATAAAAGATATAAATAAAAGAGTACTTATAATGTATACATCTTGTAAAGTATATATTTATGAAAATGTTTGAATCATTAATATTGTTTATAACACTTGTCCCACATAGATATAAGATATAAATAAAAGAATGCTTATAATGTAAAAAAAACTTACATGTTTAAACAATAATTTAGAGTTATCCATGAAAAGTATAATAATTAATATACTAATATATTAATCATTGAATTAGCACTTAGCACTTTGCACATTTGCATAATTTGTCTTAAAAAATTGTCCCGACTTTTTTACAAAAAATCCGTTTTTTACTTTTGTGGTTAATTTTATTTAAAATAATTCAAATTTTATTTAGATTGGTTCTCGAAACATTCTTACGATATAATAATAGTTTTGGAACTTTGTAGTTTTGCATGCATTTTAAAATCATATTCATTTTATATGTGCATTTTTGCATTAAAACTAAACTAATTCAAAAAGAAATAATAAATGAATCATTAAATTGTCGTGGAAGATAAATTAGTAAAAACTATTTAGTGTGTACATTATGCATTAAAAATTGTAATGCTTAAAAACGCATTAATGACATCTTAAAAAAATTTAGGAGAGATGGTCATCCCTCCATTATAAGTAGTATATAGATAAATAATAAAGTACAATGTACAAACCATTTAAAAACGAAAACAATAATTTAAAAAATACAAATAATAAAGCTAATATATAATTATTTAATGCACTAATACATATATACAATATCTAAACGGGCTAGTGGTAGCGGTGGTGAAAATTAGGCGAGTTTCTGCGAGGATGAGGACTACGACATATATGATGATTATAAAGATTATGCATATGACTTAACTGAAGAACATAAGGCATTCTGTAAGGCGTAGGACATTAATCTTTGTAGTCAATTTAGACGTTAGTTTATGTTTGGTGCCATCTATGAGTTAAATGTATTCTAGTGTTTACTTGTTTTCTTCTATATTAGAAGTAGATGTGTCTGTTATGTTAGCTTTACCGCCTGTCTAACGGGTTAAATGTGTTCACTCACATCCTATGTACTTAAACGATTTTTGAAGTAATTATATTCAACATCCGTAAAAACTTTTCAAAATAAAAAGAAAAAAAAGGTCTCGTAAAGCATAAACAATAAGCTCAAAATAATATAACATGGCTACAAATTATGAAAAACGCATGCCTTAGTAAAGTAACATCCATGAATTGCTTAATTTTTAGCATTTGCATCACAATAGAGAAATCTATCTTACATAGTTTGCCCTAAGGCACTTATACTTTCGCCAATACATAAGGAGACATGCGATAAGGCCTGTAGTGCATTAAACACCAATTTTAATCCAAAATTTCGCTTGAGAATATTATCAAACACTTCTCATGCGTAAGAGGCCTACCATTATCTTAATATCTTATAAAGCGTTTAGTCTTTTTGGGGCATTTAATGTATAACAAATTTAAACACACTTTAAACACACTTTAAAAATCAGCAATACAATTATATAAGCTAAATGTATAACAAATTTAAACACACTTTATGTAACATTAAATACCTTAAAAAACTTAATTTTCAACAATGCAAGTATTCATGCAATGTTTACAATTCATTGATGTATAATTAATATACATTGTTAAAACACTCATTTAAAGATAAATACAAGTATTAAAAGACATAATACAAGTAATGCAAGCTACCAATTAATGATATTTTAAAAATCTCATTTTAATAAAAAAATACAGTTAAAAGAACATATAGTACAAATTAAACAAGCTACTAAACACAAAAAATAAACAAATGAAATAATACAAACTAAGCAAAGTTTTCACTAAACTTTTGCTATTGCTTATGGTCTTTAAAAGAACAAAATAATCAATAAAGCTAATGCCGAAAAACGTACAAATAGAATAAATTATTACCCGGAAAAATTAAATTACAAAGTATCTGCAACCACAATGCTCGGGTACGCTGCTAGTCTAATATAAATAAAATAGGCAAGCGCTTTAGGTCTCATAATTTAATTGCCTGATAACATAAACATTACACTATTCATCAAAATGAACAAGTTAATTTGACGGAAATCACATTAATCACGATATTTAGCATCTAATTTTTCTTTTCGCATTTTTTTTAGCAATTTTTTTTTCGCATATTAAAAACATGTTCAACATCCAATTGTCATTTATCGCATACTATACACATAGTGAGCATCTAACTTTCATTTTTTACATAAAAGACGAAACACATATTCAACATCTAATATCATTTTAGAAGTTAGCCGAAAATATTGCAGAATATATGACAGTCGTGAACTTAGAAAATCCGCAACACGAAACAGATCCAAAGTACATACGGTGAACTTAAAGAAATTCCAACAAACTCGAGGCAATTCTGGCATATTTGAAGCAATCTTGCGAAACTCGAAGCAATTTCAGTGAGCTCTAATCATTTCTGGTAACTGTTAATGATCGAAGCGATGCTAATGACCAGATATGGTGTTCGAGGTGTTTAATTAATCTCGATGGAGTGTGTTTTCAGATCTAAGGTTTGAATAATCGAGTGTGTAATCGGTGTCTGTTTTTTATAGTGTGTGTTTAAAGGGAAGAAATGTGTAGGTTGAAAGAACGGAAACCGGACGCAATTGGTTGCTTTTTTGTTTTCATTAGCTATAATGACTCTTAGCCACTTTAACAAGTATAGAACCACGTACTTATATTTGCATTCGTATAATTAACAACCAAAAAAGATAAACAAATTAGCTAAACACATCATTGTAAAACCAATACCAAAACACAACTTTTCATTATTCATTATAATGATTGCAAGATGACTCAAGAATATTTATCTGCAAACAATTATCCATTAATGCACTGACATTCTCCATCTTCATTGCACTGACCACCTTTAGGTCCACATACACGCCTGCAACTATCAGGATCGCATACAAACCTAGTGTTATATGTTGGTTGGTTCGAATGAGGTACGACGGGAGGTAATCCGCCAGGATGGCAAACACATGTTTTTTCGTCGACACAGTATGCATCTTTAGTTTGGCAAAGCCTTGTGCAATAATTATCATCTGGCGGTTGGCATGCTGGTGAAGAGCTTCCTCCCTGGTTTACTGTAGTTGACCGCGAAACTGCAAAACATAATTCATTTTCCAAATTACTCAAACTTGTAAGTATATAGTATTTGTAAGCAAAAAGATAAAAAACGTGCATGATGAAAAAAATTTACCCGAGAGAATAACTAAAAAGATGGTTATGAAAACCAATGTTTTGAAATGAAAGTATTCCATAATATAATGTTTGTTTTTTCGTTTGATCACCATGCCTGGGAGTGCTATTTATAACAAGAAGGAAAAAATATATTGCAACATAAAATGCAATTATCAAAGTTAATTAATTGCATTTATCAAAATTAAATGCATATATTAGTAATTTTGGCAATGCCATAACTATATTATATATATGTAACATATATGGATATAAATATGGTATTCATTAAGTCAAAATATTAATTACAAAGGGAGGAATCCCTTTTCTTTCATTGAATGTCACAACATAGTAATAAATTTAAATTAAGTTATACTAGCAGGGTACCCGCGCGATGCGGCGGCGGGTACCCTGAAATAAAATTTTTCAATGAACCATGCTTGATAATCTGAAAGGTTTTATGTGACGATAAATTTGCAGATGCCAAAAGTTTCATGTCGCATATTTCAACTCTTTAGAATATTATAGTAGGGTACTCGCGCGTTGTGATGGCGGGTATCAAGTAATAAAATTTTCGGCAAAAAATGTTTTCAATTTTATGTTTTCTCTTACAATAACTTTACCAATAGCGAAAACGTAAGTAGTTTGAGTAACTTTAAAAAAAAGTGATGTATAATATCAAACTAATTCATATAAAACAATTGAAAGTGGCGTGATTTTGCGTTGCGGTAGTCAATAATGTTATGGGTTATTGTCAAATTAGTTTATAGTGATCCGTTGTCACAAGTAAGTAGAAACATTTTTTTTTATGAAAAATATATATTTTTGAACATGTTTGTATTTGTTTATTACACTTGTCCCATATAGATAAAAGATATAAATAAAAGAGTACTTATAATGTATACATCTTGTAAAGTATATATTTATGAAAATGTTTGAATCATTAATATTGTTTATAACACTTGTCCCACATAGATAGAAGATATAAATAAAAGAATGCTTATAATGTAAAAAAAACATACATGTTTAAACAATCATTTAGAGTTGTCCATGAAAAGTATATTAATTAATATACTAATATATTATTCATTGAATTAGCACTTAGCACTTTGCACATTCGCATCATTTGTCTTAAAAAATTGTCCCGACTTTTACAAAAATTCCGTTTTTTACTTTTGTGGTTAATTTTATTTAAAATAATTCAAAATTTATTTAGATTGGTTCTCGAAACACTCTTACGATATAATAATAGTTTTGGAACTTTGTAGTTTTGCATGCATTTTAAAATCATATTCATTTTATATGTACATTTTTGCATTAAAACTAGGGATGAGCACGGTACCGGTCCCGTACCGATCCCGTACCGAATTAGTGGTACCGATTTTTTCCCGAGCATATATTAGTGGTACCGGTACCGTACCAAACGGGATTCGGATATCGGTACCGGTACCGGGAAATCGGGTTTTCCCCGCTTTTTTCCGGGAATTTCCCGATTTGGTACTGGTCCCGTACCGAATTAGTGGTACCGATTTTTTTTCACCTTATTTCGTAGTCCCGGTACCCTACCGTATTTCAAGAATCGGTACCGTTTCGGTACGGTACCGGTACGGTTCCGGGATTCGGTTCAAAATGCTCATCCCTAATTAAAACTAAACTAATTCAAAAAGAAATAATAAATGAATCATTAAATTATTGTGGAAGATAAATTAGTAAAAACTATTTAGTGTGTACATTATACATTAAAAATTGTAATGCTTAAAAAACACATTAATGACATCTTAAACAAATTTGGGAGAGAGGGTCATCCCTCCATTATAAGTAGTATATAGATAAATAATAAAGTACATTGTACAAACCATTTAAAAACGAAAACAATAATTTAAAAAATACAAATAATAAAGCTAATATATAATTATTTAATGCACTAATACATATATACAATATCTAAACGGGCTAGTGGTAGCGGTGGTGAAAATTAGGCTAGTTTCTGCGAGGATGAGGACTACGACATATATGATGATTATAAAGATTATGCATATGACTTAACTGAAGAACATAAGGCATTCTGTAAGGCGTAGGACATTAACCTTTGTAGTCAGTTTAGACGTTAGTTTATGTTTGGTGCCATCTATGAGTTAAATGTATTCTAGTGTTTAATTGTTTTCTTCTATATTAGAAGTAGACGTGTCTGTTATGTTAGCTTTACCGCCTGTCTAACGGGTTAAATGTGTTCACTCACATCCTATGTACTTAAACGATTTTTGAAGTAATTATATTCAACATCCGTAAAAACTTTTCAAAATAAAAAGAAAAAAAAGGACTCTAAAGCATAAACAATAAGCTCAAAATAATATAACATGGCTACAAATTATGAAAAACGCATGCCTTAGTAAAGTAACATCCATGAATTGCTTAATTGTTAGCATTTGCATCACAATAGAGAAATCTATCTTACATAGTTTGCCCTAAGGCACTTATACTTTCGCCAATACATAAGGGGACATGCGATAAGGCCTGAAGTGCATTAAACACCAATTTTAATCCAACATTTCGCTTGAGAATATTATCAAACACTTCTCAAGCGTAAGAGGCCTACCATTATCTTAATATCTTATAAAGCGTTTAGTCTTTTTGGGGCATTTAATGCTTTAAAAATCAGCAATACAATTATATAAGCTAAATGTATAACAAATTTAAACACACTTTATGTAACATTAAATACCTTAAAAAACTTAATTTTCAACAATGCAAGTATTCATGCAATGTTCACAATTCATTGATGTATAATAAATATACATTGTTAAAACACTCATTTAAAGATAAATACAAGTATTAAAAGACATAATACAAGTAATGCAAGCTACTAATTAGTGATATTTTAAAAATCTCATTTTAATACAAAAAATACAGTGAAAAGAACATATAGTACAAATTAAACAAGCTACTAAACACAAAAAATAAACAAATGAAATAATACAAACTAAGCAAAGTTTTCACTAAACTTTTGCTATTGCTTATGGTCTTTAAACGAACAAAATAATCAATAAAGCTAATGCCGAAAAACGTACAAATAGAATAAATTATTACCCGGAAAAATTAAATTACAAAGTATCTGCAACCACATTGCTCGGGTACGCTGCTAGTCTAATATAAATAAAATAGGCAAGCGCTTTAGGTTTCATAATTTAATTGCCTGATCACATAAACATTACACTATTCATCAAAATGAACAAGTTAATTTGACGGAAATCACATTAATCACGATATTTAGCATCTAATTTTTCTTTTCGCATTTTTTTTAGCAATTTTTTTTTCGCATATTAAAAACATGTTCCACATCCAATTGTCATTTATCGCATACTATACACATAGTAAGCATCTAACTTTCATTTTTTACATAAAAGACGAAACACATATTTAACATCTAATATCATTTTAGAAGTTAGCCGAAAATATTGCAGAATATATGCCAGTCGTGAACTTAGAAAATCCGCAACACGAAACAGATCCAAAGTATATACGGTGAACTTAAAGAAATTCCAACAAACTCGAGGCAATTCTGGCAAATTTGAAGCAATCTTGCGAAACTCGAAGCAATTTCAGTGAGCTCGAATCATTTCTGGTAACTGTTAATGATCGAAGGGATGCTAATGACCATATATGGTGTTCGAGGTGTTTAACTAATCTCGATGGAGTGTGTTTTCAGATCTAAGGTTTGAATAATCGAGTGTGTAATCGGTGTCTTTTTTTTATAGTGTGTGTTTAAAGGGAAGAAATGTGTAGGTTGAAAGAACGGAAACCGGACGCAATTGGTTGCTTTTTTGTTTTCATTAGCTATAATGACTCTTAGCCACTTTAACAAGTATAGAACCACGTACTTATATTTGCATTCGTATAATTAACAACCAAAAAAGATAAACAAATTAGCTAAACACATCATTGTAAAACCAATACCAAAACACAACTTTTCATTATTCATTATAATGATTGCAAGATGACTCAAGAATATTTATCGGCAAACAATTATCCATTAATGCACTGACATTCTCCATCTTCATTGCACTGACCACCTTTAGGTCCACATACACGCCTGCAACTATCAGGATCGCATACAAACCTAGTGTTATATGTTGGTTGGTTCGAATGAGGTACGACGGGAGGTAATCCGCCAGGATGGCAAACACATGTTTTTTCGTCGACACAGTATGCATCTTTAGTTTGGCAAAGCCTTGTGCAATAATTATCATCTGGCGGTTGGCATGTTGGTGAAGAGCTTCCTCCCTGGTTTACTGTAGTTGACCGCGAAACTGCAAAACATATTTCATTTTCCAAATTACTCAAACTTGTAAGTATATAGTATTTGTAAGCAAAAAGATTAAAAACGTGCATGATGAAAAAAATTTACCCGAGAGAATAACTAAAAAGATGGTTAAGAAAACCAATGTTTTGAAATGAATGTATTCCATAATATAATGTTTGTTTTTTCGTTTGATCACCATGCCTGGGAGTGCTATTTATAACAAGAAGGAAAAAATATATTGCAACATAAAATGCAATTATCAAAGTTAATTAATTGCATTTATCAAAATTAAATGCATATATTAGTAATTTTGGCAATGCCATAACTATATTATATATATGTAACATATATGTTTGTAAATATGGTATTCATTAAGTCAAAATATTAATTACAAAAGGAGGAATCCCTTTTCTTTCATTGAATGTCACAACATAGTAATAAATTTAAATTAAGTTATACTAGCAGGGTACCCGCGCGATGCGGCGTGGGTACCCTGAAATAAAAATTTTCAATGAACCATGCTTGATAATCTGAAACGTTTTATGTGACGATAAATTTGCAGATGCCAAAAGTTTCATGTCGCATATTTCAACTCTTTAGAATATTATAGTAGGGTACTCGCGCGTTGTGATGGCGGGTATCAAGTAATAAAATTTTTGGCAAAAAATGTTTTCAATTTTATGTTTTCTCTTACAATAACTTTACCAATAGCGAAAACATAAGTAGTTTGAGTAACTTTAAAAAAAATGATGGATAATATCAAACTAATTCATATAAAAACAATTGAAAGTGGCGTGATTTTGCGTTGCGGTAGTCAATAATGTTATGGGTTATTGTCAAATTAGTTTATAGTGATCCGTAGTCACAAGTAAGTAGAAACATTTTTTTTATGAAAAATATATATTTTTGAACACGTTTGTATTTGTTTATTACACTTGTCCCATATAGATAAAAGATATAAATAAAAGAGTACTTATTGTTAGGAATTAGAAATTCCAGGTATTAAAGAGTCGATCACCTCAAGTATATGTAATCGTTAGAAAGCTCGTAGTCGTAGTTATTTTAAGCTAAGTAGTATTTAGTTATGTAACACCGTGGAGGACGGACGGGTCTTTACCCACTGTATGCCTGATCCACAGCCCGTTGTGTGGCGTTTTATGTAAGACTATAAATACTCTCTACCTTGCAAGGTAGAGAGTTGGAGCTCATAATAATATCTTTCACTTTCTCTCACTAAGTTCCCTAAACCTCTAACTTTCTCTCTCTAGAATTCCATTTATACGCCTACTTTGTGTTATGGTTTGATGTGTATGTGAAATTAAATATCCTACAATTGGTATCAAGAGCCATGGTTAGATCATATCTTGCACATCTTTGGATTTCTAAGGGTTTTTAGGTGGTTTTTTGAGTTTGAAAAAGTTTAGTGGTTTGTGCATCATTTGGTTGATTTCTTGTGTTAAAGCTTGGATTTTGTTAGTACTTTTATGTTTAGAATCATCACAAGTGTTTAGGTTTTCATTTGGTAAGCTTGAATCATCTTGGTTGGGTTGTTTTTGGATTGAAAAGTGATGTTTGTGATGTTTTTCTTGCTAGCGACTTGACCTACGGATTTCTTTCTTGCTAGCGACTTGCTTTACATTTTTGTAGCGAGTTACAGTTAGTGGAGTTAGCGACTTAGGCCTAGCGACTAACAGTACAAGTAGTGGATGCTCCACTACGGGTAGCGACTTGGTGTTAGCGACTTGGTAAGTAGCGAGTTGCTATTTAGCGACTTGATTCCTTAGCGACTTGTATCTTAGCGAATTGCTGCCAAAATTTTGCTAGCGACTAGAGACTTAGCGAGTTGCTATTTAGCGACTTGTCTTTTGTTTAGCGACTTGGTGGAATAGCGAATTAGAAGATAGTGACTTGGTGCATAATTTTCTAGCGACTTGGGTGATTTCTTTATGGTTTTCTCTTGATTTAGTAAAATCCCGTGAAAGAATCTATTTCCCGGTTTAATCATAGAGTTATAAAATCCCGTTTAATTTGTCATCATGTCTACCAACGTTTCTACAATCATCTCCACTGTTGCCGAGGACGTTCAAGCAGCTGGTTCAGATACTCGTCCACCCATGCTTGACAGAACTGACTACGATTCTTGGGCTCAACGAATCAGATTGTAATGTCTTGGAAAGGAAAATGGTGTCAACATTCTCAAATCCATTGATGAAGGACCGTATCGAGTTGAGACGACTAGAGATGTACTTGATACTGCTGAAGATGGAACTCTGATTTACGGAATGGACAGACCAAAGATGTATGATGAGCTTGATGATAAGGAGAAAAAGAGATTCGATGCTGATATCAGGGCTTCTAACATTGTTCTTAAAGGTCTTCCTAAAGACATCTACAAGCTGATCAATCACAACACCGAAGCAAAGGTAGTATGGGATAATGTCAAGATGCTTCTCTCAGGTTCTGAATTAACTATGGAAGACAGAGAATCACAGCTCTATGATGAATTTGAACACTTCAAGATGAAACCAGATGAGAGTGTCTATGAGTACTATGTGAGATTTCATAAGTTGGTGAATGATATGAGGAACATCAGAATGACTATGCCTAACATTCAGCTGAACTCAAAATTTGTGAACAACATGAATCCCGAATGGCACAAGTTTGTCACCTCTGTGAAGCTCACTAAAGGATTGAAGAATACAAACTATGAGCAACTCTATGCCTTCCTCCTTCAGAATGAGAGACATGCTATGTTTGAAAAAATGATTCTTAATCAGTTCAAAACCAACCAGGGAGAGACAAGCTCATCTAATGACTCAACTGCCTTCTACTAAAACATCGGAATCACAACCAAAGCCTCACAAGTCATACCCATGGGTAATGGTAATCACAAACTCATTCCTGATCCTATGTTCAAACAAGCTGATGCTGATGCACACGTGGGTAACATCATTAATCAACTTGCTCTTCTGATTAGTCAAAACATGAATTCTCTCCCACAAACCAACAACAACCTCAGAACAGCATCTAACCCACACAATCAAGCTACTGTTAAAGATGGGAGGATCGTGGTGCAACCAGTTCAGGAAAGACAGTATGATCAGGGAAGAGGTGGAGCCGGTAGAGGTTATGTTGGTAATCAGAATCGAGGAAGGAATGGTAATCAAGGTCAAGCTAAGCCGATCAAATGTTATAACTGTGGTGGTGAGGGACACATTGCAAGGAACTGCACATCTCCAAAACGTCCACAGAATGCTGATTACTTCAGAGATAAGATGCTGCTTGTACAAGCTCAGGATAATGGTGCTGCTTTGGATGAAGAGGAATTGTTGTTTCTTGCTGAGGGCAATGCCAAGACCTATGATGCAGATGTGGATGAGCAGCCTATTCAGGAGATAGGTCACAATCATCAGAATGCCTTTCAAGTCGCTGATTGTGATGCATACGACTCTGATGTGGATGATGGACCTACTGCACACACAATTTTTATGGCTAGCATTTCTCCAATGGTTTCTCCCAAGGTCTCTTCTTCACCACAAGCTGGCCCATCCAAAGACAAACTCATCTTAGAGGTATTAAAACTATACGATGATGTTGATGTGCAAAAGATGCATGACAAAGTACAATCAACTGAAACTATTGAATCAAATATTGAAAATATGGGTAATATCAATGTTGTCCCATATGATCAATATGTGAAACAAAGGGAAAGTGAAGTTGTACCAAGTGATGCATCCTCTGCAGTCAACAATGACTATGTTTTTGATGAATACACTGCATGTGCCCCCGATGATTCTGTAATTTCTGAACTAAATACCTATAAAGAACGTGTTGCTATTTATGAACAACGTGCAAAATTTGAGTTGACCACTCGTGAGCAGGAAATGGATGACCAAGTGCGTACAATCATTAGAAAAAGTAATTTTAGAGAAGAAGTATTAAAACAAGAATTAAATTCCTTGCAAGAAAAGCTTTCTAAAACTGCTAAGCAAAAACAAGAACTTCAAGAAAATGTGAAAGTGCTTAAGCAAGAATTTAATGCAAAGGAATCAAAACTCTTGAGAGATTTTTCTAATCTGAAAACCTTGAAAAACAAACTTGAAAACAAGTTGTACATACAAGGGAACACCATTCAGACTGCTCACATGATCACAAAACATGGAGTTCTAAGCGATAAGCATAGTGTTCCCATTATTGATAAACCCAACCCTGAGTACGGGAAGATAGCAAAAGCAGCTCAAAGTGTGATATATGATGGCAATGAGATTCTTAAACCTAGACAAAAACCTAGTTGCTTTGAGTGCACAGAGGAAGATAAGAAATTAGATGAAATCACTAGGGAGAAGATGAATAAGAAACTAAATGATCCTAAAAGAAAAGAGAAGAAAGTAATTATCACTCCCCATGACTACAAAAAGGAGAATTGGATCTCCCTGAACATGTTTAAGCCTCAAACATTGTTGACTCCCGAACAAGTGTTCTGGAAAATGGACTTAGATAAGCAGAAAGCAGAAAATATTGTTGAAACAAATCCTCCCCTTAGGAAAATGCCTAAAGCAACTGTGTATCCTCCCAATACGCCAATGCATCTAGTTCCTAGAACGATTGCTACTAAAAGCAAGATCTTAATCAGTCAATATGTTATTTTTCAACTATTTGTTGATTTTGAGAAAACTTGTAAGAAAAGGATCACACCCACTGGGATTACTGAAGGGGAAAGGGGTTTTGAACAAACAAAAGAATGCTATTTAACTGAGGTCATGCCTTTCTTTAAACTTCTAAAAGATCACTTTGAGAGTCTTAAAAAGGGGATACATACTGATATTAAGGGAATGGAAAAAGAATTTGATGCAATGATAGTTGAAGTTAGTGACTATGAGCGAGCACTAAAATATAATGAGATTGAGAGGAAGAACTTGCTTACACTAAATGAGAACCTGATTTCTGAATGTATTGCTCAAGATGTGTTTTTCACTGCTACAAATTATTCTATTAATGCTTCTCAATTTCATGAATTATCTGTTGCCCTGAAAGTCTCCCATGATCGTGTCATTGAGCTTGAAAAAACTAATTCTGAACTAAACGAGAAAATTGAACTGGATGATCACGACAATTTGGTTAAACATTTTTCTAAACTAGAAGTTGAGCATTTTAATTTACAACTAAAATATCAACATCTTAAAGAAAATGTCAAAACTTCAAATATCAAGACATCCTCAGATGCTCCAGAGTTTGATGCAGTTTTTCAAATTAACAAACGTGATGAACAGATTCAAGCTCATTGCAACACAATCAGAAAGCTGAAGGCCCAAATCTCTCAATTAAAGGGTCAAACGAACAATATGACAGGCTCCCAAATGCCTCCTCCTTTAGATTCTCAGAATTCTCAAACGTTTCATCTTCAAAACCTAGTAAATGCATTACAAAAGGAAAACGAAAGTTTTCTAGAAGAAAATGAAAAGGTTAAACGTCATTTCAATGAGTTATTTGAATCAATAAAGGTCACTCGTAACAAAAATAACGAACAAATAGCTTCATTGCAAAAGGAAATTGAGAATCTGAAGAGTCAGGTAAAAGGGAAAATGCCAATGACCAATGGGGAGAATGGCGTATCAAAGGTTCACTCTTGTAATAAATATGCTTTGTCTGTGAAATATGTCCCTCCTCATCTCAGGAACAACAAACTTGCTGTTCAAACATACTTCTCATCCCTTAAGGATTGCATAGAATGTCTGCGTGAGATTGTTGAAGAGGATAAGTTAGAGAAACCTCATGATAATGCAATTGGACATGCATGCTTATATGCCAAACGATCTCAAGAAATCCTAGAATGCTTGATCACAATATGCCCAAAGTCCTTAGGTGAGAGAGTTAATCCTTTCATTCCATGTTCGATGCCTAATTCCAAGTATGATATTCATTCGATGCCCAATGTCTTGAATGTGAACCTTAGTGTGCCTTTAAGTAGTTCAGATTCCAGATCTGTCAATGCTATGAAAGAGAACTCAAGTGTGCCTTCTAGGAGTACAAATCCCAGCACTTCTAGTTTTAAGAAAGTGAACCTTAGTGTGCCTGCATGTAGTTCAGATCCCAGCACATCTAAACAGGTGATGCAAAGAATAGTAAAACCAACTAATGTTCCCATTCCCTCTACAGGAGTAATCAGTGACATTAAAGGGAGCAGGTCAAAGTCTCAAGACAATACAAGGAATGATAGGACCTCGCAAGCTAAGAATGTGCACTGGAATAGAGTAGAAGAACAATCTAGGAACTTTAAGCTTGAATCGAATAAAACGAATCGTGTTGATTCTAGTATTAGCCATAGGCATACTGTAATTAATGCGAATTCTGATACTATTTGCAAACCGTGTATTGATGTCTGCTTGAATTCTGTTTCTAATCATGAATGTGGTGTTAATGTTTTGCCTAATGATTTTAATTGTCCAGTTAATGTTGTTAATGCTAAAATTCATGCTAAAAAGGCTAAAAGGAAAAAACGAAAGAAAGTTAGAAAACAGTGGAAACCCACAGGAAGAACATTTAGTAAGATAGGCTATTATTGGATACATGTTGGTCATAAGAATAATCTGACAATGCCCACTAGAAAATGGATGCCTACTGGTAGAACTATTCCCTTAAGAAGTGAGCACACTGTGAACAGGGCTAATACAGACACTAGTACTGCATCTATTCACAATGATTCCAGTGCCTTAATTTCTGATATGAATGCTTCTTTTTCTGATGTGGGTGTTCCAACCATTGTTACTAACCAAATGGAACCTATTCTTGCATGGGGATCCCAATTATCCAGTTATCCATTCTTGTCTGTGTTCAACTGCAGATCGTTCAAATCGTTCTGTGGTACCTGGACTCAGGCTGTTCCAAGCATATGACTGGCGACCGGTCACGGCTCATGAACTTCGTGAGCAAATTCATCGGGACAGTTAGATTCGGGAATGATCATTTCGGTGCAATTATGGGTTATGGAGACTATGTTGTTGGCAAAAGTGTTATCTCCAGGGTTTACTATGTAGAAGGTCTTGGTCACAACTTGTTCTCTGTTGGTCAATTCTGCGATTCTGATCTAGAAGTAGCCTTCAGAAAACATACCTGCTTCGTTAGAGAACTTGATGGTAAGGAACTTTTAAGAGGTTCACGTGGTTCAAATCTATACACCATCTCTATCGAAGATATGATGAAGTCTTCTCCAATTTGCTTGTTGTCAAAGGCCTCTAAAACAAAGTCATGGTTATGGCATCGTCGTCTCAATCACCTAAACTTCGGCACCATCAATGATCTCACCAGAAAGGACTTAGTTGTAGGTTTACCTAGACTCAAGTACGAAAAGGATCATCTTTGTTCAGCATGTCAATTGGGAAAAAGCAAGAAGTATGCCCATAAACCCAAACCTACTAACTCTGTCACAGAAGTTCTTCATATGATTCATATGGATTTATGTGGACCAATGAGGGTGCAGAATATCTTTGGGAAGAAATATGTGTTAGTTGTGGTTGATGATTACTCTAGATTCACCTGGGTCAAGTTCTTAAGGACAAAGGATGAAACTCCTGATATCATCATCAAACTCATCAAACAGCTGCAGGTTCGACTTAACAAAACCGTCAGAATTATCAGAACAAACAATGGAACTGAGTTTGTCAACAAACAACTTAGTGAATTTTATGAAAGCGTTGGAATCAGCCATCAAAGAAGTGTTCCACGAACTCCTCAACAGAACGGTGTAGTTGAAAGACGAAATCGAACTCTTGTAGAAGCCGCTAGAACAATGCTGATTTACTCAAAGGTTCCAATGTTTCTCTGGGCTGAAGCTATTGCCACTGCATGCTACACACAAAATCGTTCCCTGATTCACACTGTTCATGGAAAAACTCCATATGAACTTGTCCACAACAGAAAACCTAATCTCTCTTTCCTTCGTATGTTTGGTGCATTGTGTTATCCAACTAATGAGGGTCAAGACTTAGGCAAACTTAGAGCTAAAGCAGACATTGGAGTATTTGTAGGGTATGCACCAAACAAAAAGGGATACCGAATCTATAACAAAAGAACCCGAAATATCATGGAAACAATTCACGTTACGTTTGATGAGCTGACCGGTCAAATGGCTCCTGGACAAACCAGTTCAGGACCCGCACTTCAAAACAGTCCCATTGGTTCATCCCTTGTTCCAAACTCTTCTCAAGAAACTCCATATGTACCTCCATCTGAAGATGATTTAAAGAAATTGTTTGATCCTATGTTTGATGAACTTTATGATCCAAGTACTAATGAGGTGTCGATTCCTACTACAGAGGCTGCTCATATTCCTGTGAATGAAGTCAATCCCTCAGTCTCAACATCTTTAAGTCAAGAAGCGCCTGCTGCTGATCCTTCAGTCTCATCAACAAATCATCATTCTTCAAATGTACATCATGGAAATGTTTCTGGCATCAATGATGAAGTTAATCCCTTTGCTACTCCTGAAGATGCTCCATTTGAAAACATATTTGCTCCTGAATCTTCATCAGAACCATCTTCTTCAGGAGACATCGACTCTGCTACTTCAGTCCCTCAACAACTACCACATGAACACCTCAGAAAATGGACTCACGGTCATCCATTAGACAACATCATAGGAAATCCTTCTCGTCTGGTATCCACTCGTAAACAGCTTGCTACAGATGCCTTATGGTGCTTCTTTAACTCTATACTCTCAAAGATCGAACCTAAAGATGTTAAAACTGCTATGAATGAAGACAGCTGGTTCAATGCCATGCAAGATGAAATTCATGAGTTTGATCGATTAGATGTATGGGAATTAGTACGAGCTCCAGATTGTGCTATGATCATTGCTCTTAAGTGGATCTTCAAAGTGAAGCTTGATGAGCATGGTGATGTTTTGAAAAATAAGGCTAGGTTAGTAGCTAAAGGTTATCGTCAAGAAGAAGGTATTGACTTTGAAGAATCTTTTGCTCCAGTTGCTCGAATCGAGGCAATCAGAATCTTTTTGGCTAATGCTGCTAGTAAGAACATGGTTGTCTATCAGATGGATGTGAAGACGGCATTTCTGAACGGATACCTTAAAGAAGTCGTCTACGTCAGCCAACCTGAAGGATTTGTAAATCAAGAGCATCCTACTCACATTTATCGTTTGAAGAAGGCTCTTTACAGTTTAAAGCAAGCTCCAAGGGCATGGTATGATACGCTGTCAAAGTTTCTTCTATCAACCGGATTTAGCAAAGGAGCAGTTGATCCAACATTGTTTACCAGAAAGTCAGGCAAACATTTAATTCATGTTCAAATTTATGTTGATGATATTATTTTTGCCTCGACAGACCCAATGGAATGTGATCGTTTTTCAAATGAAATGAGTTCAAAATTTCAAATGTCAATGATGGGACAAATGTCATTTTTCTTGGGATTACAAATTTCGCAAAGTCCCGGAGGCATTTTCATAAATCAATCTAAATATGCAACTGAGATCTTAAAGAAATTTGGATTTGATTCAAGTGACCCTGTTGACACTCCCATGATTGATCGAACCAAACTAGATGAGGACCACTCAGGGATCATGATTGACCAAACAAAATATCGTAGTATGATTGGATCCCTGATGTACCTCACAGCCAGTAGACCAGACATCTTGTTCGCTGTTTGCATGTGTGCTAGATACCAGGCTAAGCCTACTAAAAGGCACCTTGAAGCAGTTAAACGGGTCTTTCGGTATCTCCAAGGAACCATCAATATGGGTCTTTGGTACCCGAAGGACACCGGCATGTCACTAACAGCCTATGCAGATGCTGATCATGCAGGGTGTCAAGATACTCGTCGAAGTACATCTGGAGGTGCTCAGTTTTTGGGTGATAAGCTTGTGAGCTGGTCTTCAAAGAAGCAAATGAGTACTTCTATTTCCTCTACAGAGGCTGAATACATAGCCATGTCATCTTGTTGTGCTCAAATCTTATGGATGAGATCTCAATTATCTGACTATGGCTTTGAATTCAACAAAATCCCTCTGTACTGTGATAATAAAAGTGCTATTGCTCTCTTATGCAACAACGTTCAACACTCAAGAGCAAAGCATATCGACATTCGACATCATTTCATCAGGGAACAAGTGGAAAAAGGTGTGGTGGAACTCTATTTTGTGAGGTCTGAATATCAGTTAGCAGACATCTTCACCAAAGCTCTTCCAAGAGAACGTTTTGAGTTTATTCTTCCACGTCTTGGCTTGAAAAGCCTTCAACCAGAAACACTCAAACGTCTTCAGGAGGAAGACGAGGAGTAAAGGTCTATCTTCATCTATCTCTTGTATATATCTATTCGAAAAACAAAATACAAAATTATAAAACCTTCAAAAATCAAATAGAAAAATATAAAACCTTCAAAATCCATAAAAAAATCTGAAAAATTCGAAAAATCTTCAAAAATTATTGTCAATTTGTTATGCTTTTTCTCGGTTCGACAATATCTACGGTCTTTGTGCTGTCATTCAAAGAATGACACGGGACTTTAGATGTTGTTCCAATTCTTAAAAATAAAAAAATAAAAAATAAAAAAAAAATTATTTTTGGGAGAAAGAGAAACAATGGTTTATTGTCACTTCAGGCAGTAACCCGCTTTTCAAAGAAAGAACAGAGCCATACTTTATCATGTTTTCAAAATTCCATGCTCTGATTCTATAAACATTTATCTGCTGAAAATTAACTGCTTTGAAAAATAACTCGGACTCTATTTTTGATAATCATCTGGACTTATTTGTCAAAATATCAATCTCTCAATCAACAACCTATGTCATTGATTGAGGGGGAGAATGATTTCAATTAAATTAAAAAGTTATTTGCCATTAAATTATTTTCAAAAGATATTCATGCATGTTTTATCAATGGAGTAAAGTTTTAAAATTCGATCCTTATCAGTTAAAACGCTTTCATAATCAAGTCACAATTCTCCTCAAAAGCTTTCAAAATCAATTTAAATCTATAAGAGATCACAAATCTCAAATGATTTGATAATTGTGATCGGGGGAGAATTTGTGATTTAAATTGGACTTAAACTGAGGATTCGGTAAATGGTTTTACAAGGATGTACATGTTATCCTCCCCGCATGTGACAAACGATTTCAAGTTTTCCATTCACATGTTGAGGGGGAGCATCTATCTTACACCTATGATTTGAAACGTGATCATTTATCTCAATGTGCAGGTTCCCTCTAGTATGTGCAAAACTCCTTTCAAACCTTGAGGCACATATTGAGGGGGAGCAAAAGCATGAAAACCTCATCCTTCCCGTAAATGCTTTATCTACTTGATTTAATTAGGAAAGTGATGTGGATATCTTTTAGAAAATGGTAATCAAAGAAGTTAATTCTTCCTCTTGCCTCCGTGTGCAAAACGATTTCAAATATTTGATGCACATGTTGAGGGGGAGTTCTCATTCTAAAAATATCAAAAACAATTCAGGTACAAAATGCTTTGATAATACATCTTAAGTATCTGGATTGATTTTCAAATGGTTTTCAATTGGTTCCAATGGCAGATGAACAATACCAAATAGACCGACCAACTTTACTTTATGTACGGTGATATAAGGATGATAAGGTTAGGTATTGGTTCCCATGATCCGCCAGAACCGGAGGGATCTACCCAGGGACAATCCACTAGTTAGTGTAGAAGTCCTTAGGTATGATGATAAAAGGAGAAAAGTGAGATATGGGAAGAGTGCGGACTGAGGCAGAGCAAGTACTGGAACAAACCCAACAAGGTTCTTGCAATGAAGTCTCGGTAAGCACTGAAGGGGTTAAAGAATTAAAAAGAATTGAATGAGAAAAGGGTGAAAACAAATAGCCCTCCATTTATTCAACCTTAGGGCAGAAACCGGGTTCAATTCATATGCTACTGATGGTAACATCGGTATTGAAGACAAGACGTCATGGACCCAGTGACGCACTGCACTTCAACTTTCCAAACCACTCAAGATCCTCTTAAAAGGACTTGTTTCATTCTCATGGGGAACCAACATTATCTATCGACTTTCTCTTAGAGACTGTTGATATTAAAGAAGGAGACCCTCTCTCTAGTCTCCGGCACAGGATCCAAATATGCACATATTGAGTCTAGAGCCACGAGATCATCAATAAATCTCATTAGGACACTTTCAATGAAGACTCTCTGTTTCACACAATGTGGAAAGAGAGATTATATCTTGAGTCCTACGCATTATCCTTGTGGTTTTGCCAGAACATCCGAGTGATATGTGAACATATTCACAGTGAAGATGGAAAACCTTCTGGAGCCAACATCAAACAAGCTCCTGGTAGGTGGCATGTGAGATCTATTATATAGATCAACCATGTGACAACTGAACAGAAACAATGGGGTGATTCAATCTCTTGAATCAATCCTGGTTCAGGTTATGGATTGACGGATACCTTTGAAAAACCGGTCTTTGTGCTTAATAACTCTTTTCTTTAGCACATCGACCGTGTACTAATTTTTCAAATCAAAAGGTGTTTTTATGATTGATAATTGATTTTCAATAAAACCTTCGTTGTATTGCAAAAACAATTTCTATTGAGCAATACACGATTGTTTTTCAAATCTCTTTTCATCAATCAGTGGACTTAAATTCGCTGGTTCACTCACTCCGTGTTGTCTTCTTTGAGACGTTCTGGTTTGAGAACAGCTAGAGCAGCTGCGAAACCCTGTCAAGGAAATTCTTCGGAATTATACCTGATCACAGGCAGTACATGTACTGATCAATGGGGAACCGTGGGCCGTGTACCTCAATTCAACTAAAGTGGTCAAAGACACTTTTGTACGCTTTATTGTTAACTGTTGTATGCAGGTACGCCTGATGTTTGCAGCTGATCAGAATGAAGCGGTCAATCCATAGCCGCATGCTCACACAATACATTCATCTCTCAAGAAATCATGATAAGTGCATCAATGACTCTGATATTTTCACTCCATGCTCTGCTACGCTGCTGCCAATATCATGAATCAACGAAAGCTTCCGTTACTCTGATGAGAAGATATCATGATCCAGAATGTGAGCATGTCGGTCCGAATGTCACAACATCACAAAATTCCAATACCACAATGGATGTCTCTGAGATTTTTGATAGCTGATGATCTCAAAAGCTGGCTCAAAATTATTATCACGTAGATCAGTAAAAGACCTCCACTTGGATTAACCAAACATGCAATGAGAAGAATCAATGACTACGTGCTTCGGAGCAAAGTACTACATCAAGAATGCAAGAACAATTTTTGATGTAATATCTGTTTGTATTCAATGTAATTTTAGTACATGATTGAGGTGACCTCCCTTAGGGGGAGATTGTTAGGAATTAGAAATTCCAGGTATTAAAGAGTCGGTCACCTCAAGTATATGTAATCGTTAGAAAGCTCGTAGTCGTAGTTAATTTAAGCTAAGTAGTATTTAGTTATGTAACACCGTGGAGGACGGACGGGTCTTTACCTACTGTATGCCTGATCCATAGCTCGTTGTGTGGCGTTTTATGTAAGACTATAAATACTCTCTACCTTGCAAGGTAGAGAGTTGGAGCTCATAATAATATCTTTCACTTTCTCTCACTAAGTTCCCTAAACCTCTAACTTTCTCTCTCTAGAATTCCACTTATACGCCTACTTTGTGTTATGGTTTGATGTGTATGTGAAATTAAATATCCTACACTTATAATGTATACATCTTGTAAAGTATATATTTATGAAAATGTTTGAATCATTAATATTGTTTATAACACTTGTCCCACATAGATAGAAGATATAAATAAAAGAATGCTTCTAATGTAAAAAAAACTTACATGTTTAAACAATCATTTAGAGTTATCCATGAAAAGTATAATAATTAATATACTAATATATTAATCATTGAATTAGCACTTAAAAAATTATCCCGACTTTTATTTAAAATAATTCAAATTTACAAAAAATCCGTTTTTTACTTTTGTGGTTAATTTTATTTAAAATAATTCAAATTTTATTTAGATTGGTTCTCGAAACACTCTTACGATATAATAATAGTTTTGGAACTTTGTAGTTTTGCATGCATTTTAAAATCATATTCATTTTATATGTGCATTTTTGCATTAAAACTAAACTAATTAAAAAAGAACTAATAAATGAATCATTAAATTGTTGTGGAAGATAAATTAGTAAAAACTATTTAGTGTGTACATTATGCATTAAAAATTGTAATGCTTAAAAAACGCATTAATGACATCTTAAAAAAATTTGGGAGAGAGGGTCATCCCTCCATTATAAGTAGTATATAGATAAATAATAAAGTACATTGTACAAACCATTTAAAAACGAAAACAATAATTTAAAAAATACAAATAATAAAGCTAATATATAATTATTTAATGCACTAATACATATATACAATATCTAAACGGGCTAGTGGTAGCGGTGGTGAAAATTAGGCTAGTTTCTGCGAGGATGAGGACTACGACATATATGATGATTATAAAGATTATGCATATGACTTAACTGAAGAACATAAGGCATTCTGTAAGGCGTAGGACATTAATCTTTGTAGTCAATTTAGACGTTAGTTTATGTTTGGTGCCATCTATGAGTTAAATGTATTCTAGTGTTTACTTGTTTTCTTCTATATTAGAAGTAGATGTGTCTGTTATGTTAGCTTTACCGCCTGTCGAACGGGTTAAATGTGTTCACTCACATCCTATGTACTTAAACAATTTTTGAAGTAATTATATTCAACATCCGTAAAAACTTTTCAAAATAAAAAGAAAAAAAGGACTCGTAAAGCACAAACAATAAGCTCAAAATAATATAACATGGGTACAAATTATGAAAAACGCATGCCTTAGTAAAGTAACATCCATGAATTGCTTAATTTTTAGCATTTGCATCACAATAGAGAAATCTATCTTACATAGTTTGCCCTAAGGCACTTATACTTTCGCCAATACATAAGGAGACATGCGATAAGGCATGTAGCGCATTAAACACCAATTTTAATCCAACATTTTGCTTGAGAATATTATCAAACACTTCTCATGCGTAAGAGGCCTACCATTATCTTAATATCTTATAAAGCGTTTAGTCTTTTTGGGGGCATTTAATGCTTTAAAAATCAGCAATACAATTATATAAGCTAAATGTATAACAAATTTAAACACACTTTATGTAACATTAAATACCTTAAAAAACTTAATTTTCAACAATGCAAGTATTCATGTAATGTTTACAATTCATTGATGTATAATTAATATACATTGTTAAAACACTCACTTAAAGATAAATACAAGTATTAAGAGACATAACATAAGTAATGCAAGCTACTAATTAATGATATTTTTAAAATCTCATTTAAATAAAAAAATACAGTTAAAAGAACATATAGTACAAATTAAACAAGCTACTAAACACAAAAAATAAACAAATGAAATAATACAAACTAAGCAAAGTTTTCACCAAACTTTTGCTATTGCTTATGGTCTTCAAACGAACAAAATAATCAATAAAGCTAATGCCAAAAACGTACAAATAGAATAAATTATTAGCCGGAAAAATTAAATTACAAAGTATCTGCAACCACATTGCTCGGGTACGCTGCTAGTCTAATATAAATAAAATTGGTAAGCGCTTTAGGTTTCATAATTTAATTGCCTGATCACATAAACATTACACTATTCATCAAAATGAACAAGCTAATTTGACGGAAATCACATTAATCACGATATTTAGCATCTAATTTTTGTTTTCGCATTTTTTTGAGCAATTTTTTTTTCGCATATTAAAAACATGTTCAACATCCAATTGTCATTTATCGCATACTATGCACATAGTGAGCATCTAATATCATTTTAGAAGTTAGCCGAAAATATTGCAGAATATATGCCGGTCGTGAACTTAGAAAATCCGCAACACGAAACAGATCCAACTTATATACGGTGAACTTAAAGAAATGCCAACAAACTCGAGGCAATTCTGGCAATTTCGAAGCAATCTTGCGAAACTCGAAGCAATTTCAGTGAGATCGAATCATTTCTGGTTACTGTTAATGATCGAAACGATCCTAATGACCAGATATGGTGTTTGAGGTGTTTAATTGATCTCGATGGAGTGTGTTTTCAGATCTAAGGTTTGAATAATCGAGTGTGTAATCGGTGTCTGTTTTATATAGTGTGTGTTTAAAGGGAAGAAATGTGTAGGTTGAGAGAACGGAAACTGGACGCAATTGGTTGCTTTTTTGTTTTCATTAGTTATACAGACTCTTAGCCACTTTAACAAGTATAGAACCACATACTTATATTTGCATTCGTATAATTAACAACCCAAAAAGATAAACAAATTCGCTAAACACATCATTGTAAAACCAATACCAAAACACAACTTTTCATTACTCATTATAACGATTGCAAGATGACTCAAGAATATTTATCGGCAAACAATTATCCATTAATGCACTGACATTCTCCATCTTCATTGCACTGACCACCTTTAGGTCCACATATACGCCTGCAACTATCAGGATCGCATACAAACCTAGTGTTATATGTTGGTTGGTTCGGATGAGGTACGACGGGAGGTAATCCGCCAGGATGGCAAACACATGTTTTTTCGTCGACACAGTATGCATCTTTAGTTTGGCAAAGCCTTGTGCAATAATTATCATCTGGCGGTTGGCATGCTGGTGAAGAGCTTCCTCCCTGGTTTACTGTTGTTGACCGCGAAACTGCAAAACATAATTCATTTTCCAAATTACTCAAACTTGTAAGTATATAGTATTTGTAAGCAAAAAGATTAAAAAACGTGCATGATGAAAAAAATTTACCTGATAGAATAACTAAAAAGATGGTTAAGAAAACCAATGTTTTGAAATGAAAGTATTCCATAATATAATGTTTTTTTTTTCGTTTGATCACCATGTCTGGGAGTGCTATTTATAACAAGAAGGAAAAAATATATTGCAACATAAAATGCAATTATCAAAGTTAATTAATTGCAGTTATCAAAATTAAATGCATATATTAGTAATTTTTGCAATGCCATAACTATATTATATATATATATATGTAACATATATGGATATAAATATGGTATTCATTAAGTCTAAATCTTAATTACAAACGGAGGAATCCCTTTTCCTTCATTAAATGTCATAACATAGTAATAAATTTAAATTAAGTAATATAAATAATAAAGTACATTGTACAAACAATTTAAAAAACGAAAACAATAATTTAAAAAATACAAATAATAAAGCTAATATCTAAACGGGCTAGTGGTAGCGGTGGTGAAAATTAGGCTAGTTTCTGCGAGGATGAGGACTACGACATATATGATGATTATAAAGATTATGCATATGACTTAACTGAAGAACATAAGGCATTCTGTAAGGCGTAGGACATTAACCTTTGTAGTCAGTTTAGACGTTAGTTTATGTTTGGTGCCATCTATGAGTTAAATGTATTCTAGTGTTTAATTGTTTTCTTCTATATTAGAAGTTGACGTGTCTGTTATGTTAGTTTTACCGCCTGTCTAACGGGTTAAATGTGTTCACTCACATGCTATGTACTTAAACGATTTTTGAAGTAATTATATTCAACATCCGTAAAAACTTTTCAAAATAAAAAGAAAAAAAAGGACTCGTAAAGCATAAACAATAAGCTCAAATTATGAAAAACACATGCCTTAGTAAAGTAACATCCATGAAATGCTTAATTTTTAGCATTTGCATCACAATAGAGAAATCTATCTTACATAGTTTGCCCTAAGGCACTTATACTTTCGACAATACATAAGTAGACATGCAATAAGGCCTTGTAGTACATTAAACACCAATTTTAATCAGACATTTTGCTTGAGAATATTATCAAACATTTCTCATGCGTAAGAGGCCTACCATTATCTTAATATCTTATAAAGCGTTTACTCTTTTTGGGGCATTTAATGCTTTAAAAATCAGCAATACAATTATATAAGCTAAATGTATAACAAATTTAAACACACTTTATGTAACATTAAATACCTTAAAAACTTAATTTTCAACAATGCAAGTATTCATGCAATGTTTACAATTCATTGATGTATAATTAATATACATTATTAAAACACTCATTTAAATATAAATACAAGTATTAAAAGACATAATACAAGTAATGCAAGCTAGTAATCAATGATATTTTAAAAATCTCATTTTAATAAAAAAAATACATTTAAAAGTACATATAGTACAAATTAAACAAGCTACTAAACACAAAAAATAAACAAATGAAATAATACAAACTAAGCAAAGTTTTCACTAAACTTTTGCTATTGCTTATGGTCTTTAAACGAACAAAATAATTAATAAAGCTAATGCCAAAAAACGTACAAATAGAATAAATTATTAGCCGGAAAAATTAAATTACAAAGTATCTACAACCACATTGCTCGGGTACGCTGCTAGTCTAATATAAATAAAATAGGCAAGCGCTTTAGGTTTCATAATTTAATTGCCTGATCACATAAACATTACACTATTCATCAAAATGAACAAGCTAATTTGACGGAAATCACATTAATCACGATATTTAGCATCTAATTTTTGTTTTCGCATTTTTTTGAGCAATTTTTTTTTCGCATATTAAAAACATGTTCAACATCCAATTGTCATTTATCGCATACTATACACATAGTGAGCATCTAACTTTCATTTTTTACATAAAAGACGAAGCACATATTCAACATCTAATATCATTTTAGAAGTTAGCCGAAAATATTGCAGAATATATGCCAGTCGTGAACTTAGAAAATCCGCAACACGAAACAGATCCAAAGTATATACGGTGAACTTAATGAAATTCCAACAAACGCGAGGCAATTCTGGCAAATTCGAAGAAATCTTGCGAATCTAGAAGCAATTTCAGTGAGCTCGAATCATTTCTGGTTACTGTTAATGATCGGAACGATGCTAATGACCAGATATGGTGTTTGAGGTGTTTAATTGATCTCGATGGAGTGTGTTTTCAGATCTAAGGTTTGAATAATCGAGTGTGTAATCGGTGTCTTTTTTTTATAGTGTGTGTTTAAAGGGAAGAAATGTGTAGGTTGAGAGAACGGAAACTGGACGCAATTTGTTTCTTTTTTGTTTTCATTAGCTATAATGACTCTTAGCCACTTTAACAAGTATAGAACCACATACTTATATTTGCATTCATATAATTACCAACCAAAAAAGATAAACAAATTAGCTAAACACATCATTTTAAAACCAATACCAAAACACAACTTTTCATTACTCATTATAACGATTGCAAGATGACCCAAGAATATTTATTGGCAAACAATTATCCATTAATGCACTGACATTCTCCATCTTCATTGCACTGACCACCTATAGGTCCACATACACGCCTGCAACTATCAGGATCGCATACAAACCTAGTGTTATATGTTGGTTGTTTCGGATGAGGTACGACGGGAGGTAATCCGCCAGGATGGCAAACACATGTTTTTTCGTCGACACAATATGCATCTTTAGTTTGGCAAAGCCTTGTGCAATAATTATCATCTGGCGGTTGGCATGCTGGTGAAGAGCTTCTTCCCTGGTTTACTGTAGTTGACCGCGAAACTGCAAAACATAATTCATTTTCCAAATTACTCAAACTTGTAAGTATATAGTATTTGTAAGCAAAAATATTAAAAAACGTGCATGATGAAAAAAATTTACCTGATAGAATAACTAAAAAGATGGTTAAGAAAACCAATGTTTTGAAATGAAAGTATTCCATAATATAATGTTTTTTTTTTCGTTTGATCACCATGTCTGGGAGTGCTATTTATAACAAGAAGGAAAAATTATATTGCAACATAAAATGCAATTATCAAAGTTAATTAATTGCAGTTATCAAAATTAAATGCATATATTAGTAATTTTTGCAATGCCATAACTATATTATATATATATGTAACATATATGGATATAAATATGGTATTCATTAAGTCTAAATCTTAATTACAAACGGAGGAATCCCTTTCCCTTCATTAAATGTCATAACATAGTAATAAATTTAAATTAAGTAATATAAATAATAAAGTACATTGTACAAACAATTTAAAAACGAAAACAATAATTTAAAAAATACAAATAATAAAGCTAATATCTAAACGGGCTAGTGGTAGCGGTGGTGAAAATTAGGCTAGTTTCTGCGAGGATGAGGACTACGACATATATGATGATTATAAAGATTATGCATATGACTTAACTGAAGAACATAAGGCATTCTGTAAGGCGTAGGACATTAACCTTTGTAGTCAGTTTAGACGTTAGTTTATGTTTGGTGCCATCTATGAGTTAAATGTATTCTAGTGTTTAATTGTTCTCGATGGAGTGTGTTTTCAGATCTAAGGTTTGAATAATCGAGTGTGTAATCGGTGTCTTTTTTTTATAGTGTGTGTTTAAAGGGAAGAAATGTGTAGGTTGTGAGAACGGAAACTGGACGCAATTGGTTTCTTTTTTGTTTTCATTAGCTATAATGACTCTTAGCCACTTTAACAAGTATAGAACCACATACTTATATTTGCATTCATATAATTACCAACCAAAAAAGATAAACAAATTAGCTAAACACATCATTTTAAAACCAATACCAAAACACAACTTTTCATTACTCATTATAACGATTGCAAGATGACCCAAGAATATTTATCGGCAAACAATTATCCATTAATGCACTGACATTCTCCATCTTCATTGCACTGACCACCTTTAGGTCCACATACACGCCTGCAACTATCAGGATCGCATACAAACCTAGTGTTATATGTTGGTTGTTTCGGATGAGGTACGACGGGAGGTAATCCGCCAGGATGGCAAACACATGTTTTTTCGTCGACACAATATGCATCTTTAGTTTGGCAAAGCCTTGTGCAATAATTATCATCTGGCGGTTGGCATGCTGGTGAAGAGCTTCCTCCCTGGTTTACTGTAGTTGACCGCGAAACTGCAAAACATAATTCATTTTCCAAATTACTCAAACTTGTAAGTATATAGTATTTGTAAGCAAAAAGATTAAAAAACGTGCATGATGAAAAAAATTTACCTGATAGAATAACTAAAAAGATGGTTAAGAAAACCAATGTTTTGAAATGAAAGTATTCCATAATATAATGTTTTTTTTTTCGTTTGATCACCATGTCTGGGAGTGCTATTTATAACAAGAAGGAAAAAATATATTGCAACATAAAATGCAATTATCAAAGTTAATTAATTGCAGTTATCAAAATTAAATGCATATATTAGTAATTTTTGCAATGCCATAACTATATTATATATATATGTAACATATATGGATATAAATATGGTATTTATTAAGTCTAAATCTTAATTACAAACGGAGGAATCCCTTTTCCTTCATTAAATGTCATAACATAGTAATAAATTTAAATTAAGTAATATAAATAATAAAGTACATTGTACAAACAATTTAAAAACGAAAACAATAATTTAAAAAATACAAATAATAAAGCTAATATCTAAACGGGCTAGTGGTAGCGGTGGTGAAAATTAGGCTAGTTTCTGCGAGGATGAGGACTACGACATATATGATGATTATAAAGATTATGCATATGACTTAACTGAAGAACATAAGGCATTCTGTAAGGCGTAGGACATTAACCTTTGTAGTCAGTTTAGACGTTAGTTTATGTTTGGTGCCATCTATGAGTTAAATGTATTCTAGTGTTTAATTGTTCTCGATGGAGTGTGTTTTCAGATCTAAGGTTTGAATAATCGAGTGTGTAATCGGTGTCTTTTTTTTATAGTGTGTGTTTAAAGGGAAGAAATGTGTAGGTTGTGAGAACGGAAACTGGACGCAATTGGTTTCTTTTTTGTTTTCATTAGCTATAATGACTCTTAGCCACTTTAACAAGTATAGAACCACATACTTATATTTGCATTCATATAATTACCAACCAAAAAAGATAAACAAATTAGCTAAACACATCATTTTAAAACCAATACCAAAACACAACTTTTCATTACTCATTATCACGATTGCAAGATGACCCAAGAATATTTATCGGCAAACAATTATCCATTAATGCACTGACATTCTCCATCTTCATTGCACTGACCACCTTTAGGTCCACATACACGCCTGCAACTATCAGGATCGCATACAAACCTAGTGTTATATGTTGGTTGTTTCGGATGAGGTACGACGGGAGGTAATCCGCCAGGATGGCAAACACATGTTTTTTCGTCGACACAATATGCATCTTTAGTTTGGCAAAGCCTTGTGCAATAATTATCATCTGGCGGTTGGCATGCTGGTGAAGAGCTTCCTCCCTGGTTTACTGTAGTTGACCGCGAAACTGCAAAACATAATTCATTTTCCAAATTACTCAAACTTGTAAGTATATAGTATTTGTAAGCAAAAAGATTAAAAAACGTGCATGATGAAAAAAATTTACCTGATAGAATAACTAAAAAGATGGTTAAGAAAACCAATGTTTTGAAATGAAAGTATTCCATAATATAATGTTTTTTTTTTCGTTTGATCACCATGTCTGGGAGTGCTATTTATAACAAGAAGGAAAAAATATATTGCAACATAAAATGCAATTATCAAAGTTAATTAATTGCAGTTATCAAAATTAAATGCATATATTAGTAATTTTTGCAATGCCATAACTATATTATATATATATGTAACATATATGGATATAAATATGGTATTTATTAAGTCTAAATCTTAATTACAAACGGAGGAATCCCTTTTCCTTCATTAAATGTCATAACATAGTAATAAATTTAAATTAAGTAATATAAATAATAAAGTACATTGTACAAACAATTTAAAAACGAAAACAATAATTTAAAAAATACAAATAATAAAGCTAATATCTAAACGGGCTAGTGGTAGCGGTGGTGAAAATTAGGCTAGTTTCTGCGAGGATGAGGACTACGACATATATGATGATTATAAAGATTATGCATATGACTTAACTGAAGAACATAAGGCATTCTGTAAGGCGTAGGACATTAACCTTTGTAGTCAGTTTAGACGTTAGTTTATGTTTGGTGCCATCTATGAGTTAAATGTATTCTAGTGTTTAATTGTTTTCTTCTATATTAGAAGTAGACGTGTCTGTTATGTTAGTTTTACCGCCTGTCTAACGGGTTAAATGTGTTCACTCACATCCTATGTACTTAAACGATTTTTGAAGTAATTATATTCAACATCCGTAAAAACTTTTCAAAATAAAAAGAAAAAAAAGGACTCGTAAAGCATAAACAATAAGCTCAAATTATGAAAAACACATGCCTTAGTAAAGTAACATCCATGAAATGCTTAATTTTAGCATTTGCATCACAATAGAGAAATCTATCTTACATAGTTTGCCCTAAGGCACTTATACTTTCGACAATACATAAGTAGACATGCAATAAGGCCTTGTAGTACATTAAACACCAATTTTAATCAGACATTTTGCTTGAGAATATTATCAAACATTTCTCATGCGTAAGAGGCCTACCATTATCTTAATATCTTATAAAGCGTTTACTCTTTTTGGGGCATTTAATGCTTTAAAAATCAGCAATACAATTATATAAGCTAAATGTATAACAAATTTAAACACACTTTATGTAACATTAAATACCTTAAAAACTTAATTTTCAACAACGCAAGTATTCATGCAATGTTTACAATTCATTGATGTATAATTAATATACATTATTAAAACACTCATTTAAATATAAATACAAGTATTAAAAGACATAATACAAGTAATGCAAGCTAGTAATCAATGATATTTTAAAAATCTCATTTTAATAAAAAAAATACATTTAAAAGTACATATAGTACAAATTAAACAAGCTACTAAACACAAAAAATAAACAAATGAAATAATACAAACTAAGCAAAGTTTTCACTAAACTTTTGCTATTGCTTATGGTCTTTAAACGAACAAAATAATTAATAAAGCTAATGCCAAAAAACGTACAAATAGAATAAATTATTAGCCGGAAAAATTAAATTACAAAGTATCTACAACCACATTGCTCGGGTACGCTGCTAGTCTAATATCAATAAAATAGGCAAGCGCTTTAGGTTTCATAATTTAATTGCCTGATCACATAAACATTACACTATTCATCAAAATGAACAAGCTAATTTGACGGAAATCACATTAATCACGATATTTAGCATCTAATTTTTGTTTTCGCATTTTTTTGAGCAATTTTTTTTTCGCATAATAAAAACATGTTCAACATCCAATTGTCATTTATCGCATACTATACACATAGTGAGCATCTAACTTTCATTTTTTACATAAAAGACGAAGCACATATTCAACATCTAATATCATTTTAGAAGTTAGCCGAAAATATTGCAGAATATATGCCAGTCGTGAACTTAGAAAATCCGCAACACGAAACAGATCCAAAGTATATACGGTGAACTTAATGAAATTCCAACAAACGCGAGGCAATTCGAAGAAATCTTGCGAAACTAGAAGCAATTTCAGTGAGCTCGAATCATTTCTGGTTACTGTTAATGATCGGAACGATGCTAATGACCAGATATGGTGTTTGAGGTGTTTAATTGATCTCGATGGAGTGTGTTTTCAGATCTAAGGTTTGAATAATCGAGTGTGTAATCGGTGTCTTTTTTTTATAGTGTGTGTTTAAAGGGAAGAAATGTGTAGGTTGAGAGAACGGAAACTGGACGCAATTGGTTTCTTTTTTGTTTTCATTAGCTATAATGACTCTTAGCCACTTTAACAAGTATAGAACCACATACTTATATTTGCATTCATATAATTACCAACCAAAAAAGATAAACAAATTAGCTAAACACATCATTTTAAAACCAATACCAAAACACAACTTTTCATTACTCATTATAACGATTGCAAGATGACCCAAGAATATTTATCGGCAAACAATTATCCATTAATGCACTGACATTCTCCATCTTCATTGCACTGACCACCTTTAGGTCCACATACACGCCTGCAACTATCAGGATCGCATACAAACCTAGTGTTATATGTTGGTTGTTTCGGATGAGGTACGACGGGAGGTAATCCGCCAGGATGGCAAACACATGTTTTTTCGTCGACACAATATGCATCTTTAGTTTGGCAAAGCCTTGTGCAATAATTATCATCTGGCGGTTGGCATGCTGGTGAAGAGCTTCCTCCCTGGTTTACTGTAGTTGACCGCGAAACTGCAAAACATAATTCATTTTCCAAATTACTCAAACTTGTAAGTATATAGTATTTGTAAGCAAAAAGATTAAAAAACGTGCATGATGAAAAAAATTTACCTGATAGAATAACTAAAAAGATGGTTAAGAAAACCAATGTTTTGAAATGAAAGTATTCCATAATATAATGTTTTTTTTTTCGTTTGATCACCATGCCTGGGAGTGCTATTTATAACAAGAAGGAAAAAATATATTGCTACATAAAATGCAATTATCAAAGTTAATCAATTGAATTTATCAAAATTAAATGCATATATTAGTAATTTTGGCAATGCCATAATTATATTATATATATGTAACATATATGGATGTAAATATGGTATTCATTAAGTCAAAATCTTAATTACAAAGGGAGGAATCCCTTTTTCTTCATTAAATGTCACAACATAGTAATAATAATAAAGTACATTGTACAAACCATTTAAAAACGAAAACAATAATTTAATAAATACAAATAATAAAGCTAATATATAATTATTTAATGCACTAATACATATATACAATATCTATAATTAATTGTCTTTCTTGAAATACCCCTTATTCAAAAATAGAATTAATTTACCATAAAGTACAAACCAAACAAATATGTGGCCATCATAACCCATGCACTTAAATTCGATTAAAAAGGATTGTACATGTGAAAGTACGAAAAATTTCAGGTTGTTTATAAGGTATGAAAAATGTGTAGCTTTTGAACACCGTAATTTATATTTTGTTAAGCAATATCATATATAGATTTACTAATGATATGTTTGCACGAATTAAAGTATATTACTCTATGTTTACACATTCTATAATATTATAACAAATATTACATAACATTTATTGACTAGTGATTTCCTTTCACCGTCAACTGTCACAACTTCGTAATACTACTAACTAACGTTTTCGTATTGTCATCGCATCGCGATGCACGGGTACTTTACCATATTTATATGAGACAATGTGCAATAAAGTTATTCCTTAAAATTTTTGGCATGCACAAAATTATTATCACAAAAAATATATAATTCAATAATAATGTTCACCAAAAATTTTAATTACAGAGTATCCATCGTTGCAACACGCGAGTACGCTGTTATCTTTCTTAATGAGTGAATCAATCTTTCTACTATCTTTTGAATTACAAGATTTTTGTTAAAACACATATGCTCAAGCAAAATTTACACATATATGTACAGTAAATAAAAACTAACTTATTGCCGCCGACAGCCAACTACATAATATACTTAAGTCGCGTTCTCAAGTTTTATTTTAGAAAGAAAAGAATTACACAAAACTGCAAATATATTGTGCTATTGAGTTTTTCTTGAACAAGAAAAAAAAAACAAAATGGAAAGGAAATACTAAAAACAATTCCTAGCATTTTACACGAAAAAATTTCCGTCCAAATATGAGCGAATTTGGTCGGAAACAAAATCACACACAAACTATTGAGTATATATAATAACCAATATAACCCCAGTACTTATATATATCTTACTTATATTCGAATCTTGTGATAAATGAATACGCTTAAAGGGCATAAATATAATTATTTCTTTTTTCCTTTTTTTTTTCTTTCCAAACTCGAGAACATAACATTATTTTTTTTCATTTCATTTTATTTCAACTCGAGAATATGAAATAAAAAAGAATGTTTTTTTTCACGGAATAGATGGACCAGGTACATCATCAGTACCTTCAACATCGTCTTCAACTATCTTACTTGTAACAAATGGACCAGGTACTGATGATGTACCTGGTCCATCCGATGATTCTGTGTTAGCCTTAATAATAATTAATAGAAGTGATGGTCATTCACATTTAGGAACTTTGTAACGTGTGTTAGATATTGTATTAGAATAGTCGAGGGGCTCGTGGATTGGGTTAAGCTAAATGGGTATTAGTTAAGGTAAGCTAGCCTTTTATAAGTTTATGTAATCCAAGCCCAATCCATATACAAACGAAGCCCATGCCAAGCCCATTAGGGCATTTTGTATGAGAGTATAAATACCCCTCAAATGTGTCATTTGAGGGGTGTGCTTGAGTGTGTAAGTGTGTGTTTTTCTTTGTGGTATAACAAGTTCTCTTCATCTTTATTTCTCTCTACACATACGAATCATACAAATCTTAAGTCACCACCTTGCTTCATCTTTACGCATAACATGTTTGTGTTTTATGTGTTATATTGTGTGGTAAGCTTGTGTATCGTGATAAGGTTGATAAAAACAATGTCCTACAATTGGTATCAATCGCCTAACAATGGTTTAGGAGTGTTTGTGTTACGTTTTTTGTTAAAGCTTTACAAAAAGTTGCCTTTTTTTCATAAAAAACGTGAGCTTTTTGGGTTAAAGTTTTGATTTTTACGTGTTTGTTAAGCTAAAGTTGTAGTTTTTATTGATCTTTAAGTGTTTTGGAAGAAGTTTGCGCAAAAGAAATCATTTGGACTCGTGTTTTTAGGTGAAAATTCGTGTTTTTGCAAAAAGCTAGGCAGTTTACGCGTAAGGATTTCAAGTACAAGAAGTCAAAACCCTAGTTTTACGCTTAAGAAAAGTCAAAACCCTTTTCTTACGCCTAAGGTTTACGCGTAAGAATTGCAGTTTACGCCTAAGGTTTACGCTTAAGCATTTGGTGAAGAATCTTCGTGCAACAACGGTTACTCAGTACTTCCCTCACTTGGATAAGTTTGTGGAATACTTCGACTTGTGAAATCTCGCTAGCTTGGACAAGTTAGCAAGATACGTTTATTTCTTACGCGTAAGCAAGTTTTTTACGCCTAAGACTTCAATCTTACGAGTAAAAACAGTGTTTACGCATAAGAGTTAAATCTTACGAGTAAGATATTTTTTACGCCTAAGAGTAAAATCTTACGCGTAAGGATATTGTTTACGCATAAGAGTAAATTGTTACGTGTAAGGACATTTTTTACGCATAAGATCCATATCTTATGCGTAAGGACCAAGTTTACGCTTAAGAACCCAAATCTTACGCCTAAGATCAAGGTTACGAGTAAGATTTTCAGCAAAACTTCAAACGGCCATAACTTTTAAACAGTAACTCCGTTTTTAGCGTTCTACCCATCAAAATGACCCAATTTTCAGACCAAATTTTCACTACAACAACCGAGCTTAATATTCATCAAACACAACTCCTTTATCGTTGAATCAATCCTACATCAACTTTATCATAAAATACCTTCATCAATGGCAACTCAACAAGACATTCATGCAGCCGGTGCCGAAAACCGTCCTCCTATGCTGGAAAAAGGTGGATATCTTCAATGGACAAGTCGTATGCTCCGCTACATCAAAACCAAACCTAATGGAAAACTCATGATTCAATCAATTACGAATGGACCCTTCAAGCTATGACAATTTCAAGATCCTAGAAATCCTAATGCAACACCTCCCATTCCACCATATTTTCTTGCTCAAAATGAATCAGAATACAATGGAGAGGATAAGAAGCAGAACGAAGAAGATGACATGGCAATACACATCTTCCAACTGGGTTTACCAAGAGAAATCTTTGATGTTGTAGATAGCTGTGAAACGGCTTACAATATGTGGGAACGTGTTAGATGGCTATGTTATGGAACAAAAATTGGACAACATGACATGGAGAACAAGCTGCTAACTGAATGGGAGAAGTTTACATCAACTCCAGGAGAATCCATTGAATCCTACTATGGAAGGTTTTGCACTTTGATGAATGAGCTTATCAGAAACAAGTTGACACCCAGAACTATCATGAGTAACATCAAATTTCTCAACAATCTTCAAGAAGAATGGGGACGCTATGTCACTATCGTCAACCAAAAAAAGGACTTACATCAGGTGAACTTTGATCAACTCTATGATTTTCTGAAACAAAACCAAGTTGAAGTCAATGAAATTAGGAAAGAAAGATTGGCAAAGAATCATGATCCCTTGGCACTAATTGCAAAGTCACCAACTCCAGTGAACACACACCAACAATCTTCATCATCTTCTGTTGGGTTCAGTGAATACCCAAACCCCTTAAGTCTAGGATTTTAATAGAAAATATCCTAAATGTTTAGTCCCTTAAACACTAACAAGTCACTGAGCGCATAGTCACTCAGTGAGCTGTCTTCGGGATACTCAGTAAGAGACAAAGAAGAAGTCTCCACTTAGTAAGGCGGAACTTAAGGGGTGAAGACTGATTCAAGAAGAAGATGGTGGATTCAGTGAGTGATGACAATAACTCACTGAATCCCGAAACTCCTCACCAACTACTACCACTGAAGTCAAACTAAAGACGAAGACTGAAGGCTATAAAGACTTAAGAATAAGCGGGACAAGGCGGGATAAGTTCGAATAGATAAGACGAAGTCCTTATCAACCAAAGTCAAACTTTCCCTGAATCGTTATCTATCAGGCTCAGTGTCATCACTGACAAGAAGAAAGCAACCTTGTCACTTACCCTAAATAGCAAATGTAAACAGAGACAAAATACATCAGTATTTTGTCTTCTGTAACTTGTCAGTTTGTCCTCTAGGATAGAGTTAAAACCATACTTGTATAAATAGCATAAGAGACGGAGTGAAAGATTCAAGCTTGTGCATTAATTGTAAAACATACAAACAAGCCATCTTTCACTCCTCCAAATACAACTATGTCCCTGAGATAGCTCAGTGGTTCATGTGTAGTTGTGCTTAGCCTTAGCTTAAGCCCAGTGAGGAGTCACACCATACTTGACGTTTCAATCCCAAGTACTATTTCGCAAGTACTTGGGTAATGTATTCTTTCTGATTCATTTCTAATAAAGAATATAAACGTTGAAAATTAATCAGTGTGTTTTTATTGCATTACTTCAGTCATTGTTCACAATTAGTTCTCTTAAATTATTTTATACTAACTGTGAAACGGGAACAACAAGTGGTATCAGAGCAGGCTGATTATAGAACCCTTTTTAAAGCCGCTCAAAAACGTTTTTAAATCAAGATCCTAATGGCTGAAAGTGATGTAAACTTGTCCATAAAAAGGGTGGAGCCTATGCTGCTGTTGCCCCTCGACTAGAAGTTGGCAAATTTAACAAATGGAAAAAGCGAATGCTTTGCTATTTGACTGGGATGGAACCTTACTACATTAAGTGTATTAATGAAGGTCCATTTATCCCAAAGACTGCTGAAGGTTTGCCTAAACCTGAAGCTCAGTGGACTTAGGATGAGAGAAGAGTGGTCAACGAGGACCAAAGGCTCAAAAGCATCATCATATCTTGTTTTCCTGATGATGTCATGGAGTCTGTTTTTGGCTGTAGTACGGCTAAACAAACCTGGAATGACCTTGTCCACAGCTATGAAGGTCCCTCAGATACCAAGGAAAACAGGATTATGGACCTAAAACTTGATTATAACACCTTTAGGGCTAAAGACTCATAAACTATGTCTCAAACTTACACCTGGTATAAAACTTTGTTAAATGAACTCTCAAATGATGGTGTAAAGTTGTCCAAACATGAAATTAATGTTGTTTTTGTAAACAGTCTCCCAGAGAAGTGGCTGAATTTCTCTCAGGGACTAAGGAATGCTAATCACATTCAGAATCTTGAACTTCCTGAAATCTACAGGGAAATTTGTTTATGAGGATAACCTCATAAATAGACAATACCCTGACTTAAAAAAGTCTCAGGAAGTCAAGAAGTCCCTGACAACCACTTCATCACCAGTATCAACTGCTTTTTATTCTAAAAGTGTGGTTCAAGAATTTCAGGAAAATTCAGACGATGAGGCTGATGAGCGAACAAGCGAGGAGTACCTGAACGACTTAAATATTGAGTTTCAGGAAAGGGCACTCCTTGCTAACACTAAAAGGTTTATATGAAGAAACAAAAGTTTTTCAAATGCTAATGCCAGCGAGGACACTTAATGTTTTAAGTGTCACAAAAGAGGTCATTTTGCCAAAGACTGTTTTTCAAAAACAATTTCTGAACCCTCTTACAAACCCTCAGGGTCAAACCAGTCCTTAGGCTTCAGCAAATTTCAACCAAAAGTCTATCAGTCTCATCAAAATTTTCAAAACAAATCTGATCAAAATAAAATTGTTGATTTTGAAGCCAAGTATAGGAAAGCCAAAGCTAAGCTAGCACTGCTTGAGGCCACACCCTCAGAAACAAAAAACAATGTTAAATCTGTGCAGGGTAAGAATAAGGGCCTAGTTGCTGAAGTCTTTGACTGGGATGAAGAGCCAATCTCCTCAGACTGTGAAATGGTGCAAGTCAGTGCACTGATGGCTCTCTTAGAAGAGGACAAGCTAGCTGTTGGGAAGAATCATGCCAGGAATGGAGAATGGGTCAATATCACAATGAAGAAGGTAAATATTTTACTTATATGGATGATGATTCATATTGGCAGTCCTTTATGAACTATATCAATATTGACCTTAAGTTTGTAGAGGAGAAACGATTAAATCTTTTTTCTAAATACAACATGTTAAGTTTTGACTTAAACAAGTGTAGGGATGAACTGCTTCTTTTAAAACAAGCCAAGCTTGAGGCTGTCAAACTGCAAATTCAAAACACTGAACTAGTTAAAAGAAATCAAGCTCTCTAGGATGAACCTAAAAAGGAAAAAGATATCATTGAGAGTTAGACTGCTAAGAATCCTAGAGTCTTTGATACTGTTGGAGCCCCTAGTAGCAAAAAGAGAATCATAGTTGAAGATCATCTTCCTGATTCTCACAATAAAGACCAAGGTCTAAAACCATTTGTATCTGCTGGCATGCTCTCCAATATGGAGTCAATTCCCAAGTCCAATGATTGGGTTGAAAGGGTAAACCTTGAGAGTAAGCTACCAAATTTCGATTATGGAAGAATACTTGAGCCTGAAAGCCAAGCTCTTAAGAGCATGCTTGGACTTCCTGATGTGCCCAGAAGTACTGAACACATCTCTGAGTCTGAAGCAGAATCTTAGCCACCGCTTCCACCCCTGAAACCTCTTCAGGGTGCTGCACCTAGCTCTAAGCTTACTCACTTGCAATTCAACCCTCACTCAACAAAAGAAAGGTCTGGACTTGGTAGAACCATCCTGAAAAGACCAACAAAACCAACCCAAGAAGACTCTATTCCCACTGAGACTTCAACATCTTCAGTTCCTACTGAAGCAGACCAAATCCATCAACTGACTGAACTTGTGAGGAAGTTGACTAATAAAATGAACTCTATTAAGAAACCTCCTGATTCAACAATGAAGGAAACTAAGTCAGCCTCCTCTAGTTCATCAAGGTCAAAATCAAACACCAAACCCAGACAGAAGTGTGCTCTGTCCCATTATACCAGCCATATCACTGATAATTGCTACATAATCCTTTTTTGCATGATCTGCAAAAAGGAAGATCATAGAACTTCTGACCACTTACAGTATGTAAGTTCATTCAGTTAAGCAACTCACACCAAATCTGGTCATCAGTATGCTTCATCCTCAAAGCAGGGTCAAAGACCTAAAGCCAGACCTTTTCCTCTTTGCCCACATTGTGGCTATAATGATCATCTTCCTGATGACTGTCTCATGAACTCTCGCTGTGATATTTGTGGAAATCCAACTCATGAGACATCTTAGCATGATAGATTCATCCAGGCAAGGAGAAGTTCAAAACAACCCTGCATCACTGAGTCTTCCTCAGTAAGCAAATGCAAAACCTGTGGTAGCACACTTCACTCAACCACTGACCATGAATCAATTGCTAAGTTCAAAAAGACCATGAGACCCAAGCCCACTAGTATGTGGGTTAGCAAGAGAAACTAATCCAGTTTACTATTTAGTATCTAGATAATGGATGTTCAAGAAGCATGACTGGTGTCAAAGAGTATCTGCACAAGTATGTAAAGGAACCAGGACCTAAGGTAGTATTTGGTGATAACTCATCATGTCCCACTAAAGGTTATGATTCAGTAAACTGCAATGGAATAGTTTTCTCTTGAATAGCTTATGTCAATGGTCTGAAATACAATCTCATCAATGTCAGTCAGTTATGTGATGCTAAGTACATAGTACAGTTCAATGATAAACAAGGTACTATTTTCAATGCCAACAAAGAAGTTGTTTTGATAGCTCCTAGGAGAGATGATGTATATGTGTTAGACATGTCAACTCTCTCTCAGAATGGAACTTGTCTCTTTGCCAAAGCCACTGAAACTGTCAACTGGCTATGGCACAAAAGACTCTCTCACTTAAACTTCAAAAATCTTAACAACTTGGCAAAACAAAACAAAGTCCTTGGTTTACCATCATTGGTTTTTGCAAAAGACAAACCATGCTCAGCCTATGAAAAAGGTAAACACCATAGAGCATCATTCAAAATAAAAAAAAAATTCTCTATCAAAAGCTACCTTCATCTCCTGCACATGGATCTCTTTGGACCAGTCAGTCCAAGATTAACCCAGCATGGGAAGTATACACTTGTCATTGTTGATGAATTCTCAAGATACACTTGGGTTACTTTCTTTCTAAAAAGAGTCAGGCAGCTGAAACCATAATGTCCTTCATCAAGAAGATTGAAAATCAAAATGACATTACTGTTAAACAAATCAGAAATGACAATGGTACTGAGTTCAGAAATTAAGAACTTGAGAGTTTCTATGATGAAAAGGGAATTACCCAAAAATTTTCATCTCCATATACCCCTGAACAAAATGGGGTAGCTAAAAGGAAAAATATAACTCTCATTGAGGCTGCCAGAACTATGTTAAATGGCTCAGCACTCTCAAAGCATTTCTGGACTGAAGCTGTCAAGACAACCTGTTACACTCAAAACAGGTCAATCATTGTCAAAAGACATAACAAAACCCCATATGAGATCTTCAAAGGTAGACTTCCTGATGTCAGCTACTTTCATGTGTTTGGGTGTCCTGTGTTCATTCACAATCACAAGGATCACTTGAGCAAGTTTGATGCAAAAGCTGATGATGGGTATTTCCTAGGTTACTCACTGATCTCTAAAGCCTTCAGGGTGCTTACCACCAGAAGACAAGAAGTTGAGGAAACCTTTTATGTCACCTTTGATGAATGTTCTGAAAGCATCAGATTTACCAATACCTCGGTGGAGGAAATAGGAATTGATGACTCATCAAGATACCCTCCTGATGAGTTCAACACTGAAATCAATTCCTCATATCAAGTTGATGCTGATATCTCATACTATGTCTTACCCCATAACCTTCCTCAACCAACAATCAGTAAATTCATTGATGACCCATCAGTCCCTACTGGGATAGGTAATACTGAACCAAATGTTCAGGAACCTATGATTCAAGAGCCCTAAACTTAACAAAGCATCTCAACAGATGATCTAAATGATTATGTGGCTCCAGCACCTGAACCCATTCCTGAGGTTCCAGTGACCTCATCAAGCTCAGATCCTAGACCACAAAGTAAGTGGACAAGATCTCAAGACATTGAGCTCGTGAACATCATTGGTTGTTGGGAATAATGCTAACAGTTACCACTGATAAGGCTGTGGAAGACACTCCTGAAGAATGCACTAGCAGTGGAAACACATTACCACTGCTAGTACATATTATTACCACTTCTATTACGATAATTGTTATGTATATGTGTATAGATAAGTATAGAAAAGATCTTTCGTATATTCTCTAAAGATAGTATTATACTTATCTTGTAAAGGAATCCTTGTCCTATAAAAGGAGGTCCTATGTCATTGTTCTACGTACGTATGCTTCAAGGTGTAACCCTAGTGATAAGCAAGATCACTCGTATTATTCTTAATAATATTGAAGCTTTGTGTTATACTGTTATCACTTACATTACATCATACAATCTGTATTCTGAGTATTACTAAGTATATTCCGCGTACTTATTAATATAACTCAAAATATCACTAACACAAGTTGTGTGTTTAGATCCATCAATTGGTATCAGAGCTTGGGGAGCTCGTTTCCTAGGGATTCGCAAGGTTTTATTAGTCAAAGAATGGCGAAAAGAGGAAAAATTCGAAACAGAAAATTTTCGTAAGGCTTCTACAGGACATTTTTCAAGAGGAGATAACTGTTTTGTTAACCGTTGGATCGTGACGAAATATTTGGTGGATGTTCTCTATATAACAATCTAACTTTTCACCGGAGGGATCGTCAATTGGAGCTTTCAATAAAAAGTTATTAACTATCGAAGTCTGCTGCTGGGTAACTTTTGTTTATTCATTATTTTATCACAAATTCGTTTTTGAGGTCTACGATTGCATGCTTTGTGTTATAAAATTGATCATGGCTAAATCAAATAATAACTATGATCAAGTGGCGTGCAAATTCAATTACTTTTTATGCAATTGGTTGAATTGGTGGGGTTACTCACGTGGAGCACGAGATTTATTTTTTAGTATACTGATTTGATTATCGGTAATGGATATGGTTTGTACTGATTCGACAAAGATCAAATCTCCAACATATTTCATTGGTCAAAACCATATAGTGAGACGCTGCTTGTGTGATGCTAGAAATGATTTTTTTGCCTTGGCCTAGCACTAAGTCGACTTCTAATGCATCATTCGGATTGGTTATTTGATGTGGTCACCGACATATGTGGTCATGGATAATATTTGTTGTGTTGTTGGAAGTTTGTACTGCTATCTTGAGGATTTGTACGACTACATGATGCTTTCTACTATCTTTGTTATAAATTGGTCGATTGCTTTTTGAGGAGGAGCAGCATGAGATTTTTTGCAAGATTAGTATTACATTTGTACTGATGGTCATTGATTGTTAAGTGTATTGGTTGGTCACATGATATAATTGATACTTTGGTTTGATTGGTCATCGTGGGTACCTAGTAGTCAACATTAGATTCTTGTTTCCTTGGTCATATTGTACTGATTTGGTTTATTGCATTTTCAAGATTCACTTTTAGTACAGCTCCATGACAAAGAATTTTACTATTGCCAATAAAAAGTTTATACTGTCGTGATACAAGATTCAAGTATTGTTCTAACCTCCTACTGCCATTATTATTACCACTGCTAACGTTTTCTCGTTTCACTGCTAGTTATGCGAGTTTCCACTGCTAGCGTTATTCGACTACTGCTACCTTTACATCGTTTCTACTGCTAGTGTTGTGGGTTACTACTGCCATCTCAACGTTACCACTGCTAGCTTTATTTGTTTCCACTGCTAGTCATCGGGTTACCACTGCTACGCTTCTTGGTTACTACTGCTTTCGAGTACTTACTGCTGCTACCTTTAAGTTAGTACTACTTGTACAGTTTGGCTTGTTACTGCTGCTATGATTTTTTGTGTTAATGGTTAGTGTTGCTTTCAAAAGGTTACTATTGCTCGATTTCATACTATAGCTCCTTTGCTAGAAGATTTTTACTATTGCTCAATTAGATATTATCATGGTAAATGGGATTGTTAGTAATAACAGAAACATATTGATGCATGTGGAATCGAATACAAATTGTTTATAAGGAGATTATGCAAGGAGAAGTCAAATGTGGAATAGACACGCATGGTATTAAATCAGATTATTGCATTGTGCATGGTCATGATTGGTTGGGTCACAAAATTACCTCATACTACAATTATTTGTACACAATCATGGGTCGGTGGTAAGTTTTGATGATACTTTGGTATTTAGTTTTCATGCTCAGATTATTTGATGTGTGGATACAGGATAGGATGCATGAGCAACCTAATTGGTGGGTTGCATTTACATTCTTGTTGCTCTTGCACATGCGATGATCCTATGGTGTACGATTGATGATTTACTATTCCTGGTCATGTAACTATTCAATATCAGTTTACATGAATTACATGGCTTTGAGTTTTGGATGACAACAGCTGATTATAGCTTTATTTGGAAACGACACACATGGCAGATGATTATGGTTTTTGGTGATACACACACATGGGTTATTTGGTTTACACACACAAGGAGATTGGAATTTGTTCTTAAATGTTTTAAAAAGCTCGTATTTGGATTTATTGGACTAGTTGATTACGAAGACAATTGCATATCATTTATTTGATGTTGTAGTTGAGTTTTACAGGTTTGTGTTCTTATCATATCTCAAAGTGGGTGTTACACTTTGTAGATAACTTGTTCGTGCTTAAAGAATGTTGACGAAGACTTGCAAAATCTAGTTTTCATAGGTCAAGGGGTGGATGGATGAAGACCTAGTAAACTATCACTTAAAGGAGTTACATTATAGTGCTCAGTGTCTCATTGAAGATGAGGATTTTGTCAAGAGGTTGCGATCTACTTATATTTTGTTAGCGGTATAAGTTCAACGTCACATGGATAGTACAAGACATAAGACACAAGTTTGGGATATTTTACTTCTTCATCAAGTTCGTTATATTTGGTTTTCTTCACAAGTGATCATTACAAGGAGCTTACAGATTTGAAGAATCATTTGATATTCATGCACCACTCAAAGGGAAATTTCTACTGCTTACACTCCCTATTTGTTGATAACAAAAAGGGGAAGAGATGTTGGAGTGCGATGGCATGGATTAAGGGGAAGACAAGGAAGACAATATTAGTTTTATTCATGGTGAGATTTAATTATCTCAACTTCTGCTACTTCGTCTAGGGAAGTTTGTACAAGAACCGTGTTTGTTTTGTCATCATCAAATAGGGGAAGATTGTTGGGTTTATTGATTTAATGATACAAAACAATAAAGAATGAAACATCAAGGACTTAAAGGGACAAAGAAGAAATCTACAAAAAGATGGAGGGACTTGCTTGCAAAAGGTTACTATTGCTCGATTTCATACTACAGCTCCTTTGCTAGAAGATTTTTAGATATCTTAAAGCATTTCCTAATCTGGGATTATGGTACCCTAGAGAATCACCTCTAGAACTGGTTACTTACTCAGATAGTGACTATGTTGGAGCTAGTTTGGATAGAAAATCTACAACAGGTGGATGCCAATTTCTTGGAAATAGATTGGTGTCATGGCAGTGCAAGAAACAAACAATGGTGGCAAATTCATCAACTGAGGCAGAGTATGTGGCTGCTGCAAGTTGTTGTGCTCAAGTTATATAGCTTCAAAATCAACTTTTGGACTATGGGTACGATTTTATGAATACCATCATTTATATTGACAATAGTAGTACCATTTGCATAATTAAAAATCCAGTTCAACACATAAATACTAAACATATTGAAATTAGACATCATTTTATAAGATATTGTTATGAGAAAAGGCTAATTCAAGTTGTCAAAATCCATACTGATGATAACTATGCTGATTTATTAACAAAAGGACTTGATGTGGGTAGATTTCAGTACTTGGTAACAGGTATTGGAATGCTTAATCCATAAAATTTTTGTGTCGAATGGTCTTTGGTGTTGAGAGGAGGTTTTTGGTACTAAAATTGTTGTATGAATTTGTATAAGTATGTATATGTTTACTTGTATTTTTGCTTGTCCACTAACTTTTATGCAGAGAACAGTGGAAACTAAAATGCAAGCAGTGTTAAAAGTTACTCTCACAATGGAAAAAGTAAAACAAAGAAACTTAATTTCATTCAGAAGAAGTTCATTACATTCAAAGAAGTGAGTACTGACAACCACCATCAAAACACAAAAAATAAAAACCTAACACAACCTACACCCCTACACACGCTACTCTATTGGCTTCTTGCCCTTGCCATGATAGTTGTGCTTGGCCTTCGCTGTACTCTTCCTTTTGTTCTCAAAGGTTGACTGCATTTTTGGACAAGCAAAACCAAGAACTTGTAGAGGAGGCCTTGGTAGCATTGCAGGCTTCTTTGGTATGGAGATTTGTTTCATGTTGGAGAGAGCTGCTCCCAAATTCTTTGTCAGAGCCATTGGCAACTCCTTGGACAAGGAATATGTCTCATCATCATCATCAACATCATCATCTGATGAGTTAGAGTAGAACTCAAGAGAAGGTGCAGGTTTGGCAACAGGTGCAGGTTTGGCAGTCTTCTTAGTTGGCTTCTTGGAAGAAGAGCTTGTAGTACAGGGTGGAAATTAACCTGCCCACCCTGAGGCCTCTGAAGATGACTCAGAAGCCATCAAAATCTCTGTGTCAGAATCAGAAGAGATGTCAATTATGTTGGGAAGATTGCTCATGGTGATTTTTAGGGATTTTTTTTTGCAGGTTAGAATGTGTTTTGATAAAGATTATGCTGAGTCGAGCCCCTTTATAAAGGCAAAGTCGATCAAAAGGTTTCATTAAAGGAGATATTTATTTTTACATATTTTGGTAGGTTGAAAAGTAAATATGGATATTATCGGGTTGACTTTGGGATGATATTTATGAATAGTGGCTTGGTTAAAAGTAACTTTGGTTAAAACAAGTTGGTTATGAATATTCTTTGTACTATACTAACACTTGCAGGTACATAACCAATCTTTGCTGGGAGTTGATCATAAAAGGTGTGTAACTGAGACACACAACAAATGGTTTTTGATTCACCATGTCTAATCCACATAAGAATCAACTAGTCCATAGCAAACGGCTACTGGTAAAGACTTAACAAATCCGTTTATGGTTGATATTTTACCAAAAACTATATGGTTATCAACTCACCATATTCTATATGATTAAGAGTTGGCTAGTCCATAGCAAATGGCTCATGGTAAAGACATATCAAATCCGTTGATAGCTGGTCGTTTGCTAAAAACTATAATAAGAGCAGTCCAATTTTCATGTGTTTTACTTACCACTGATCTTGAAAATTTTTGTGAAAAATTCCCACTGCTAGTTCACAGTTTCTACTGCCAGTGTTATTTTTACCACTGTTGAACTAGCCGTTACAACTGTTGTGTCAGTAACAAACTTTTTACTAGCCGTTAAGAGTAACTGCTTTCTATACTAATAGGGTAAATTTTTTTAGAAGATTATCTACTTTCCTACTTGCAATTTATTCTCTTAAGATAAATCTTTTCCTTAGATAATCTTTCTTGCGCAAAACTCTCAAACCTTTACAGTATATATCTTTCTCTCTTAATTGGCGAGTTATTCATTCAATTCATACTAACACAACATATTTTTCATCAAAAGATACTATGGCGCCAATCACCTTTGCAGATGAGCACAACCAAGTGGCATATTTGGAAAAGTCAAATGACAAGAGTGGCCCTGTTTTTCATCAGATTGTGGACTTTCTAAACACTACTCATGTACGGTATGCTTTACTTCTCAATCCCACAATCTATATCTCTCAAATCAAGCAGTTTTGGAACTCTGTTAAGTCCATCACTATTGAAGATGGAGATACACATGAAACTATGGATGCTCTTAGAGCCACAGTGGATGGGGTAACTATTGATGTTACTGAGTCATCCTTGAGGAGAATTCTCAACTTGGATGATCTCAATGGTATCATCACATTACCCATTCCAGAAATTCATGAACATCTTTCATCCATGGGGTATGATACCACTGACAAAAAGGCTACTTTCAAAAAGAGTGGTTTCTGTCCTCATTGGAGATTTTTAATACATACTCTATTACATTTCCTAAGTCCTAAGAAAACATCTTATGAACAATTCAGTTCAACAATGGCTTACCCTTTGGTTTTTCTAGCCACAAATAGGATTTTTAATTGGTCTAAATATATTTTTACAAGTATGCAAGGCAATGTAAAGAGTTCAACAAAATTTTTGATGTATCCAAGGTTTGTGCAAGCAGTGTTAAATGAATTTCAACTGCAACCTCATACAAGAGTTTATAAAATCCGTTGCCTTAAGCCCAAAGTTTTTCAAAACATGGATAAGGATGGTAATAGGGTTGTTAAACCACTTTTTCCTCAATTGCTTGCAAGAATTGCACAAGTACATGGTAAAGATGCAACAATCCCAGTTGTATCCCAAAACACACCCACAATCACAATTCCAAACATAAACTACACTCCACCAGTTACTTACACCTATGAGAGGAGGAAAAAACAGCCAACTCCTCCCATTACAACATAACATGTCCCTGATCCTTTTGGTTTAGGAAAAAGCAGTGGTGGTTTCAGGCTTCAACCTAGTCCAACTAGGAGTGAATCTGAGCCAATGCCCTATGATTCACCTCTCCCAACAGGTCACACAGTTGGAAGTGTTGAGGGCAGTGGGCAACCTATGGAATTGATGGAACTATGTACCAAGTTAGCTAAGCAGGTTGAATCTCTGGAGAAAGACTTGGCACAAGTAAAGGAGCAACATGCCAAGGATATTACAAAATTGCAAGAAGAGATTCAGACTTTGAAGAAAGAGTTGCAGGGGTTGAAGCAGAAAAGGAGACCTGCAAAGATAGTGATGTCATCTCCATCCTCACCTCATGATGGTAACTCAGAGGAATTCAGTGAAGATTTTGGAAGTTCTCCCAAACAGGGGAGGAAAACAGATGCTGAAACCAAGGGGAGGAAAATCAATTTTGGAGATGAAGGTGATTTTGATTTTGGATTTGATGAGCCAATAGGTGAAAGTAAAGGTACTGAGGAAGTTGATACTCAAGAAGAAGTTCCTCAACAGCAATTAACCAGAGCAAGCATCTTCCACTGCTGCAAATATTTGAACTGACACCATTCTCACTGTAGAGCAAATGGTTCCCACTGCTGGACAAAACATTACCACTGCAGAGGAAGAAATTGAAAAGAAGAAGAAGGAAAAAGGTAAAGTAGTTGTGCAGAGTGAAGAGCAACCAAGAAGAAAGGTTTCAAAGAAATGATCATGATGCAGAAGTTGCTAGAAAGCTCAGAGAAGATGAAGTTGCAAACAAGAAAAGGCTAGATGAAATGGAGATTGCAGACTTCATGGAGGCTAAAAGGTTGGACAGAATGGAAACTACTGATTCAATGGATGTAAATCCACTTTCCATTGTTCCACCCACAATATTCAGAGAAAAGACTCCAGAGTTTAGCAACGTACCTACAGAACAAGAGATTGAGTTCTTGATTGCAAATGATCCAGTAGTCAAGAAGAAAGCAATTGACCTAGTTGATGATAAGTCTTTAACTGAAGGACTTCATTAAAATGAAGAATAATCAAGCACTTCAAGATGCAATTGTTTCAGTCAGAAAGGGTCAAAAGAAACCAAGACATCCAACCAAGGCACAAGTTATCTCAATGATGAAATCTTATTGTTGCAGTGTTGGTGGCTGGAAAAAGAATCAGTTCAAAGGGATGACTGATGATCAGGTTGAAGGTATCTACTACAGAGTTAAAAGGCAAGATAATGACTTTATCCCTATGAACTCTGAAGAAGAAGAAAGAAGATATCCTCATCTGAAGAGAAAAGCCAAAGATAGTGAACCTCAGACACTTAAGAAAACAAGATTTTCTAAAGAACAAGAAGTTCAATCTGAGAAGTTCACAGAAGAACAGCTGACTGGCATGATTTTGATTGAAGAAGAAGATTTATATACTGACCCACTGCAAGTCAGACATCCTATTGTTGATTGGGAAGTGTATACTACTAGCAACTTTGCTCCAACATGGAAGATTACAAGGCTAGATGGTGAAACTTCATCATTCATTCAGTTTGAAGAACTCATCAAAGCATGTGACATAGATGATCTTGATACATTGTGGAGATTAGTTCAAGAAAGGTTTGATGCTGACAATCATAAAGATATGAAGGAAATGCAGTTATGGGTTGATCTTAGAAGGCTCTATGAACCAGATGCTAATGATAATTTCTGGAAGTTTGAAGCTCAATGTTTTGGTACTACATGGACTTACTATGATTCATGTGAAGTTCATCATGTTTCTACAAAAGAAGGAGTGGATGCATTTATGTTTGCTGAGAAAGAATACCCACTCAGAGCTGGAATTCTCACTGTAATGTGGTCTACAACATTAAGAGTTCATGAAGATAATGAGAAGGTCAGAGATTTGATACATAAGATTCAAGATCAATGTTCAAGAGCTATTCAAGCTTTAAGAAGAAAGTGAAGTGTTTGGAAGAATTCCCCAAATCCTTACAGATGATGCAGATTGAAGAAACTTATTGATTTGCAGAGAAATCATAAGTTTAGCGGAGGATTGTTGGGAATAATGCTAACAGTTACCACTGATAAGCCTGTGGAAGACACTGCTGAAGAATGCACTAGCAGTAGAAACACATTACCACTGCTAGTACATATTATTACCACTGCTATTAGGATAATTGTTATGTATTTGTGTATAGATAAGTATAGAAAAGATCTTTTGTATATTCTCTATACATAGTATTATACTTATCTTGTAAAGGACTCCTTGTCCTATAAAAGGAGGTCCTAGGTCATTGTTCTATGTACGTATGCTTCAAGGTGTAACCCTAGTGATAAGCAAGATCACTCATATTATTCTTAATAATATTGAAGCTTTATGTTATACTGTTATCACTTACATTACATCATATAATCCGTATTCTGAGTATTACTAAGTATATTCCACGTACTTATTAATATAACTCAAAGTATCACTAACACAAGGTGTGTGTTTAGATCCATCATTGGTGAACCCACTGAAGGCATGCTCACTAGAAGCATGGTTGCTAAGTTAACAGCAGCTTCAGCCAATGAATGTCTATGTGCTGATTTTCTATCAGAAATAGAACCCAAAAGTGTCACTGAAGCTCTAAAACATCCAAGCTGGGTTCAGGCTATGCAAGAAGAACTTCAACAGTTTGATAAAAACAAGGTCATGACCTTGATCAAATGTCCTCAGGATGTCATTGTGATAGGAATGAAGTGGGTTTTCAGAAACAAAACTGATGAAAACGGCACTGTCATTAAAAACAAAGTCAGTCTTGTAGCCAAAGGTTACAGTCAACAAGAAGGCATTGACTATGATGAGACATTTTCTCCTGTTGCAAAAATGGAAACCATCAGGATCTTCCTTGCATTTTCAACTTACATGAACTTCAAAGTTTACCAAATGGATGTAAAAAGTGCATTCCTGAATGGTGAACTCAAGGAAGATGTGTATGTTCCGCAACCTCCTGGATTTGAGAGTAGTGAATACCCTGACTATGTCTGCAAGCTTGACAAAGCCCTATATGGACTTAAACAAGCTCCCAGAGCATGGTATGACACTCTCTCAGCCTTCCTGATTCAAAACAAGTTTGTCAGAGGAAAGATGGACAACACACTATTTATCTATAGGACAAAACAAGATGTGATACTGGTCCAAGTGTATGTTGATGACATCATCTTTGGCTCAACAAATTATACTCTTTGCAAACAGTTTGAAAAACTGATGACCAAGAAATTTGAAATGAGCATGATGGGTGAACTCACTTACTTCCTTAGACTACAAATCAGGCAAACTGATAAAGGAATCTCCATCAGTTAAGAGAAGTATACCAGAAATCTCTTGAAGAAATATGAGATCTCTGACTGTGCTTCAGTGTCCCTCTTAACAACCTTGGACCTGATCTCACTGGCAAATCAGTCAATCAAACTCATTTCAGGGGGATTGTAGGATCATTGATGTATCTAACTGCCTCTAGACCTGACATACAATTCTCAGTATGTCTAATAACAAGATACCAGTCCAATCCTAAAGAATCCCATCTCACTGCAGCCAAAAGAATTCTCAGATACCTGAAGGGAACTCCAAGCCTTGGCCTTTACTATCCAAAATTTTCAAGGTTTGACCTCAAAGGATATTCTGACTCTGATTATGCAGGCTGCAACATGGACAGAAAGAGTACCTCAGGGTCCTGTCAATTTCTTGGAGGAAAACTGGTTTGTTGGAGTGCTAAAAAGCAATAATCAGTGGCTATGTCTTCAGCTGAAGCTGAATATGTAGCAGCTGCACGGTGTTGCGCAAATGTGTTATGGATGAAAAGTCAACTCAGTGACTATGACATCCACTATAAAATGGTACCCATCTTTTGTGATAACACCAGTGCTATTGCAATCTCCAACAACCCTGTCCTTCACCAAATAACCAAACACATTGATATCAGATATCATTTCATCAGGGACCACATCATGAAAGGAGACATAGAACTCTACTTCATCCCCACTGAATATCAACTGGCTGATATCTTCACCAAACCCTTGGATGAACCTACCTTCAGAAGGCTGAAAGCTGAATTAGGAATGCTTGACATTGAAATAAGCAACTTGATAATCAATCCTAATCTCAGTAAGTTTTCTCCGAAATGGTCCCTGCTCCCTGAACAAAACCTAAAAATAATCTACTCACTCAATGAGTAAGACTCATTCAGGGACCCTGACAGTGGATATTGAGCATTGAATGAGTAACTAAATGCACCAAATATTTCGGTTACTTAAATGTCCTAGGTTGGTAAACATACGTATTTAATATAGGAATATATGTCTCTAGGTCCTTCTGTCACTCATGTCAAGGGTCCCTCAAACCTTACCTCAACCCACTTGACATTTAATGTCTCCTCTCACAACAAATATCCTTGGGATATTTTAACCCTGCAAAATGCACTTTTACTATGCACTACAACTGTTCCCTGAAAAACCGTGAGAAAAAATGCGGGTAGTGGAGTGGTCGCATTAAATGAGGTAAATAAAACGTTTTCAAAACCGACTTTACAAATCCTCACATATGCAAAATCTACCCTTCTCACCACTCTATAATACCCCTCTCAAAAAGATTAAAACACACACAAATTGTTTTCTGCATCAAAACTCTGTCAAAATCTTTTCTTAACCCAGAAAACATTGTGTGTTCTTTAATCATCAACCAGTTTTAAGCACAATCTTCTCTGTAAACCATTTACAAAAGGTTTTTCTTCATCAAACCTAAAGATTTTCATCTCTTTGTTGCTCTTGTCAAAAATTATTTTCCAAAACCCTAAAACTTTTCTGAATGGAAATGGTAAGAACACAAAGTCTTCAGTTTGCACCTCAGTGGGTAGGCGGTCTTGATAACGTTGAATTAAAAACAAATAATGTTATAGGAAACTTTGAAAACCCACATGATGTCCCAGCCTATAAGGGAATCATGAAATTTTTACTGAACTGCCCACTAAAACAGGCCTTTGTTCAGTCCCCATCTATACTTTACCACAACTTCCTTAGGGAGTTTTGGACAACTGCAGTGGCCTATGACCCGACACCCTCAACTGATGAGAACATACCAAGACCCCTCAGGGAGTTTCTCATCAGGTTTTCTATTTTAAATGGGAAACAAATTGTCACCCTGGACTTTAAAACTTTTTGCTCATCAACAGGGCTTGACTACAACAAAGGAAATTTGTTGCTCTCCCTGTCCCAGCCATTCTAAAGGATGAGTTAGGAAAAATTGCTCTTGATGCAAAACTTTTGGACAAAACCCTAGTCACCAAGAACTCCTTTCCCGTGGCTTGGAGGATCCTGTTCATATTTTTTATTCAGGTTCTCGGCGAGAACCACTCATTCACTTAACAGATTAATTCTATTCAGTTGATGATGGCCTACTGCTTGATGACTGGTACTAATGTCGACATGGGGGAGATCATTTACAGTGATCTCGTAACCAAACTACAGAACAAAACTAGGGTGAAATACGTTTCATACCCTAGATTTGTCTCTTGTGCTTTGCAAGTGTTACTGGGTTGTAACTACACTCAGGATTTTGAACATGGTGCTTTACCAACCACTCTGAGTGCATCAAATTTTCAAAAGAACCCATCCATGGTCACTGATATTGAATTGACGGCCCATATGGTTGCTGTAAACAACCAAACGGATTCCGTGTCTCCAAACCCTGCTCCCAAAAAGAGAAAGGGGAAGTGTCAGACTGGGACTAAGACTAAACTCAAGTCTCAGGGCCCTGAGACTTTTGGAGCACAGCCTAAAAGGCATAAAAAGCCCTAGACTGATAAGACACCCAAGGGCGACCAAGCAACAACCACCCTGGTGACAACGAAGGACACTGATACATCATAATCAGTGCCCTTTGTGGAAAACTAGAAGGGGGGTTTAATAGTTTTACCAATTTAAAACTTCCTTTTAAAATATTTAGATCGACTTATGTCAATATACTTAGATGTGTATGTTGGACGTTGATAAATAGATATATAAAAGTGTAATGAAAATTAAAGAGTAAGAAGCACATAACCACGACCCGAGTATTTATAGTGGTTCGGCTACAAGGACACCTTCCTTGCCCTACTCTACTCCCCGAGTCACCTACTCAAGATTTCGTAATCAATACACGACACCAACTCCTTATGGCGGAGAAGCCTTCACAACGTCACCTACTCTTTTTCCGGTACTAGGCTAACCACCGGGTTCTTTCACACCAAGGTGAACCACACCTACCACAACTTCGTCTACCCTTTATCCGGTACTAGGCTAAGTACCGAGTTCCATTACAATAGAGGAACTACTACCCAACACTACACAACACCTAATCTCAATGGAGACCAACTCCTTATTACAACACAATCAAGGATATCAACATCCTTGGGTACAAACTAACACCTATATGTATAGTGATGCACCTCATCGATTATACGACCTTGGCAATCTTCACTAATGCCACTTGATTTGATTTCAAGGCATTCTTCACCAATCCCCTTGACACAACGCTTGGCACCTTTCACTAATGCCTTAGTCTTGTCACCTTTAGCATTCTTCACTAATGCTTTCGACACGGACGTTAAGCACCTTTCACTAATGCTTTCATCTTGACTCTTTCGGCATCCTTCACTAATGACTTCAACACAACACATCTATGGGGGAAGAAAGAACTATCAACAAGAGAACCTCAGTAGTCTTGATGATGACGAAGCATGGCAACTCATGGACTTGAGCTTGCTCGACTTCAAGAAGTGGTGATCTTGCCTTTAAAAGGAACCTAGAGAATCATACAAAAACAAAAGACAAACTATATAGAAAGATCCCTTAGGATCAGTGGTTAGAGAGTTACAGTACTTGGGGAAAGTATGTGTAAGAGTGGCAACCCAAAAGGAAGAAATGGCTCACTATTTATAGAGGAGAAATGCTTATTGTTCCCCGGATCCCTCCCTTAAGGGATCCGTCTAGTATAAAACTAGGGATCCGTGGGACGCTCCTCTTTGCCCATGGGTATTTTTGTTATGGGTCATGGGTCATGGGTTGATCCGTTGGTATTTTATTAGATACAATGTACCTAAAGGGTGCAATGCACCTAGTCAAATGGGTATGGGTCAATACCATGGGTTGTAGTTTTTACCCATTTATATTACATACTAGTTATGTATATATTTGCCCAATATGTAAACACTAGTTTTTGTACATATGTATTACTAAATCATAAAATCACTTATACTTGTTTTTAGCGTTTTATGTGAAAACATAAGTGTGTTAGAAAACTATTGGTTCAAACTATTTTCGTATTTTATTTGTTTCGTTAAAATGATTGTACGTTTGTTATCGACAAAACATTAGAAGATCGTAAAATATAAATAAACGTTTTTACGGCTTATTTGTATTCCCCCTTTTTGTTGATGACAAAACATAAAATTATTTTAAGGAAAAACTAAAAATTTGTAAAAGTTAGAATTGGAGTTTTTACTCTCTTCTCCCCCTTTTTGTCGAAACAAAAAGAGCGTCGAAAAGAAACTAACACATTTTTTAAGAAAAACATGTAAAAAGAAAAGATGTAAAGAGAGCAAGTGACGGGAATGGTTCTCATCTTAACTCCCCCTTGACGAGTCCATCCCTTTGTGAGGGCGTCAAGTAAATATAAACTAATAAGCTAACGAATTGCAATTTTGTTTGCAAATGGTTTTGCCCTTCTGACGAAAATGCTCCCCCTTGAAGATTGCAACTTTGCAATGGGGTGTCATGAAGTGTAATCCAAATAAGGATTAAGTTGAAAATGGTTTTGCAATGTGTGGTTTGACACAAAGCTCCCCCTAGCTTAGAGTGTCAAGTTCTTCATGTGTATTTTGAAAATCTACAAAATAAAGGTTAGAAAACAAGAGTATAGTGCATAATTTCCTGCAGATAAGACTCAAGTTAGTAGAATTTTGTTCTTCTGTACCACGGATCCCACGGTTCCCTCCTTTGTGGGATCCGTCTAGGCAATTTTCAGGGATCCGTCTGTCTGGTGACAGATTATTCAGCAAAGGTGATATACCAAGCTATGCTAAATATGAAAGTGAGATATGTGTACAAACAATGAACATATACTCAAAGAAATATGGAAAATAAGTTATCATTCAATAAAACAAAGAGATAATCAACAAGTCTCTAAAACTAAGAGAATAATTTAGCCATACATTTTCTACTAATATTAATAAGTTACTAAAGCCTAGAATGCAACAAAGTGCTTGAGTCTAAGGATGAGTAGACTTGTTGATTTGGTCCAATCTTTCAAGAAGATGATTAAACATGAAATGCAACTAAATACGTACTTCTTATACAAGTCCTTGGGTGATTAGACAATTAGAGCAATTATTGTCTTGATTTGGAACCGGAGGAAAATGGATGTTTTAAGGAGGCTCTATGAATGATGGTGGGGTTTCATTAAGAGAAGTAGGGTGAGGTTCTACTAAGAATGAGGGTGGTGGTAATGGATATTCCTCCATATGATCAAGTCCTTGGTGGTTCCTTGTTTCCAATGATGGACTAGTTGGTGTTGTAGGTGGTTCCCTATTTAACGAGAAAGTTGGTGAGTTGGATGTTCTTGGTGGTGAATGCTCTAATGAATAGAGATTTGGGTGAGGAAGAGGCTCGTTGGATGAGTGTAATCTATGCTCTAGGAATGAGGGCTTAGACAGTTTGCTAGAGCTAGCCATGTTTGGTTTTGAACTAGATGACCCTTTTTCTAGCCCAAAAGGTTTGATGCTAATTCTTGGCCACTAAGGGGATTAAGCATGCACTTAGAATTTTGATCAGCTCTAGGGAGATATTAATGGTAACTAAAAATGGTTAGAAAACCAAAAAATGACTTAACTTTGAAGAGAGAAGCTGATTAAAGCTTTCTGCAGACACAGATCCCACATATCCCTCTCACCAGGGATCCGTCTGGTTATAAACCAGGGATCCGTCTGTCAGACAGATTCTTGATGAAATGATTATGCTTTTTGCAATGTCTAGTACCTATGTATCTAGAGGTTTTGACTTTATTTTGATGTCATGAGAGGTGGATGTCTTAAATGCTCAACCATAATAGGTGAGGGTGCTTAATGATGGTTTTGGGTAGAAAAATGGACTTTAGATAGTCTAACTAAGTGTTTGAGAAGAGTATTATTTGATTTGAGATGGAAGAGTGGTGGTAATTAGTCCTAGAAGTTAGATGAGGCCTCAAGAAAAATTTAATAAAATCTTAAAAAATAAGGAAAAATGAAAAACTAGTTTCAAGCTTATTTTTGAGTTAATGATGACTAAAATCAATTTGCTAAAATTGATGGATATATCAAACTAAGTGTTATGAAATGTGAGAAATGAAGTGTGATCGTTGGAGCGGTAATATGGTGAGTTTTGATGAGTTGATAAATCAAAAACACTTTAAAATAGATCCTAGGTAAGCTATGGATGAGTGTGAGGCTTTCAAATGTTTGAGGAAGACTTAGTTGGTTCTAATGTCTTATGTTTGACTAGTGTGAGGTGATCTAGTGAGCTATTTTTGATGTAAGCAAGTCTGTATTGCTTATCTGTAGTCACGGATGCCACGGTTCCCTTCTGGGAGGGATCCGGCTAGTTATAACGTTGGGATCCGCCTACTGCAGATCAGAAGGCTTTTAGCAAATTTGCAATGTTGCCTCTTTAGCAAATGCTTCTCCTAGTTGTTTCTATAAGGACTAAATGCAAGAACACATCAAGTATAACGCATAGCAAATGTGGGAGAACTAAAAGTTCCTAAAAATGAGTGACGACGACTACTTGAATGTTTTCAAGGAGTCGTAAAATCTCATTCTACACGTTCCTAAGTTAAGATTGTTTAATGCCAAGTTATGGCAAGACCTACATACTACATCTTATTCTACATAAGTATTGTTAAGTGTTATGATGAGTGTGTAAATACTCATCATTTTTATACAAAATAAACTGCAAAATCATCTGAAAATACTCAGAAACACATCTAAATGATCAAAATATCACAAATCAGTGTTTTATGTGTTTCAAATTCAAAAATATCAAAATCAGATGAAAAACATATCAATTTTGCAAAAATTGCAGTTTCAGTCCCCCAAGTTTCAAGAATTGTCAAAAATAGTCCCTGAGCCCGAATTTCAAAAGAAAAGTCACCAAAGGTCCTTTTAAAATCACAAATTATCATAATTAGTCCTTTGGTGAAAAATCTAAAAGTTTTGAGAAAATTACACTTTAGTCCCTAAAAATCCAAAATGTTCAAATTTAGTCCTTGGAAATTTTCAAAAATGTCAAACTAAACCTTGGACTATTAAACATTGGCAAAACAAACCTTTTTGACTACTTTTCATAAGTTACAGTTCTGGTCCCTTGGGTTTTGAGAAAGTGCAAATTTGGTCCCTAAGTTATTAATCCCATACAAACTATTCGGACCCTTTATTTAACCCAAGCCCAAAATAAAACCCTTGGCCCAAAACACTTTACCCGGTCCCTTAACCCACAACCCGACCCAACCCAGTGTTTAAACAAATAAACAAATCCACCCTTTCCCCGTTTTCCCTCCCCCCTGTCTGCCCACCATCACCATCACCAGCCACCTATCAACCCACTCTACCTCACCATTGTCCCCCCTCACCTCACCAACCATCCCACCTCAATAAATGCCTCCCCTTTCCTGTCCCAGATATCAAAAGCAGTTTTTGGCGCCAAAATCAGTTAAACGGCCAAGATGAATTCTTGGCATCCAATGGCCATGAATTGAGTTGGGAACTATTCAGAAGAGAGAGACAAAGAGTTTTGATTATAAAAAGAAGCAATAGGATGCATGAAGCAGAGTCTTCTAGTTTATTTTTTATTTTCTTATGTCGTTTTTTATGTAAAAGTGTTAATTCAGTATTAAACTTGTATCCTTTTGTTAAATTGTATCAAACTTATGTGTTTAAGTGTATTTCCATTATTTCCAAGCATCCAAATCAGTTTATGATCACAATTCAATATTAATGCTCACTGTTTCAAATTCTTAAGTCTAAATCTTGTTTAAAAGCTTCAAAAAGCTCATTTATCAGTATTACTAAGCTTATACAAGTTTCACAAGCTTTCTATAAGCTTACATTCAAGTTCTCATTCAAATTGACACTTGGTCAACGAAGGTCAAACTGGGTCCAAAAATGGCATGGAATTGGTCAAATGGTGAAGCAGTGTTGGAAATGGGTTGAATTGGAAGCCAGTGGGTTGGATTAGGATAGTGGTTCCTTGTTTCATGTGTGGCAGGCCATAGTGGTCTTGGACCTCTTGTAAGTTGTTTCAAGTTACTTTGTTAAAATCTGTATTTGTGGTGATTATAAGCATCAATTCAGTTTAAGTAGTAGTAATTAGGGTAAAGTAATCTAGTTTGATCATTTATGTATGATTAGTTAGGTGTTATCTCATTTAAATTGGCAAAACAAGTTTTTAAAGGGTGTTTGGGATTGCAAAGTTTTCTGTATTAAAGACCCAATCAGTGTTTATCTGTTGTTGACTCATGCTTGTTTTGTCTCATTCAACTCATTTCTGTCAAAATTGTATGCCTGCAAGCTAAAAAAGTCAAAGTTTATTGTGAATCTGTCTCACTTGTCCACTGTTGGAATTTTGGGTTTGGAAATCCTTGATTTGTGTTCAAAAGTAATTAACAAAGGTTGTTGTAGCTTCATTACATCATATTACACCTAGATCAGTCATAAAAATTGGATCAAATCTCAAGAAAGTCAACTGTGTTTCTTTTTTCAAAAAGTCAAAAATGGTGAAAAATTGGATTTTTGCAGGTCTTGCAGATTCTGCATAGGACTCATTATGGGGTTTTAGGCTCTGATATTTGGGATACAAGTAGTCCTCTTGGTTGTCTTTAAGCCCTCGTAACTGGTTTTGGCTTTTGCCTTCTGGTCAAGCTTGTGCATAAGCTCAAAGAGAGCCCCATTTGCCCTGCTCCAAAACTCAGCATAAGCTGAGTTTTTCTCAGCTTTAGTGCAGCTTGCACAAAGCTCACAATAGCTTGATAAGGTCTGATACTTTGGATTTGAATACCCACTTAGGTCTAGTTGAGACATCAACAATTGGTTTTTAGATTGTAGCTTATTTTGTTGCTTATTTTTGGTCTGCAAGTAGCCATCAAAATCTGTTTTTAGCTTATAACATCAAAACATCAAATCTGTTATATTTAGCATATCAGTGCTTGTAGCTTGTTGATTACTGTTTCATTTGGTCAATCTTAGTACTCCATAGCTTCTGTGATCATTGTGGTAGCTTATTTGCTCATTTGCTTATCAAGTGCTTAATTTGATAAGCACTTGAATCATCAGTTGCTTAATCCTCTACACAAGTACCTGTTTTTCTAATTTTCATAGCTTCTTATCATTATTTTAGAGTTTCCCTGAATTTTTCAGATTTTTATAGGCTGTTTTGCTATTTTTCCTATTTTTAATTAGTTTTTAATACTTTTTAAATAGCATTTAATACAAAAAATTAGAAAAAGGTTCAAAAAAATAAGTTTTCATTTTTCTCAGGCTTAGATAAATATAAAAGGTGAAAAAAGTAATTTTCTAGATTTTTCATAGCTTATTTGGTAATTTTTAGTAATTTAATTAGTTTTTAATAGTTTAAAATCCATAGAAAATAGAAAAATAGTCTCAAAAATACAAAAATAGTTTTGAAAAGTCTATTTTGATATTTTAGACTTTTCCAAGTGTTAATCTTATTTTTCTAGCTCATTTTCCTATTTTCTTGTATTTTAGGTAATTAATTAATAGTTAAAAATAGTTTTTAATTAGATAATTAGATATAAAAATAATTTTCTTTTTCTAAATATTTTCTTTTATCATTAGGTTTATAAAAACATCATTTTCATATTTTTAGGGTTAATATTGACTTAGTTTCACTTTTTTATTTTGTACGTCGCGTAGATTTTAATTTAAACGTACGTTTTAGGTTTTAAACGTTCATCACTTTAAATATAGTGATAGCGTTTATTTAATAGGTTTTATCTTTTTAATTTTCTTTAATTTGCATTTAAGGCGTTTTTTAATTTGTTGCCTTTTCTCGTAGTTATAATATCATTCATAATCCTTTTTCTGTTCAAACTTCTCGATTACTAGACGTTGATTTATCCATTGCATAGCTCGCTGGGACATAACGACCCGGGGAAACCCTATACTCCTCAGATCTTAATTGCATTAGTGTTTGAGCAGTTTTTAGTCTTTTAGACTTGACTGTTTAGCACCGATCAAATTTTGGCGCCGCTGCCGGGGAGCTGTGCTGATTTATCTCCCGTTTTAGCAGATTAGTTGTTTGAATCCTCACTCATTGTTTATATCATCCATCTTTGTATATATATATATCCATATTTTCTTCTAAAAAATCCAAAAACCCAAAAACAAGCAAAAACGTATAAAACACAAAAATATTTTCTCTTTTGTTTCTATATATGTATCAAAAATAAAAATACAAAAAGAATCGTCGTTTTCTCTAATAATTAACAACTTAAAAGATTACCACCGAAAACCAAGGCAGTGCACTACCTAACTGGGGGTGCGACCATAATAAGTTCCCGAACTAAAGATATAAAACTTGCCTTTGTGTCCTTGTGATTGGTGTACCTTTTTCAAAGAAGCCATTCATTGTGGATTATTGGTTAAGTTCACTGTTGTTTTGCCTCGATTTTGTGTTAATTGATTTTGTTGTGATATCGACGTTTCAGAACCAGAAAACCCAAAAGATTCTTCTCACCACCATTTTTACAAAACGTCTTCATAATTCTCGTTCTCATGTGAAAGATTTCATAATTTCATTTCTCTCCTTAACTCTGAGTTTCCTTAGAGTTAACTCTTGTGTATGCGCACTCGCTCTTCTAGATCTGTAAGCCCATTTCGTGAGCTTGTCAAGATTCCAAGAAGGCGTGTTCGTAGACTTTCTGCTCCATCAGTCGGATCTGAGATCCGGACTGTTCACACTCCTCCCGCTATCATGGCGGATGAGATTCCTATGTGTGAGCTTCTCCAGGCACCCATCGACGGGTATGGAGATGCTATCGTTGTACCAGCCATCGTGGCTGAAAATTTTGAACTCAAGACCGGGTTACTGAACCTTGTAACCTCAAATCAGTTCTACGGTTTTGAGCGGGATGATCCTCATGCTCATATAAGATGGTTTAACAAGATTGCATCTACCATCAAGTATAAGAATGTCCCTTCTGATGCTGTTAAGCTTCTTCTGTTCCCATTTTCTCTTGAGGGGCAAGCCCGGATTTGGCTTGAAAAACAACCCCCTAAATCAATAGAGACATGGGAGGATCTGGTGAAGAAATTTGTGAATGAATTCTATCCACCTTCCAAGACCACGAGTCTTAAAAATGAAATCATCAAGTTCACTCAGAAGTTTGATGAATCCTTCAGTGAATCGTGGGATCGTTTCAAGGAATTGCTTCGCAAATGTCCTCACCACGGTTTCTCCGAGTTGATGCAACTCGACACTTTCTACAATGGAGTGAGTCAATCTGACCAAGATTCTCTCAATTCCTCCGCGGGAGGAAATTTCCTTAGCAAAACTGTCAAAGAAGCTTTAGCGATCATCGAAAACAAGTCTAAAGTCCGCACTGCACGAAGCAAGCCGGTTGTTTCCCAAGTCAGTGTTGGTCCTTCTTCTTCTTCATCGCCCGTGAGTCAGTCTAGCACCGATGCTAAGATTGATAAACTCACGGAAGCTATCCAAGCTTTGGTTCTCTCCAATCAAAAGAAAGTCTCTTTTCCACAAACTTCACCTCCTGCTGAAGTTAAGAAAGTGGAAGTCTGTGTTACCTGTGGTGGCCCCCATGCTTATTACAACTGTATGGCCACTGATGGTAACCCCTTTGAAGCTAATGCTGTGGGCGGGATGTCTAATCAAGGAGGCAATCAATATCGTGCTCCTGTAGACCCGAACCACCGTCCTAACCACTACTCTGGACCTCCCGGTTTCAATCAAAACCAGAACCGTAATCAGAATCAGAATAGACCAAACCAAGGTTTCCAAAACCAAGGTCAATTCAATCAAAACAACGGTTTTCAAAATCAGAATCAAAATTTCCAACATCAAGGAAATTTCAATAGAAACCCAGGTCAGGGAAATTTCAACCCTGGGTATTTTCATGGAAACAATCAAGGGAATTTTCAGAATCAAGGCCCTAATCCTAACAATAGAGGCCAGAATTTTCCTGTGCAAACTCAAGCCATTGTTCCAACTGGACCATCATCTGATGATTTGTTGAAACAATTCATGAAATCCCAAGAGGAAATGAATCGGTTGTTGGTCAGCCAAATTTCTGACATCAAGAAGTCTTTAAATGATCGACCCTCGGGCTCAGGTACTTTACCTAGCAACACGATCGCTAATCCGAGGGGCGATGCAAAGGCGATCACAACCCGAAGTGGTGCTTCATATGCTGGACCTGCTGTTCCTACTACCTCTTCTTCTTCTATCCCGAAGGTAGTGGAAAGCGAACCTCCAAAACACAATGGACCTACGACTCCAATGCCCCCTCCTCCTGTGGCATTTAGTCAAGTTACCAAGGAAACAACGGACAAAGTGCATTATTCAAGTCCACGAAGTACCGCACACGTCCAACCTTCGGTAGTCCAACCTCAAGTGGTCCAGCAACCCAAGTCAAATCAAGGAGTTGTTTTTGAACCTCCTGTAGCTCCTGTTGAGAATCAGAAATCCAAATCTTCTCTTCCTTACCCTTCACGGTTACATGAGCAAAAGCTCCGCGAGAAAGCTAGTCATCAGATGGAAAAATTCTTTCAGATTTTCCAAGAACTTCACTTTGACATAAGCTTCGCGGATGCCATCATGTTAATGCCAAAGTTTGCATCTACTCTGAAACATATGCTGAGCAACAAAGAAAAGCTATTTGAAATGGCTAAGACTCCTTTGAATGAGAATTGCTCAGCAGTGTTGTTAAAGAAGCTTCCCGAGAAGCTAGGAGATCCCGGAAAATTTCTTCTTCCTTGTGTTTTTCCTGGGATGATTGAATGCTTTGCTCTTGCCGATCTTGGTGCAAGCATCAATCTGATGCCGTATTCAGTATGGAAACAACTGTCTCTTCCGGAACTTATTCCTACCTGCATGACTCTTGAGCTTGCAGATCGTTCTATCTCGCGTCCTCTCGGCATTGCCGAAGATGTATTCGTGAAAGTAGGAAAGTTCCATTTCCCAGCTGACTTTGTGGTCGTTGATTTCGATGCTGATCCTCGAGTTCCTCTCATTGTTGGGCGGGGATTTCTGAGGACGGGCCGTGCTCTTATCGATGTATTTGAGCAAGAGATCACTCTGCGTGTGGGTAATGAAGCTGTTACCTTTAACCTCGATCAGACTTCGAGGTACTCCTCAAATTATGACACTGAATCAGTTAATCGAGTCGATTTAATTGACATTGCTTCAGAGGAGTACTCTCAAGAGTTTCTTGGTTATCTTCATAATTCTGTGAGTGGGAATTCCAATTCCACCACATCTTCTCAGCCTATCATTGCCGACTCTTCCCCCTCTCTCACTCCGTTTGAGGGAGGTGACTTCCTTCTGGAAGAGATCGATGAATTTCTGGCTACTGATGAATCAATTCCGCCTGGAATTGATGGTGTGTATGATTCGGAGGGGGATATTCTTTATCTTGAGCAGTTGCTCAATGAAGATCCATTACCTTCACTCCCTCCGAAAGAGATCTCTATTGAGGAAATCAAATCAGTGCAATCATCCACTGAAGAATTTCCCGAGGTTGAACTTAAGGACCTTCCTCCTCATCTCGAGTATGCATTCTTGGAGGGTGATGATAAATTACCCGTCATTATTGCTAAGGACTTAACTGAGGAGGAGAAAACTGCTCTCATAAAGGTCTTGAAGTCACACAAGCAAGCAATTGCTTGGAAACTCTCCGATATTAAGGGTATCAACCCTGAGTTTTGTACTCACAAAATCCTAATGGAGGATGACTTCAAACCAGCAGTCCAAAGTCAGAGAAGGGTGAATCCTAAGATTCACGAGGTTATCAAACAAGAGGTTCTCAAACTTCTTGATGCCGGTCTGATTTACCCGATCTCTGATAGTCCTTGGGTTAGCCCAATTCATTGCGTTCCAAAAAAGGGTGGCATTACTGTTGTCACGAATGAAGAAAACGAGTTGATTCCGACTCGATTGGTTACGGGATGGCGTGTGTGCATTGACTATCGAAAGTTAAATGAAGCCACCCGTAAAGACCATTTTCCTCTACCCTTCATGGACCAGATGCTTGAGAGATTAGCAGGGAACGAGTACTATTGTTTCCTTGATGGTTTCTCAGGTTACTTTCAGATCCCCATTGATCCGCTGGATCAAGAGAAAACTACATTCACCTGCCCATACGGGACGTTTGCCTACAGACGTATGCCTTTTGGCTTATGCAATGCTCCTGGCACGTTCCAACGTTGTATGATGGCCATTTTCCACGACATGATCGGGGAAACTATGGAGGTGTTTATGGATGACTTCTCGGTCATTGGGGACTCATTTCAGACTTGTCTCTCCCACTTAGACAAAATGCTTAAACGGTGTGAAGACACCAATCTATGTCTAAACTGGGAGAAGAGCCACTTTATGGTCAAAGAGGGCATTGTCCTCGGCCATAAGATTTCTAAGAATGGGATTGAGGTTGATAGAGCAAAAGTTGATGTCATTGCTAAACTACCTCATCCCACTACTGTCAAAGGTATTAGGAGTTTTCTAGGTCATGCCGGGTTTTATCGTAGATTTATTCAAGATTTCTCTAAAATCGCCCGGCCTATGACCCATCTTCTCGAAAAAGATGCTCCTTTCATCTTCTCTCCTGAGTGCATCGAAGCTTTTGAAACACTTAAGAAAAAGCTTACGGAAGCACCCATTCTAGTTGCCCCCGACTGGGACTTACCCTTCGAGCTCATGTGCGATGCAAGTGATTTTGCAATCGGTGCAGTCTTGGGGCAACGCAAAACCAAGCATTTCCAGCCAATCCACTACGCGAGCAAAACTATGACTGAAGCTCAGACTCATTACACCACTACGGAAAAAGAATTATTAGCTGTGGTGTATGCGTTTGAGAAGTTTCGGCCATACCTCATCTTGACCAAATGCGTGGTGTATACGGATCACTCGGCACTCAAATATCTCTTTGCAAAACAAGATGCAAAGCCGAGATTGCTCCGTTGGGTTCTCCTCCTACAAGAATTTGATATCATCATTCGTGATAAAAAAGGAGCTGAGAACCTGGCTGCTGATCATCTCTCCCGATTAGAGAACCCTCATCAAAATGTGTTCGAGAAAAAGGAAATCAATGAAACATTTCCTCTCGAAACACTCAATATGGTTTCTTTTCGTGGAGATTCTTCTACCCCATGGTTTGCCGACTTTGCAAATTACCATGCGGGTAACTTTGTGGTGAAAGGGATGTCGTCCCAACAGAAAAATAAATTCTTCAAAGATGTGAAACATTATTTCTGGGACGACCCCTACTTGTTTAAAATCTGTGCGGATCAAGTCATCCGGCGATGTGTGTATGGTCAGGAAGCTATTGACATTCTCAAGGCTTGCCATTCTGGACCTACTGGGGGACATCATAGCCCCAACTACACCGCCAAGAAGGTGTTTGATTCGGGATTCTATTGGCCCACAATCTATAAGGATGCCCATGAATTCGTCAAAACCTGTGACGCTTGTCAGCGTCACGGGAATATCTCACAAAGGAATGAAATGCCGCAAAACGCCATTCAAGTGTGTGAGATTTTTGACATCTGGGGCATTGACTTTATGGGGCCATTTCCTTCTTCTCACGGAAATAAGTACATACTCGTGGCCGTTGACTACTTGTCAAAATGGGTTGAAGCTAAGGCTTTACCCACCAACGATGCCCGAGTTGTTGTGAAATTCTTGAAATCTCTATTTGCTAGGTTTGGAACTCCACGAGCCATCATCAGTGATCGTGGTACGCATTTCTGCAATGACCAATTTGCAAGAGTCATGCAAAAGTATGGTGTAACTCACCGTACCTCTACTGCGTACCACCCACAAACAAGTGGGCAAGTGGAAGTTTCTAACCGGGGGATTAAAAGAATCTTGGAGAGGACGGTTGGTGAAAACCGTGCCTCTTGGTCGGATAGGTTAGATGATGCACTCTGGGCCTTCCGTACAGCTTACAAAACACCCATCGGGTGCACTCCATACAAGCTGGTGTACGGGAAGGCATGTCATCTTCCAGTTGAGCTCGAGCACAAGGCATACTGGGCCTTGAAGCATGCTAACTTTGATATTCAGACAGCGGGTGATCATCGGAAAGTTCAAATGAATGAATTAAATGAACTCCGTGATCAAGCTTACGAGAACTCTTTGATCTATAAACAAAAGACAAAGAAGATTCATGACTCAAAAATCAAGAACCGCGTTTTCAACGTTGGTGATCGAGTCCTTCTTTTCAATTCAAGATTGAAGATTTTCTCGGGAAAGCTCAAGTCCCGTTGGTCTGGTCCATTTACTATCGCTAAGGTTTATCCTTATGGTACCATTGAGTTATCTCAACCCGATGGTCCTAATTTCAAAGTGAATGGTCATCGAGTGAAGCATTATTTTGGAGAGGACATTCCATCCATGGTTGTCCCGGATCTTCAAACATTCCCCATGAACCAATGAATGCGGGGATCGAGTCAAGCTAGCGACTCGGGAATCAAAAACAGTAGCATGCCATATGGGTTTTCACCCATATTTCTGTCTTCTCACCTCTTTCTACCACCCTAGTGTGGGGGGGTTGCCCACATGTTTCAAAAAAAAAAAAAAAAAAAAAAAAAAAAAAAAAAAAAAAAAAAAATCTTCTTTCTAAATAATGGCCGTAGTATTTCCCTTTTACGTTCTTTGTTTCGGCATAACCGCCGGTACTTAGAATATTGAGGGCAATATTCATCTCTAGTGTGGGGGGGGATTCTCACGAATTTTATCACGTAAATATACCGCCTAATCCCCCCGTTTTTGGCCAAAAATTTTTTTTTGGAGTAAGTGTTCTACACTTTCTCATCAGGTTATCAGTCCGCCTTGTCTGTAAGACAAAAGGATTGGCTAATCCAGGAGCAAACGGCTCTTGGTAAAGATTTCTCAAATCCGTTTATATGGCTTGCAATTTGCCCAAAATTGTATGGTTCCTCAGCTCCCCATCATCCTCAAAAGATAATGAGTTGGCTAGCCCGCAAGATTATGGCTTGTGGTAAAGGCAGTGGAAAGTCCATAATTGGTATTCAGCTCACCAAAGATAATGTTGATAATTTATCTAAGAGTTGGCTAGTCCAGAAGGGTACGGCTTCTGGTAAAGACAAAATCAAATCCGTTGAAAGCTGGTGGTTTGCTCAAAATCACATGGTTATCGGTGTACCATGGTTCTTACTTGAACTGAAACATTTGGCTACTCCAGAAGTAATGGCTTTTGGTAAAGAGATTAAAATCCATTATGTTTTCTCAAATCATTGCTAGGGACTAGCAATATCTCAGTGTGGGGGATTGATGAGTGTGTAAATACTCATCATTTTTATACAAAATAAACTGCAAAATCATCTGAAAATACTCAGAAACACATCTAAATGATCAAAATATCACAAATCAGTGTTTTATGTGTTTCAAATTCAAAAATATCAAAATCAGATGAAAAACATATCAATTTTGCAAAAATTGCAGTTTCAGTCCCCCAAGTTTCAAGAATTGTCAAAAATAGTCCCTGAGCCCGAATTTCAAAAGAAAAGTCACCAAAGGTCCTTTTAAAATCACAAATTATCATAATTAGTCCTTTGGTGAAAAATCTAAAAGTTTTGAGAAAATTACACTTTAGTCCCTAAAAATCCAAAATGTTCAAATTTAGTCCTTGGAAATTTTCAAAAATGTCAAACTAAACCTTGGACTATTAAACATTGGCAAAACAAACCTTTTTGACTACTTTTCATAAGTTACAGTTCTGGTCCCTTGGGTTTTGAGAAAGTGCAAATTTGGTCCCTAAGTTATTAATCCCATACAAACTATTCGGACCCTTTATTTAACCCAAGCCCAAAATAAAACCCTTGGCCCAAAACACTTTACCCGGTCCCTTAACCCACAACCCGACCCAACCCAGTGTTTAAACAAATAAACAAATCCACCCTTTCCCCGTTTTCCCTCCCCCTTGTCTGCCCACCATCACCATCACCAGCCACCTATCAACCCACTCTACCTCACCATTGTCCCCCCTCACCTCACCAACCATCCCACCTCAATAAATGCCTCCCCTTTCCTGTCCCAGATATCAAAAGCAGTTTTTGGCGCCAAAATCAGTTAAACGGCCAAGATGAATTCTTGGCATCCAATGGCCATGAATTGAGTTGGGAACTATTCAGAAGAGAGAGACAAAGAGTTTTGATTATAAAAAGAAGCAATAGGATGCATGAAGAAGAGTCTTCTAGTTTTATTTTTTATTTTCTTATGTCGTTTTTTATGTAAAAGTGTTAATTCAGTATTAAACTTGTATCCTTTTGTTAAATTGTATCAAACTTATGTGTTTAAGTGTATTTCCATTATTTCCAAGCATCCAAATCAGTTTATGATCACAATTCAATATTAATGCTCACTGTTTCAAATTCTTAAGTCTAAATCTTGTTTAAAAGCTTCAAAAAGCTCATTTATCAGTATTACTAAGCTTATACAAGTTTCACAAGCTTTCTATAAGCTTACATTCAAGTTCTCATTCAAATTGACACTTGGTCAACGAAGGTCAAACTGGGTCCAAAAATGGCATGGAATTGGTCAAATGGTGAAGCAGTGTTGGAAATGGGTTGAATTGGAAGCCAGTGGGTTGGATTAGGATAGTGGTTCCTTGTTTCATGTGTGGCAGGCCATAGTGGTCTTGGACCTCTTGTAAGTTGTTTCAAGTTACTTTGTTAAAATCTGTATTTGTGGTGATTATAAGCATCAATTCAGTTTAAGTAGTAGTAATTAGGGTAAAGTAATCTAGTTTGATCATTTATGTATGATTAGTTAGGTGTTATCTCATTTAAATTGGCAAAACAAGTTTTTAAAGGGTGTTTGGGATTGCAAAGTTTTCTGTATTAAAGACCCAATCAGTGTTTATCTGTTGTTGACTCATGCTTGTTTAGTCTCATTCAACTCATTTCTGTCAAAGTTGTATGCCTGCAAGCTAAAAAAGTCAAAGTTTATTGTGAATCTGTCTCACTTGTCCACTGTTGGAATTTTGGGTTTGGAAATCCTTGATTTGTGTTCAAAAGTAATTAACAAAGGTTGTTGTAGCTTCATTACATCATATTACACCTAGAGCAGTCATAAAAATTGGATCAAATCTCAAGAAAGTCAACTGTGTTTCTGTTTTCAAAAAAGTCAAAATAGTGAAAAAAGTGGTTTTATGCAGAGATTGCAGCTGAGACACAGGGTTCATTACAGTGTTTCAGGGTCTGAATTTTTGGTTATAAGCAGTCTAATAGGTGGTCTTTAAGACATATTATCTGGTTTTAGCTTTTGTTTGCTAAATAAGCTTCTGTATAAGCTCAAAGACAGGACCTGGTCCCCTGCTCCACTGTCTCAGATTAAACTGAGATTTTTCTCAGAATTTGTGCAGCTTGCACAGGGTTCAAAAGATCTCACCCAGGTCTAGTCTTTTGGTCAGTAGTAGTCACCTAGGTCTAGTTGAAGTATCAATCATTGGATTTTAGTTTGGTGCTTATTTGGTTGCTTATTTCTTGTCTGCAAGTATACACCATTTTCTGTTTTTAGCTTAATCTCATAAGCTTCAAATCTGTGTTTATTTAGCATATCAGTGCTTGTAGCTTGTTGATTACTGTTTCATTTGGTCAATCTTAGTACTCCATAGCTTCTGTGATCATTGTGGTAGCTTATTTGCTCATTTGCTTATCAAGTGCTTAATTTGATAAGCACTTGAATCATCAGTTGCTTAATCCTCTACACAAGTACCTGTTTTTCTAATTTTCATAGCTTCTTATCATTATTTTAGAGTTTCCCTGAATTTTTCAGATTTTTATAGGCTGTTTTGCTATTTTTCCTATTTTTAATTAGTTTTTAATACTTTTTAAATAGCATTTAATACAAAAAATTAGAAAAAGGTTCAAAAAAATAAGTTTTCATTTTTCTCAGGCTTAGATAAATATAAAAGGTGAAAAAAGTAATTTTCTAGATTTTTCATAGCTTATTTGGTAATTTTTAGTAATTTAATTAGTTTTTAATAGTTTAAAATCCATAGAAAATAGAAAAATAGTCTCAAAAATACAAAAATAGTTTTGAAAAGTCTATTTTGATATTTTAGACTTTTCCAAGTGTTAATCTTATTTTTCTAGCTCATTTTCCTATTTTCTTGTATTTTAGGTAATTAATTAATAGTTAAAAATAGTTTTTAATTAGATAATTAGATATAAAAATAATTTTCTTTTTCTAAATATTTTCTTTTATCATTAGGTTTATAAAAACATCATTTTCATATTTTTAGGGTTAATATTGACTTAGTTTCACTTTTTTATTTTGTACGTCGCGTAGATTTTAATTTAAACGTACGTTTTAGGTTTTAAACGTTCATCACTTTAAATATAGTGATAGCGTTTATTTAATAGGTTTTATCTTTTTAATTTTCTTTAATTTGCATTTAAGGCGTTTTTTAATTTGTTGCCTTTTCTCGTAGTTATAATATCATTCATAATCCTTTTTCTGTTCAAACTTCTCGATTACTAGACGTTGATTTATCCATTGCATAGCTCGCTGGGACATAACGACCCGGGGAAACCCTATACTCCTCAGATCTTAATTGCATTAGTGTTTGAGCAGTTTTTAGTCTTTTAGACTTGACTGTTTAGCACCGATCATGTTACAACCCATAGTTTGAAATTGTTTTTAAATTTAGGTCCTATGACCTTACCTTACTTCTCCACCACTTCCCGTCTTCACCCCTCCTCCACTCTTTATCACACCATCTCTACTTCTTTTTATTCAAGAAGTTGGCGAAGCACTTGAAGATTTCATTGGTTTGTTGCCATTCGGGTGATGCACTAGGAACGTCCGGCAATTGATTGATGTAGTCCAAGGGGTCGAGATCGGTATTTCCAAGTGGGTTGCTACTACCTTCACCTTCTCTTTGCCTCTCCCTTTCATCCGAGGAATCCGTGGGTGGGTGAGGCCTTTTGCCTTCCACCATAAACCTTGTAGTTCTACCCCCAGTCAATGACACCATAACTTTGTTGCAAAATCTATGATCATAGGATTGCGGAGAAGGATCTAATGCAAAGATGAATTTAGCAAGACGGGTTAGGATTTGTTGGGGTTTAGCTTCCAGAACAGGGTTAGATAATCAATTCAGCAGAAACAAGCAACCAGTCAGCAGAAACAAATACCACTAGGTGGTTACCGGATATCACTTGGAATCGTGTGATCACTTTCCAAAGTAAACTATTTGACCCTAATGCCTGGGTTGCATGAATATCTACTTGGGATAAGACCAAATGTAGTTATAGAATTAGGCACAATTCAATAACCCCTTTGCTTATAAGTGTTAATAGTTTTCAGTGTGTTTCATGCATAAACAGATCTCCTATTTATAGGAGGTTACTCTGAGCTAGTCAAATGGAATTATGAGAATTAATCGGCCCATTAATTGCTTCATAATTATCCCCATTATAGCCGTTAGTGGTTACATGACCAATTAAACGTGGTCATTATGCAGTAGTAACTGCCACTTGAATAGGTCAAAGCCCGTTATAAGCAATACTTTCATCAGTACTTTCATAGCACTAGCAGTGGATAAACTACTTCAGTGGAAACACTGCTTCAGTGGAAACACTACTTATCAGTGGAAACCATAAGCAGTACTTTCCACCAGTAGTACTTTCTACTAGCACTACCAATACAAACCACTATTAGAGTCAGGATCTTCATGGACCTTATGGGTGTACACTCCGTACCTCCTAACCCATTACAAGGTGTGAACTAATCCCACAAGTGCACTAAATTTTCTAACAATCCTCCCCAAATTTAGTTCACTTCCTTTGCATGAAAACAAACATTAAACAAAACATGTGCATAAACGAAAATGTCCTGAGGATTGAATTTCCATCTTAGTAAATTACACGTTCAAATATCTGAGAATCAGGGTGTTCTAAGAATTGAACCCTTCAACCCATTTGAATACCTGAAGATAAAATACACACAAGTTTTCAAACACTTATCAGCTCCTGACACTATACAAGCCATGTGTCCATATCCAAATTCATATATGTTGTAAAAGCTAAAGTCCAAAAGCTTCCTGAAGCGGCAAAACTTCAACATTCACATAGGTGGTTCCTCTTTATTCATGCTCCTGCCAAGCACTTTTTCAAATAAAATTAATCATTAAGAAGTAAAGACTTCATCCTCCTTTCAGCAGGTTCTGAGCACAACCTTGGGATGTATAAAACATGTGCTCCAGTCCACTGAATGTTCAGCTTTCCACATTGAACTCAGCTCCCAAGTTTCCTCAGGAGGGAGTTGGGTGTCCTAGCATTCAGTGACTAAGTTGGACTTTAACCCATCCCTTTAGCAGACTTTATAACCATGTCTCTAGCCAGACCCTTCGTCAAGTGATCAGCTAAGTTCTGTTGAGATCTAACAAACTCTATAGATACCACCCCATTCATGATAAGCTCACGAATCATGCTATGTCTGACACCTAAGTGTCTAGACTTACCATTGTACATATGGCTATAAGCCTTAGCCAATGTAGCTGCACTATCACACCGGATAGAAATAGGTGCTATAGGTTTAGGCCACAATGGAATCTCAAGAAGCAAGTTTTTCAACCATTCAGCTTCTTTACCAGCAGCTGCTAAAGCCACAAATTTAGATTCCATATTTGAATTGGTGATGCAAGTTTGTTTCTTGGATGCCCAAGAAATTGCACCTCCACCAAGTAGGAATACCCAGCCACTGGTAGACGAATTGTCTTCAGTGTTACTGATCCAACTTGCATCAGTGTATCCTTCCAACACTGATGGGTAACCAGTATATGAGACTATAATCCATAGTTCTCTTCAAATACTTTAGTACCCTGTGAACAGCTTGCCAGTGATGAGCACTAGGATTACTAGTATACCTGCTCAATTTTCCCACTGCAAAACCAATATCAGGTCTTGTACAAGTCATGGCATACATCAGGCAGCCAATTACCCTAGAATACTCAAGTTGAGATATAGCCTTGCCATTATTAGGCATCAGCTTCTCACAAGTATCCATAGGTGTACTCACAGGAGTACAATCAAAGCAATTGAATTTTCTCAACGCCTTCTCAATATAATGAGACTGAGAGATAGAAATTCTTTTACTTTCATGTTTAATCCTTATACCAAGGATAACATCAGCCTCCCCCATGTCCTTCATGGAGAACCTTGATGACAAAAATTCCTTTGTCAGGTCAACCTGATTTTGGTCAGTGCCAAAGATCAACATGTCATCAACATATAGACAAATGATGACTCCTTTACCAGATTCATCAAATTTTCTATATACATATTTGTCAGCTTGGTTAAGAACATAACCACTAGACAAAACCACTTCATCAAATTTTTTATGCCATTGCTTAGGTGCCTGCTTTAGTCCATAAAGAGACTTAATCAGTTTACACACCTTGTTTTCATTGCCAGGCATGATGAAGCCCTGAAGTTGGTTCATATAAACCTCCTCATTCAATTCACCATTCAAGAAAGCTGTCTTCACATCCATCTGATGAATAATCAGATTGTGAATAGATGCCAAAGCAATCAGCAGTCTTATGGTACTGATACGAGCCACAGGGGCATAAGTATCAATATAGTCTATCCCTGACTTTTGTTTAAAGCCCTGAATAACTAGTCTAGCCTTGAACTTTTCAATAGTTCCATCTACCTTCATTTTCCTTTTGAAAATCCATTTGCAACCCAAAGGTTTGCAACCAGGAGGTAGATCAACCAATACCCAAGTGTTGTTCCCCATGATGGAATCCATCTCATCATTGATTGCTTCTTTCCAGAAAGCAATATCCTGGGACTTCATTGCTTCTTCAAATGTCTTGGGATCATCCTCAACAATGAAGCAGTAGGAGTATTGGTCTGAGACCTCATCCCTTGTTCCTTCAACCAAGTATAGTTGAAAATCAGGTCTAAATGACTTTGGAGTCCTGACCCTTTTCCTCTTTCTGAGCACAGGTTCAGGTTGTTGAACCACAACCTCATCAGGGACCACTGATGGTTCATCATCAGGGACCTCTGATACACCAGTGTCATGAGTTCCATTAGGAATCCTTTGACTTGCTCTAGGGACTGATGAGAATCTATTCTCATCAAATTCAGCATCCCTTGATTCAATTATTGAGTTAACTAAAACATATTCATTAGGTTCAATAACATAGAACCTAAAAGCCTTGGAATGCTCAACATATCCAACAAAGATGCAATCAATGCCTCTTTCACCCAAAGTCTTCAGCTTTGGATCAAGGAGTCTTACAACAGCCCTACAACCCCAAACCTTGAGATAGTTCAGGTTGGGTTTCCTTTTAGTACAGAGTTCATAAGGGGTAACCTTGTTCCTTTTGTTTAGAACCCGATTTAATAAATAGCAAGCTGTTAACATAGCTTCACCCCAGAACCCTTGACTCAGTCCTGAATAGGACAACATGGAATTAACCATCTCCTTCAGCACCCTATTTTTACTTTCAGAAATACCATTTTGCTGAGGAGTATAAGGGGCAGTCGTTTCATGGATAATTCCAACAAACTAAAAATACAGAGTATCCATGTACTCACCTCCCCTATCAGTCCTTAATCTTTTGATCAAAGACCCAAGTTGTAATTCAACTTCAGTTTTAAACACTTTGAATTTATCTAATGCTTCATCCTTGGTATGTAATAGATAGACATAACAAAATCTAGAAGCATCATCAATAAATGTCACAAAGTACTTCTTATTCCCCAAAGAAGGAGTGGCATACAAATCACACATGTCACTGTGTATTAGCTCCAAGAACTTAGTCTCACGACTAACACCCTGAAAAGGTTTCTTGGTTATCTTGGTCAACATGCAAGTTTTACACTTTTCAGTGTCCATGTCAAATGCTGGGATTAAACCATCCCTAGACATATCTTGCATCCTTTTATAGTGTACATGGCCAAGTCTTGCATGCCATAGGGTAGAGTCAGTCAGGTCAGTGGTGGTCACAAATGTTGAATTAACACTATCAGTGACAATATTAAGCCTGAACATTTGATTACATAAATATCCAAAACCAATAAAAACACCATGCTTAGAAAGAACAAATTTATCAGACTCAATAACTTGTTTATATCCATGATTATTCAAAACACTACTTGAAACCAATTTTTTCCTTATCTCAGGAACATAAATAACATTAAACAAAGTTACAATATTTCCAGAACTAAAACTAAGATCTACACAACCACGACCATGCACCAAGGCTGTTGACTCATTTCCCATGTGAAGAATAGAACCATCATTCAGTGACTCATAAGTCTTGAACCAGCTTCTATCTTTGCACACATGAACTGTTGCTCCAGATTCAACCCATCACGCAACATCATCATCCTGCACATAATGAGATTCAGATACATATGTAACATAATAAATCTGAAAAGACTTATTAACCATATTCTGACCTTTCAGTGAGTTGGAAGAACCATCACTCCCTGAACGATTAGTGCCTGATCCATTGGCTTTACCACTAACTTTAACACCCTTGCAGTCCCTTTTAATGTGACCAGTTTTGCCACATTTCCAACAAGTAGGTGTTGCCTTCTTATTAGGATCTGCCCTTGTGTTGTCATGATATTTGCGTTTGCCTTTGTTGTCGTTGTACCTGGTGGAGTTGTTATACTCGACCATATTGACAACAGATGGTCCAACAGCATTGCTACCCTTTGGCTTGTCATTATCCTACACCTTGAGAGATTCCTCAATGTGCAGATGACTGCCCAACTCAACCAGAGTTAATTCCTCTTTCTTATGTTTCAAGGTATGCTTGAAATCTTTCCAAGAAGGAGGAAGTTTATCAATAACACAAGAGACTAAAATAACCTCATCCATGTGCATATTGTGTTGTGTAAACCTTTCAAGTATACCAAGAAGTTCATTGTATTGTTCCATAACTAGTCTTGAATCAGTCATTTTGTAATTTGTGAAATTACTTACAAGGAACTTCTTACTTGATGCATCCTCAGCCATATATTTGGCATCCAAGTAATCCCATAGTTGTTTGGAAGATTCAAAGTTCTGATAAATATCAAACAGAGAATCAGACATACCATTGAGGATTAAACCTCTGCAAATGTAGTCATCATTCTCCCATTTGCTCCTCCTCCTGATCTGCTCCACAGTAGCATCATCCCCATCATCAAGAATAGGTGTAGTTAGCACATACACCACACTCATGCTAGAAAGCAAGAAGTGCATCTTCTTCTGCCACCTCCTAAAGTCCACCCCTTCAAACTTATCAAGCTTGGCAAAGTTTGAAGCGATGTGTTTCATTACAGCAGTAGCCATTGATTATCACAAAATAGTTTACTTTGATTGTTGGGGTTTAGCTTCCAGATCAGGGTTAGATAATCAATTCAGCAGAAACAAGCAACCAGTCAGCAGAAACAAATACCACTAGGTGGTTACTGGATATCACTTGGAATCATGTGATCACTTTCCAAAGTAAACTATTCAACCCTAATGCTTGGGTTACACGAATATCTACCTGGGATAAGACCAAATGTAGTTATAGAATTAGGCACAATTCAATAACCCCTTTGCTTATAAGTTTTAATAGTTTCTGTGTGTTTCATGCATAAACAGATCTCCTATTTATAGGAGGTTACTCTGAGCTAGTCAAATGGAATTATGAGAATAAATCGGCCCATTAATTGCTTCATAATTATCCTCATTATAGCCGTTAGTGGTTACATGACCAATTAAACGTGGTCATTATGCAGTTGTAACTGCCACTTGAATAGGTCAAAGCCCGTTACAAGCAGTACTTTCATCAGTACTTTCATAGCACTAGCAGTGGATACACTGCTTCAGTGGAAAAACTGCTTCAGTGGAAACACTGCTTCAATGGAAACACTGCTTATCAGTGGAAACCACAAGCAGTACTTTCCACTAGCAGTACTTTCTACTAGCACTACCAATACAAACCACTATTAGAGTCAGGATGTTCATGGACCTTATGGGTGTACACTCCATACCTCCTAACCCATTACAAGGTGTGAACTAATCCCACAAGTGCACTAAATTTTCCAACAGGAGCATTGCGTACGGGAGCACCATTTTGTCCATGCTTCTTATACTCTCCATTCTCTTAATCATGTAGTAAGCAAGGTTGAAGCGATTCTCGGTCACTAGGCAATAGATCTTGAAACTTAGACATGCGTTGGGGTGATCCTTGTTTCCTACTAGGCACAACACATTCTCCCTTACCACATTTTCCCATTTCTTATACAATGCGTACATCTCGGAGAGCTCCAATTGGAAAGGATCCCTATAGATCACTTTCGAATTCCTAGTGACCCTCGATGGGGATGCTCTTTGCATGAACACGGTGTCCCTCACTGTGGTTGCTTCCAGGATTAACATGTGATAGATTTCATGATGATCAACCATAGTGTGTATCTCTTCCAAAGACCACTCATTAGAATACATGCAAACACCTTGATATGGAACCCCTATTATTCTTCCAATCTCCACAAGCGAAAGGGTGTACTCATGCTCTTTTATGATGAAGAAAATCGAGATGGACCCATCATCATTTCTAAGTATCCTCATTGTCTTGTAAAACTCAAGTACAAAAACCGGGCAAATTTGTTCGTTTATGTCCAATAAACAATCAAAGCCAATGGACCCAAAAATTGTCTAATGTCGGTGTTAGCAAGAAATGATGGTTCTACTACTCGACCTTTGTGAAAAGGTCTCTTTTCAAGCATTTTGAAGGCTTTCCTATCTTCGGGACTAAGTCCATCTTTTCTATGATACTTTGGTATGTAATGAGCAGTATCTTGATAGTCTTGTTGTCGATTGCTTGGCATGATTGTTCCTAAACAACACAACCACAATGTGGTGTTAATTGTGAATAGTAACCTAGAGGGTTTGATTACAATTTTGCTCAAATCATTTTTATTGAATTCAAGAAATGAGTTTAATTTGTATTAACAATGTTAATTCTTTGATTTGGATTATCTTAGAAAACAATGTGGTAACAAATTATGATAAACCCATTTGAACCCAACTTCCAAAAATGAAGAAATTGTAATCCTAGAAATCAAGGAATTAAATTAACAATGTAGTGAAGATTATACTTACACAAGTGATTGTTATGCTTGAGAGAAATGATCAAATTGCTCATTTGAACAGTAATTGTGTTTTTGTTCGTGAGTCTTTGAAGGGTAAATGATTGTGGAACATCTACAGTGATCATTACTAACTTATGCTGTCTTCTGTTGCACGGATCCCACGGATCCCTCTCATTTGGGATCTAGCTAGTTCAAGCTCAGGGATCCGGCTTGACATCAAAAATCAGTTTAAGCATTCCTTGATGACTTTGGTTTGGGAGTTCTAAAATGCCTAGAGTTTGATGTTTAAGCTCTATAACTTGTGATTTGAGGTTTTGACGGTTTAATACTAATCCTATTTGACGTGGTTCCATTTTTAAGAATTAGTCACAATTCTTTGGAGGTTTATCAAAGATTATGATAAAATCCCATTTTATCATAATATAAGAAGTTTCACATGGATATTCATTGACATAGATGAAGTGTCAATAATTCCTTTGTGATGAATAATGATTGAGGCTATCGAATAACTAAGATATCATTATTACAAGTTAGTAGTGTAGTCTACACAAATCAATCGAATAATACTATTCTTGATGATGGCTTTAATATAAATAACTACTTAAGTAATTACTAATAGAGATTAAATATGCAACTAATATTTTAACAATAATAAAAACAAATGTAAATTATTAACTATCATACCTTTGCTAAATATTCTTCTTAAGGAAAGAAATATTTAGAGGAAATGCTTTGTGATCTTCTTGGAATCTCCAGATCCATGTGTGAGAAGAACAATGCTAAACATTCTTTTCATGAAAAGAAATATTTAGATAGTTTCTTCATGATCTTCTTGGTATGTCCAAATCCAAGTATGGATAAACAAGGAAAGTGATAGAACATCTATCATTGTACAACAATAAACACTATAATGATTTTTAAAAACATGACTTGAAAAATCCTTCTTTGTAGTTTTCAAACATACACGGATCGTATCAAGTTTTTAAAGTACAACATACTCTAAGAAACTTGGTAACGAAGCTCTGATGCCAATTGTGGAAAACTAGAAGGGGGGTTGAATAGTTTTACCAATTTAAAACTTCCTTTTAAAATAATTAGATCGACTTATGTCAATCTACTTAGATGTGTATGTTGGACGTTGATAGATAGATATATAAAAGTGTAATGCAAAATAAAGAGTAAGAAGCACATAACCCATGGATTATTGTATTACACAACTAGGTACATTGCACACATAAGATACATTGTATCTAATAAGTAACCCATGGATCAACCCATAACCCATGACCCATGACCCATAACCAAAATACCCATGGGCAAAGAGGAGCGTCCCGCGGATCCCTAGCTTTACACTAGACGGATCCCTTATGGAGGGATCCGTGGGATCCGGGGAATAGTAAACATTCCTCCTCTATAAATAGTGAGCCATTTCTTCATTTTGGTTTGCCACTCTCATACATACTTACCCCAAGTATTGTAACTCTCTAACCATTGATCCTAAGGGATCTTTCTATGTACTTTGTCTTTTGTTTTTGTGTGATTCTCTAGGTTCCTCTTAAAGACGAGATCACCACTTCTTGAAGTCGAGCAAGCTCAAGTCCATGAGTTGCCATGCTTCGTCATCATCAAGACAACTGAAGTTGTCTTGTTGATAGTTCTTTCTTCTTCCGTAGATGTGTTGTGTTGAAGGCATTAGTGAAGGATGCCGAAAGAGTCAAGACGAAAGCATTAGTGAAAGGTACTTAACGTCCGTGTCAAAAGCATTACTGAAGAAGGCTAAAGGTGTTAAGACGAAGGCATTAGTGAAGGGTGCCAAGCGTTGTGTCAAAGGCATTAGTGAAGGATGCCTAGGAATCAAATCAAGTGGCATTGGTGAAGAATGCCTAGGTCGTATAATCGATGAGGTGCATTGTTATACATATAGTACTAGTTTGTTTCCAAGGATGGTGATATCCTTGATGATGTTGTAATAAGGAGTGGGTCTCCTTTGGGATTAGGTGTTGTGATGTGTTGGGTAGTAGTTCCTCCATTGTAATGGAACTGGGTACTTATCCTAGTACCTGATAAAGGGTAGGCAACGTTGTGGTAGGTGTGGTTCACCTTGGTGTGAAAGAACCCGGTGGTTAGCCTAGTACCGGAAAAAGAGTAGGCGACGTTGTGAAGGATTCTCCGCCATAAGGAGCTGGTGTCGTGTAGTGATTACGAACTCTCGAGTAGGTGACTCGGGGAGTGGAGTAGGGCAAGGAAGGTGTCCTTGTAGCCGAACCACTATAAATACTTGTGTCGTGGTGGTGTGCTTCTTACTCTTTATCTTTCATTACACGTTTATATATCTATCTATCAACGTCCAACACAAACAACCAAATAGATTAACATAAGTTGATCTAAATATTTAAAATGAAGTTTTAAATTGGTAAAACTATTCAACCCCCCCCCCCTTCTAGTTTTTCACAATTGGCATCAGAGCTTCGTTACCAAGTTTCTTAAAGTATGTTGTACTTTAAAAACTTGATACGATCCGTGTATGTTTGAAAACTACAAAGAAGGATATATTTCAAAACATTTTTTTCATGTTAGACATTGATAGATCATTCTAACATATTTGTTTCAAGAAATCTTCATGCTAGGATCTCTTCAAAACCTTCATTTCTATTCGAAGAATAATGAAGTCAACCTTCGAGAAAGGATCTAAAAGTAATCACAACCTACTTAATCTAAGTACAAAGGATTACTTTAAGAGCTCATGAAGTATTTTTGGTATTATGCTTCATAAGCCAAACCAAGAAGCATAAAGGTATGTTTACTTTTTCATTAGCTAGCTTACATGATTTTGTTAAATATCATAGTTCTTGTTTGTTTAATAAATTGCTAGTCTCTTAAAAGTCTGTCTTTCGTCACTTTCCCAACTTACTCATCATCGGGGAATAGTATTCCTCTTGATTTCGTCAAACTAATGCCGTCGTCACAAATGGATCCTTGATAATTAACTTATCAAATCCCGTTGACCAAAACATCTTTTTATTTGAAACCTTTAAACTATTTTTGTTCCGTAAGCTAGTTTATAGCCTACTACAATAATAAAGCCAAACAACCCTTTTTCTGTCCACAGGAGCCGGATCCCTCTCGTTGTACTAGTCGGATCCCAATTACAAGGGATCCGGGGGAACCGTGGGATAAAACTCAGCTATACGCATTCAAAAACCATCACTGATCACTTTTCCCTCTCCTCACATAACACATAAACGACTCAAGTACTGATCTCATCCCCATTGGACTCCATACCCTCAAGTATTCTTCTCTAGAACACCATTGTAAGTAATTACACTAACTTGTTTTAATTTTCATCATCCTCATCCTAGGGTTTATGGTTGCACAATTTCTAATCAATTAATTCAATTAGGGTTTTCAAAATTAATCATTAAAAGGGGCGTTTAACACAATTAGGATTACATTGTGTTAACAACATTGTTAATACAAATCATAACCATAAACCCGTTTCAACTAATTTTACCTAATTGGAATATTTGTGTTTCTAGGACCAACCATGCCTAAAGCCACTCAACAAGACCACCATGATACCGTCCATTACCACACCCATTACTATCGGAAAGAAGGGTTATCAAAAACCGAACGCAAAGCCTTCAAAAGACTTAAAAAACGACTTATTCACGAAGGTTGTGTAGTCAAGGAATGTTTCCTTGAAGATACCGACACTCGTCAAGTTTTCTCGACAATCAACTTTGATTGTCTTTTTGACATTGATGAACAAATTTGCCCGGTTTTCATCTTCGAATTCTATAAAAGCATTAGGATCATTCAAAACACCAATGATAGCATTTCAATCGCCTTCATCATCAATAAACAAAACTTCACTCTACCTCTCAACACATTTGCTCAAATTCTTCGCATTCCTTGTGAAGGAATTTGTATGTATTCTCAAGATTGGGCAATTAACGCTCAAAACCTTGCACTTGATTCTAAACCTATCTACAATACTCCTCTTGATGATCCCGCAACCATTCGGGATACTATCTTCAAGGTTAGGACCGACCAATCCCGTTTCAACCAAAACAAAAAGCTCATTCACCGTGATCCCTTTCAAATGGAACTTTTCGAAATGCATCCCATGTTTAGAAAATAGGAAGAAATCCTTAGGGAAAACGTCATTAGCCTAGTTGGTAACAAGGATCATCCAAATGCATGTCTTGTGCAAATGATCTATTGTCTTATCCACCAAAAGCCATTTAATCTCGCCTATTACATGGTGAAGAGAATGGTCGGGGTATTCAAAGTTTCCAACATGGTACTTCCATATGGTATGCTCCTAACACGAATTTGTAAGTATGTTAGTGCATTGCAACCATCTCCTATCAACGATGATCATTTCTTTGTCTATCACGTATTGGCACCTCTTACCAAACAACCCTCTAAACGGTTCATGGTCAATGGAAGAAAACCTAAAGCTCTCTCGGACTCCTCGGACGGAGAAGTAGAAGAAGATGAAGAAGAGGAAGATGTCGACCCCATAGCTAACATCGAATTGGAACCCTTTGATTACTATGAACAACTTCCGGAAATTCCAAACGAGACCGCGGAATTCAAACAATTAAGGGGTATGATTCAAAACCTAGCTTATCACTTCACAAAGTCGGGAAAGATGTTAGGAATTAGAAATTCCATAATGAAGTATCGGTCACCCCTACTATTATCTAGCATAGGTTAGCTCGTAGACATATCGTTATTTACTGTTTATTAGCTTAGTTATTAGCTTAGTGCAACACGGTAGAGGAAGGACGGGTCTTTACCCACTGTATGCCTGATCCACAGTCCGTAGGAGGACGTTAGTATGTTACCATAAATGCCCTCTACCTCCCAAGGTAGAGGGTTGGACCTTTCATTCTTAATCTAACCTTCTATGTTTTCTTTCACTTTCTCTCTCTAGAAAGGCTCCCATCCCACTTTCTCTCTCTAAACTCATAAACCATACGCCCCATTTAGAATGTTATGATGTGTTTGTGAAATCTAATATCTAACAAATGGTATCAAGAGCCATGGTTTGATCATCTCTCTTACATAGCCTTGGATTTCTAGTGGTTTTAGATGGTTTTTGAGTTTGAAATAGTTTAGTGGTTTTTGCATCATTTGGATCATTTCTAGTGTTAAAGTTTGAATTTTGGGTGTACTTTTGTGTTTAAAATCATTGTAAGTGCTTGGGTTTTGCTTTGGTAAGCTTGAATCACTGTGGTTGAGCTTGTTTTGGATTGAAAAGTGTGTTTTTAAAGTTTTTCTTGCTAGCGACTTGGTTCTCGTAGTGTTTTTCATCGTAGCGACTTACTTCAGTAAAAGGTAGCGAGTTGTAGTGTTAATTGTTAGCGATTTGGTCCTAGCGACTTGTCTATTGAGACAAGCTGACAAACAGTACAACTTAGTGGATTCTCCACTACGGCTAGCGACTTGGTGAAGTTAGCGACTTGCTTTCAATTTTGTTAGCGACTTGTACTTGGTATTCTCAGCGACTTGGTCTTAGCGACTTGGATACTTAGCGAGTTGCTCTTTAGCGACTTTTCAGCTTAGCGACTTGTTGTTTTAGCGACTTATGTTTAGCGACTTGGTTCATAGCGACTTGTGTTTAGCGACTTGGTTAATCTAGCGACTTGTCTTGCTAGCGACTTGTTGAATTTTCCCGACAAAACTTCAAACGACCATAACTTTTGAACCGTAACTCCGTTTTCAGCGTTCTACCCATCAAAATGACCGTGAGAATGAGGAGAATAGAACGCTGAAAATTTGATATGGGTCAACCTTCGAGGCCTAAATCCACTCCGAACAGAAGTTATTGAGGTTTTTATGTTTTTTAACCTAAATTTCTCCATAAAAACGGGCATAAACCAATCCAAATCTCAACCAAACAATATCTCTGCTAATCCGTCAAACAACAATTGTCTTTCATTGTGTCGATCCATCAGTTTTCTTAACACGTTCTATTGGTCATTGTATCACGGTTTCTTCTTGATTTTGTAAAATCCCGCGAAAGAATCTATTTCTCGGTTTAAATCATAGACTTGTAAAATCCCGTGTATACTACAACATCATGTCTTACACTACTATCAATGAGGATGTGATATCTCCGGGTTCAGACTCTAAAGAGAGAGAATTGCACCAGTTCAGGCTACAAAATGCTATGCTAAAGGAAAGTAACATTGAACCTTATCAGTTACTTCACTCTCACCTCATACAGCTTTTGTCCACAATTAGGGATTGAACATGTAGTGCCATCTTCCGTCAGGATTTACCTACACTGACTAGAAACTTGATGTTGAACTTAGAACAATTGGAACAACAACTTGATAAAGAAAAGGTTCAAAAGGATAGTTCCAGTACTGCACTATAAGTGATCCACAACCAATTTCAATCATTCATCAGTGGGGAATTTACATCAGATTATGATCAAGACATGACTGAAATGTCTTTCAAGAAACACACTGGAATGGAAATTGGCATGTTCATAGAGACACTTATCCATCTCATGGACAAAGTGGAGAAGTATATTGTGGAAGTTACTCAAAAGGATGAAATAATAGATGAGAGTCTGGTGCAGTTGACAGAAAGTTGTGATGAGTTGGGTAATGTATCAGTTCAAGAATCGGGTGTTGCTGAATGCAGAATAACATAAACAATAAAGAATGATGCAACAAATTGTTCAGTAACTCATGTTACACATGATGCGGATGCAGATATCTGACAGATAAATGAACAGGTGTCATGTGATGAGGTACCCTTAACTGTTCAACATAGTGCATCTGCTAATGTACCTAAACATACTGATTTTAATGCTGAACATGATTATGATATATGTTCCTTGGTTGATGCTGAGTCTAATAATTTCAAAACATATGATATGGTTGATAAAAAGACTTTTGATGAACTTTCAAACAAATTCTCAAAACTTGAAAAACATTGCATTTCACTTGAAATTGCGATACAGAGTAAAGAAGAAAGTTTTCAACTTAACAAACCATGTAAAAATCTGGAACTTCCTGAATTCCGTGAACTTTTTGAAATTAACACTTTGAAAGCTCAACTTCAAGAGAAAAACTCAACTATCAACAATTTGAAGAAACATTTTTCTGATATGCATGTGAAAAGTAATATGGTTACAAGTAATTCTGATGTTAATGCTATTGATGATATTCAAATGAGAAATGATGAATTAGCGGTTTGTGTGGCCAAATTACTAAAGGAAAATGAGTCTTTGAGAAAGCATCACATAGAACTAAGTGACTCTGTCAAAGAAGCTAGAACTAAGTCAATAGAACAAACAAACTCTTTGACAGCAAAAATTGATGAAATCAAAGCTTAACTTCAAGAAAAGAGTTTCGCTATTGTTGTTAAAAAATGAGCTTAGGAAAACTGTAGGGAAAAGTGTGAACACTAAGTTTACAAAACCGTCAACCTTGGGGAAACCAGTTTCTCATCCCATTATAAACCGGTACGTTGTTAGGCAGCCTACTACGTTTATATCCGAAAGACCAAAATTTTCAAAAACACGGTTTGCCTCCCAAGTTGATGCGATAAAAGTTTTGACAAAACCAGTCACTTCACCTTACTTGCCTAGTAAAAATGCTATGAATGATATAACAGCCCGTAAAATTTCAAACAAATTTTAAAAATAAACTATAGTAAATTTGTTACTAAGTTTCATTCCTTAATTTTTCCAAACCTATTTGAATCAAGAACGATACTTTTCCCATAAAACATGAAAACCACTTGACACACACATTCATTATTTTTCTTTTATTAAATTTAACTTATTAGTCGCCTATTATTATTTATTTTTATTTATTTATTTTTCTTCTATTAATGTTGGGCCTCATGATCCAACCCGAACCACTCTTAATTCTTTCTTTTGGGCCTCGTATAATAGTCGATCCAACCCAATCATCTCTTCCTGTCCAACCCGATCTATGCACTAGCCCAACTCATCCTTGACTAATAGTTGTAACTCAAAAAATTTGGCAAGTAAAAATTTGGCATATGATGCATGTTGATGTAATTGTCAACGAGGCAAAACACAAGAGTAAAACAAATTTCACACTCATTTTCATTTTGTAACACAAATATTCATGTGCCATATATATTTCTTTGGCATTCTGTGGACCTACGAGACCAAGAAAAACCTCATATCAACTTGGCAATACTCAAATTGTAACATGTCCTTTGCCTTTCTGCGCATGCATCGAGACCCCCAACAAAAGTAAAACAAACCACACATACCTACTTTGAGTTGTAATGTAAAAGTTGACAAAGTAAACTAAGAAACTTGTATGTTTCTGTGGTGACTTACGTACACAAAGCAAAACACAAAATCAATGTAGCCTTTAAAATTGTGTTGCGTGTGTGTTGAGGAACAAGGAGACCAAGAGACAATACTCTAACCAAGCCACCCTAAATTTATTATATTAACCTAAACACTACCCTAGCCATTTAAAATATTACTAGACACATTTTCTTTTCCTTCTCTTCTAGACGCAAACCACAAGGAACCAAAGCAACATCATCAACTTTGATATATTTTCTCCATGTGCATATGAGTAGGATGCTTTCTTTTCTTTTTTTTTTGTGGTACCCAGTCGAACACCAAGGCACAACCAAACAAAGTCCAAGATATATAAAATTCTTCCTTGTTTTGTTCATTTGTTTCTGTGAACCAACCAAATGCAACAAAACAAGCAACGTCACTTTGGTCCCACGTAAACATGCTTGCATACGTGAATAACAATTTATCCAATCTTTTTCTGATCTCCACGAAGCACAACAAAACCTAACCTTTCCTCCCTTTGACTACTTGGACTTCATTAACCAATGGTTTTTATGTCTCCTTGATGAGACCTCTTCAAGCATGCATCTGCCAAGACTCGACGAAATGCCACCCTAGATTACTAATTTACTAACCTACATGATTAGATCATTAAACAAATCATTTAAGCCATACCTTAACTTGGCTATAAAAAGACCTTAACACTTGACCACTCTTCCTCACAACTCTCACAAACATCACCTCTCATTTACTCCTTTGTTCCCTGTCGAGATAGAAGAAAGGGAAAGCAAGGTTCGGGTTCCATTCCATAAGTTGGGAGTTTATCTTGGTTAAGTTCGATTCGGGAAGTAAGTTGGAAAAGCCACGAGATTATTATTTTGGAAAACTAAACGGGTTCTAGATTGGAGTTCTAGATCGATTGTTGATTCTTTGTCTCGTTCATACACCCACACACAAGACTCTCACTAAGCAAACTCACTCACATAAACGCTCACTGTGGAGATTGGGGTAAGCAAAGGAAAGCGCGTAAGGTTCATAATCGTAGCTTGGGTATAGGATTCGAAAGGGTAATCTTGGAGGTCTTGATCACGGATCACTCATTCCTTCGATCTCGTCACCACTCATTCGAGTGTTGTAAGTCTTACCATTCCTCCTTCGACGCACATTTAATTCATCTTAGTTCTTATCACACATGAATATGTCACGTATTCATGTTATATGCACCGAAATGGGTCGACTAATATGAAACGTTTATATAATAATAACGATACCCAAGTCGGGCCTCGAGGCCCAAACATAAAACGTAACCCAACACGTTTCAACCCGGACAAATGGTAAGAAAAATAAGCTCATAAACTGATTATAAGCTTCTAATAAGCTGAAGAAAAAGATAAAAATGGTTACTAAGTCGAAATATGTTTTTGAGGATTAAATTTGCAAAATATGTATTTTTGTGTTAAAAGAGTAAGTTTTCGAAAAGTTAAAGGATGTTTTGTACATATTACACATGCATGGTAAAAGTCCGGGGTATAAATTGTAAATAAGGAAAAACTAATTAAAAAGAATAAATTAAAGTTTTTGAGTGAAAATGTAAACTTTGAAACCTCGGGGACCAAAAGTGTAAAAATGACTTTTTGAAATACTTTTGTAAAAACAGTTTTATAGAGGGACCAAAACCGTCATTTCTGGAAATTTTGAGTACGAAATACTTTTGGGTACAAAGTGTCATTTTTCCAAAGTTTAGGGGCCAAACTTGTACATTTTTGAAACTTGAGAGTAAAAAGTCTAAATTTTAGAAAATATTTAGAAAACTTATAAACTTATCACGACTTTATAAAAACAAGTATTTTGATGACTTAAAGATTATAACGAGAATTGTTATGACGATATTTTAACTAAACTTATATATAATTATAAGTATATAATTATACGAAACCGTTAACCAATATCGACACACCTTAAAAAGGAAATAAACTAAACGGAATATATTATCTAAGACTTGCCATATCATATCTAGGTTTCGTGTTGAAGCCTTGATCATATCGTACTTGCTATTGTTGTGCATTTCCTACCGTATCACTAAGGTGAGTTCATAGCCCCACTTTTACTCTTTTAACTGTTTTATAAACTCCTTGGGGGAGAATACATGCTACTACTGCTTTTATGATCACAATTGCTTGAAAACTGTTTGCTGTTCACTTGATATTATGACTCTGCCTAAGTTGTTTGCCAAAAGTCCCCTACATCATGAACCATTAATCACTTGCGAGTGAACGCAAATATCGTGGATAGGACTATGGGAACTGACGACCCCGACTCGGTTATCGGAAATAACCGGGGCGCACTATATTTGGTATCTCTATGTAATTGGCTATTACATCTCAGAGGGGCAGTTTTATTTACTTACACCAGTAATTAGGTGTATGCAGTTAGTTTGGTGTCATGATCTTAGTGCAATAATATCAACTATCTTTTATGGGCGTATAACAACGTAGCTCATGGCTTATTTTAAACTTGAAAATCTTGTGATCAACTGCTTATTTACTAAACCTATGAATTCACTCAACCATTGTGTTGACTTTTTAGCATGTATTTTCAGGATGAAAAGGCGATAGCTAACTCTGGAGGCGCTTGGGCATTGGCATGGCATGGTCATAGATGACTCTGATTTATGAATTGGGACCACATTTTGTTAATGAGCTATTTTTCCGCAACAATTCAACTTTTGTAAACTTTGTTTTACTACAATAAATGAAATATTTTACGAAAAAGCTATTATTTTTCACTGGTGTTATGATCCAACTGAGTAGCATCCCAAAAACTTTTTCTTCCGCTGCAAACCATTTTTGGGGGTGTTACAGATTGGTATCAGAGCCTTGGTTATAGAGAACTAGGAAATTTTCAAAACCTAGACTATAACCACTTTTACAAAACTTAATCCTATGACCGCCACATGCCTGCCTGCCAAGCTGATTGCCTCACTTATGACTCGTTGAAGTCATCTTTGATAAGATATGTGTTTTATTACCGAAAACTTAGTCTCACTATTAGCTATGATTCCCTTACTTATATGTATGTTTACGTACCATCGCGCTACGCCTTCTCCCCCACATAAATGAAATAATTGTTCAGTCTTTCATACCAAACTTTAATGACATAAGGACATGTTACTGGTATAACTAAGCTAAGCATTGCAAGATTCATTGAACCTCGGGTGAATATAGCCTGATCACCTATATTCAGCCAGGGACAGTGAGACATTGCCTGATCACCTATGTCTGACTCAGAGGTGAATGTTGCAATACTGAAAGTAGTTATAATGGTGATATGTCTAGTTGACCTCCTCATTGACTTCTAAAAATGGTAAATTCTTCATTTGTATTCATCATAAGAGTTATAAAGGTTTACTTCTACACATCACACAATGACGTCACAACATTTTCTCACTACGATACTTTTCTCCTAAGTGGAACGCTTTTCTCATTACTACCTCTCTACACTGACCATTTTACACCACTACCTTACGCCTCCGCGTCTACATCTTACTAGCAACGTGCATGGAGATTTGCATGGCAGATGATGCACACTACCACTTCGCGCAAGGACACCACAATGATCCATGTTGAAATGGACCACTTTACGCCACCACTTCACGCCCTCCGTACCTACGTTATGTATGATATTTGCTTAGCAGATAATACATAACCAGTGAAATGTTGCATGATGCGAGTTAATGATTATATTTACCATTTAGATTTGCTTAGCAGATAATGCGCCACTAACTAAAATTTTAATTACCACACGACATTACTCTATGTTAGATTATATTTTTGGGTCGGTACAATACCATGTCTTCTGTTTCCCATCCCATCGACTTATCGTCTTCATTACGGAATCATTAAACCTCTATTACTGGGTCATTGCAACCCATGTCTCCATCATCCGATCCTATTATCATTCTCTTAGATGCTAAGATCGAAGTCATCTCGTCATCCATTGATGTAACAATGTCACCCCTACCCCCAAAACTCGTACTCAATCGATAAACTGGATTACATCTCTAGCCGTTCTAGGAACAACACACCTCGACATCTACAAGGGGAATCCCTCACTAAACATAAATAATAAACGAACGACTAAAAGATATAAAAACATACCAAGAGTCAACTTGCAACTCAAGTCATTTCTTTTTTTTCTGGGAACGGATTCCTAACTTTTCACTCATTCCTTTGAAATACCAACAGTTTGTCCTACCTTCCCTCTTACGAAATAATAAACTTTGTCGTTGTCTAACGCAAACTGCTTTCAACTATTCTACCGACTATTTCATGGTCATTTTACAAAAAGCCTTATTATTATGCCATTAAACCCAAAATTTACAACCTTACTCATACTTCATAAACAATGAGCTTATTAATGCTTTGCAAACTATTTTTTATAATGATAAACCGATTAATTACCTTACTACTATTTTATGAAACAACAAACAATTGCGATAGCAATTTATAAACTATATTACAAATTTTTCCTGCAAGTTATATTACGGTCTTATAAACTATTTTACCCTTTTAGTAATCTGTTCTAGCCACTGTCTGATTTAAAACTTGGTACTCTTACCCCACAAACTATTCGCCTTTACTTTACTCATTATTTTAGTACCACCCCATAAACCATCTCGATATTAATTGAACTACGAAATCTCCTAGTGTTTGACAAACAATAAATTATTTTCTTATAAGCTCTTTTACAAATCATTTCACAAGTTATTTTATAATCTGAATCGTTGTTTTACCAAAATATCACAAAGTTAACTTCGATTTCACTACTATTCTATAAATAATAAATCATTTTCTATTGCTTTATAAGCTGTTTTAAAAATCATCTTACCAAGTTGTTGCTTTAATACCGAACCACAAACTACAATTTATCATGACAAAAGTATTTTCTTCTTACTCAATTAAGTGATTTTACAAACCTTTCCATAAACTTTACTGCAACTTTCTTATAAACTATTTACTCCCTTGAAAAACTTTAAAGGATAACCAATATTTTCTTTTGAAAATAAATCAAATTTTCGGAGTGAAAAAAAAAAAAAAAAAAAAAAAAAAAAAAAAAACGCGCTTTGTTTTGAAAACAATAATGAGAAATGCTAAGAAACAAAACTGATTGATCATCTACAAAAGCTAAGGTATTTGAAATTATTTTGAGAAACAACTTTTGAATTCACGTGAAAACCTCCAACTTGGAACCGATTTCATGTTGTCGCCTAAAACCTTATTTAACGAGTTTTCATTGCAAAAGCTTAAATTTAGCAAACTTCCTTACATATATCAAGTTCTCCCTTAAAATTTTAAAGACTTTGTATTCTTCAAATTCGAGAAGCATAACCAACAACTGAATCCTGCCCAAAAACGTTTAAAACTTATTGAAACGTACGTACCCAACCACATCTTCCGCTATGACATTTTCACCTTCGAGGATTTTTTTTTTTCTTTCCCTTTAGATTGCATTTTTATCAACGATAAAACTTGTGGTAGCATTTTTCTGAAAACATTTATATTTACGAGTTAGAATTTTCTGGTCAAACTTTATCGAACTTTCCTACGCTGAAAAATATCAAAACGTCAACTTTTACAAAAACTGTCATACTTATATCAAGTGTAAACGTCTATCCCACTAAAATTATAATCCTTTTCGAGGTCACAAAACTTTTACATAACTACCTAACACAAACAAAGAGATTGAATTTCTTGAAATGTTGACATTGCTTTTAAATAAACACGTATTCGAACAAAATTACCCACGCCATGTTTTCAAACAAGTTTAGTAAGTTTTAAATCCTTACTTAATCACATAAGCGACTAGCACAAACTTAACCTCGAGGACGAGGTTCCCATAAGGGGTAGGTACTATAACAGCCCGTAAAATTTCAAACAAATTTTAAAAATAAACTATAGTAAATTTGTTACTAAGTTTCATTCCTTAATTTTTCCAAACCTATTTGAATCAAGAATGATACTTTTCCCATAAAATATGAAAACCACTAGACACACACATTCATTATTTTTCTTTTATTAAATTTAACTTATTAGTCGCCTATTATTATTTATTTTTATTTATTTATTTTTCTTCTATTAATGTTGGGCCTCATGATCCAACCCGAACCACTCTTAATTCTTTCTTTTGGGCCTCGTATAATAGTCGATCCAACCCAATCATCTCTTCCTGTCCAACCCGATCTATGCACTAGCCCAACTCATCCTTGACTAATAGTTGTAACTCAAAAATTTTGGCAAGTAAAAATTTGGCATATGATGCATGTTGATGTAATTGTCAACGAGGCAAAACACAAGAGTAAAACAAATTTCACACTCATTTTCATTTTGTAACACAAATATTCATGTGCTATATATATTTCTTTGGCATTCTGTGGACCTACGAGACCAAGCAAAACCCCATATCAACTTGGCAATACTCAAATTGTAACATGTCCTTTGCCTTTCTGCGCATGCATCGAGACCCCCAGCAAAAGTAAAACAAACCACACATACCTACTTTGAGTTGTAATGTAAAAGTTGACAAAGTAAACTAAGAAACTTGTATGTTTCTGTGGTGACTTACGTACACAAAGCAAAACACAAAATCAATGTAGCCTTTAAAATTGTGTTGCGTGTGTGTTGAGGAACAAGGAGACCAAGAGACAATACTCTAACCAAGCCACCCTAAATTTATTATATTAACCTAAACACTACCCTAGCCATTTAAAATATTACTAGACACATTTTCTTTTCCTTCTCTTCTAGACGCAAACCACAAGGAACCAAAGCAACATCATCAACTTTGATTTATTTTCTCCATGTGCATATGAGTAGGATGCTTTTTTTTTTTTTTTTTTTTTTTTTTTTTTTTTTTTGTGGTACCCAGTCGAACACCAAGGCACAACCAAACAAAGTCCAAGATATATAAAATTCTTCCTTGTTTTGTTAATTTGTTTCTGGGAACCAACCGAATGCAACAAAACAAGCAACATCACTTTGGTCCCACGTAAACATGCTTGCATACGTGAATAACAATTTATCCAATCTTTTTCTGATCTCCACGAAGCACAACAAAACCTAACCTTTCCTCCCTTTGACTACTTGGACTTCATTAACCAATGGTTTTTATGTCTCCTTGATGAGACCTCTTCAAGCATGCGTCTGCCAAGAATCGACCAAACGCCACCCTAGATTACTAATTTACTAACCTACATGATTAGATCATTAAACAAATCATTTAAGCCATACCTTAACTTGGCTATAAAAAGACCTTAACACTTGACCACTCTTCCTCACAACTCTCACAAACATCACCTCTCATTTACTCCTTTGTTCCCTGTCGAGATAGAAGAAAGGGAAAGCAAGGTTCGGGTTCCATTCCATAAGTTGGGAGTTTATCTTGGTTAAGTTCGATTCGGGAAGTAAGTTGGAAAAGCCACGGGATTATTATTTTGGAAAACTAAACGGGTTCTAGATTGGAGTTCTAGATCGATTGTTGATTCTTTGTCTCGTTCATACACCCACACACAAGACTCTCACTAAGCAAACTCACTCACATAAACGCTCACTGTGGAGATTGGGGTAAGCAAAGGAAAGCGCGTAAGGTTCATAATCGTAGCTTGGGTATAGGATTCGAAAGGGTAATCTTGGAGGTCTTGATCACGGATCACTCATTCCTTCGATCTCGTCACCACTCATTCGAGTGTTGTAAGTCTTACCATTCCTCCTTCGACGCACATTTAATTCATCTTAGTTCTTATCACACATGAATATGTCACGTATTCATGTTATATGCACCGAAATGGGTCGACTAATATGAAACGTTTATATAATAATAACGATACCCAAGTCGGGCCTCGAGGCCCAAACATAAAACGTAACCCAACACGTTTCAACCCGGACAAATGGTAAGAAAAATAAGCTCATAAACTGATTATAAGCTTCTAATAAGCTGAAGAAAAAGATAAAAATGGTTACTAAGTCGAAATATGTTTTTGAGGATTAAATTTGCAAAATATGTATTTTTGTGTTAAAAGAGTAAGTTTTCGAAAAGTTAAAGGATGTTTTGTACATATTACACATGCATGGTAAAAGTCCGGGGTATAAATTGTAAATAAGGAAAAACTAATTAAAAAGAATAAATTAAAGTTTTTGAGTGAAAATGTAAACTTTGAAACCTCGGGGACCAAAAGTGTAAAAATGACTTTTTGAAATACTTTTGTAAAAACAGTTTTATAGAGGGACCAAAACCGTCATTTCTGGAAATTTTGAGTACGAAATACTTTTGGGTACAAAGTGTCATTTTTCCAAAGTTTAGGGGCCAAACTTGTACATTTTTGAAACTTGAGAGTAAAAAGTCTAAATTTTAGAAAATATTTAGAAAACTTATAAACTTATCACGACTTTATAAAAACAAGTATTTTGATGACTTAAAGATTATAACGAGAATTGTTATGACGATATTTTAACTAAACTTATATATAATTATAAGTATATAATTATACGAAACCGTTAACCAATATCGACACACCTTAAAAAGGAAATAAACTAAACGGAATATATTATCTAAGACTTGCCATATCATATCTAGGTTTCGTGTTGAAGCCTTGATCATATCGTACTTGCTATTGTTGTGCATTTCCTACCGTATCACTAAGGTGAGTTCATAGCCCCACTTTTACTCTTTTAACTGTTTTATAAACTCCTTGGGGGAGAATACATGCTACTACTGCTTTTATGATCACAATTGCTTGAAAACTGTTTGCTGTTCACTTGATATTATGACTCTGCCTAAGTTGTTTGCCAAAAGTCCCCTACATCATGAACCATTAATCACTTGCGAGTGAACGCAAATATCGTGGATAGTACTATGGGAACTGACGACCCCGACTCGGTTATCGGAAATAACCGGGGCGCACTATATTTGGTATCTCTATGTAATTGGCTATTACATCTCAGAGGGGCAGTTTTATTTACTTACACCGGTAATTAGGTGTATGCAGTTAGTTTGGTGTCATGAGCTTAGTGCAATAATATCAACTATCTTTTATGGGCGTATAACAACGTAGCCCATGGCTTATTTTAAACTTGAAAATCTTGTGATCAACTGCTTATTTACTAAACCTATGAATTCACTCAACCATTGTGTTGACTTTTTAGCATGTATTTTCAGGATGAAAAGGCGATAGCTAACTCTGGAGGCGCTTGGGCATTGGTATGGCATGGTCATAGATGACTCTGATTTATGAATTGGGACCACATTTTGTTAATGAGCTATTTTTCCGCAACAATTCAACTTTTGTAAACTTTGTTTTACTACAATAAATGAAATATTTTACGAAAAAGCTATTATTTTTCACTGGTGTTATGATCCAACTGAGTAGCATCCCAAAAACTTTTTCTTCCGCTGCAAACCATTTTTGGGGGTGTTACAAATGACTTGTATAAGAACTCTTATCTAGAAATGGCTAGAAAGAAGGCACATATTCGAAAAGATGGAATTTTAGGTGCAAGACCTAGGGTGATGAATTCTTCGAAATTTCAAGGCACTGCTAGTAGTTCTAAACCATTACCTAGGAACAATAAACTAAAGACTAGGGATTGGCTTGTATCTAAGAGTAGTTGCGTTTCGAATAAATCTATTCCCATAGCAGATCACTCTAAGAACTCTAGATCATTTTCTAAATCCAAACAAGTTGTTTGCTCAAATTGTCTGAAATGCATCTTTAAGGCAAATCATGATAATTGTTTTTTGAAATCCCTAAAGAAGGTAAATGCTGATACAAAGGTTCAACCTGTTAAGTCTAGGATTTTCACTAAGTCATCTACTATGCATAAGAAGCCTAACAATCCTAGACCTTGCCATAAGTGGATACCGTCTGGTAGAATGTTTAAGGATGCTTGACTTAGGTGGATACCTACCGGAAAGCTGTTTACCGATGACAAAATCAAGGTTGACTGTGAAACCCCAAAGGGTTTGGATACTAATGTCACTAACCAAAATATATGCAATCAAGTTTGTAATATTAGTGCATGTAGTCCTTACTTAATTGCAGATACTTCGATCCTTCACTACATGGACTGGCTTAAAGTATGGATTACAAATGGATTGATATCTCATAACTCACGGGTTCAAGTAACTCAATCTTGATATTCATTCGGCTATGACGTCTGTTCACATCAGTTCATGCCTCGTACTTCATCATTATGGCATCTGCAGATGCGCTTTATCTTCAAAAGAAGAGAAATCTTCATGTGTATGACCATTCGCATCGACATTCTTCATCAACAAGCTTCATGTTTTTCCACGCTCTCTCAACTCTCAAGTGGATCTACGTTCATTGGTGTATATTCTTATTCACTTGTTCAAATCAAAAATGGCAACTTCGGATGCAATTTTTGAGGGGGAGAAGAGTGCATATACTACATGTTGATGGATGCTTGAATTATGGTTATATGACTCTCCTTCAACGCCTAATGCTTCACTTACTAAGGATAATTGGGATTCATTGTTTTCATGATATGTTTGATGAGTACTTCCAATCTCCAACGAATGTTGATCATCCAGTTTCTGAAGCTCATGCTCCGGTTCCTACTGACTCAACTGGTTCACCATCTAAGAAGTACTTCTCGGAATTCTCAAGAAACCTTATCTCTAGTTACTTCAAAAGGAATTATTAATGACTATCATTATAGTTGCACTCATGAATAATGATCCGCTCTTTGGTACTTGTTTGCCAAATCTTCACAGATTATTATTCATGAATAATGATCCGCTCTTTGTTATTCCTTTGCCAAATCTTCACGGATTATTGTGCACGCTATAAATCAACCACATGAACATTATGGAAAATGACTACCTCATCCGCTCGAAGACATTATTGGTGAATCTTCCATATTAGTTTCTACATGAATACCTTTAGGAAGAAGGCATTGATGTTGATAAATCATTTGTTCCAGTTCATTCAGTGGATCAATGTACATCTGATTGTATGTTTATTCACATGTTGGGCATTTGACACAAGTTGATTATTTCGGAGTTAATCATTTATTACTTAGTTGAGATTGAAGTTGACTTTCACAAAGGTGTGTTCTTATTTGATAACTTGCTCGGGCTTAAGAATTTGAGTTGAAGACTTGGTTTATCTAGTTACCAGCTGTCGGGGTGGATGTTTGAAGACCTGGTTAACTATCACTTTTAGGAGTTACTTTGTTTTACTCAGTGTCACACGCTATGACGGTGTGGATAATCGCAAGAGGTGTTAATGTCTCATACTTTGTTTGAGTAGTGAGTACTTAGAGATTTTCTTCAAGCCTAAATTCTCGACACCGTTCTTCCATCATTAGTGCAAGCTTGAGATACAAATGTGGGGAATTCATCTTAAGTTTCAAGTTTGGTATATCAGGTTTTTCTTCTTTAGTGGTCACTTCAAGTTGTCTACACATGGGTTGATAAAGATAGTCAGAGAGAGTTTCTGTAGCAGTTGATTCTCACATGATTCAGTTGAGCTAATTGTTTGTTCTTCTCTATTTCAAGAGTTTTTGGCATGTATAATGTGTTGCTGATTCTGGGGTATCAAAACCAGCAAGGGGGAAGGAGATATACATCTAAACACACAACGAGTACACGTGATGAACTTAATACTTCTTCTCTATTGAAGTAATCCCGAGAAAGACAAATGTCATAACCGCAGAGAAACTCAGTGTTTAACTCGTAGCCTTTGGTGTGTTATTCCAGCTATTTGGGGGAAGGATGTATTATTCCAACTATTTGGGAGAAGGATATATTATTCCAACCATTTGGGGGAAGGAAGCATTATTCCAACCATTTGGGGGGAAGTGGTCTCTGGATACTTTTGGTATGTGTTATCTCAGCTTTCAGTAGGAAGAAATATGAGAAGAATATTTGGAGCGTGAGATGATATTGCTTATCGACATCTTCGATATAGGTTATGATAATGTGCTTCCGGTTAGTGCTTCATGTACTCAATGTAATGATGATTCCGATGAGATCGCAACCATCAGGGGAGAGATATGTGTACATCAAGGATGCACAACATGTTCACATGATCGAGCTTAATCAGTTATTCCGGAGTTGATATCCGCAAAGAAGATCAGTGATTCAACCAGTTATTGTGATGTCGTTGTCTCTTCTCTTGTTGGGTACATGTGTATGTTATGGGCTGATTGGTTATATGTTAGATAACTAGAATGCATTTGGTGAAATGAAGGTGTGGATATACTGTTCTCCTGAATTGACATCTGCTCAAACACGAAGAGTTATGTGTACATCGGGGACGCACAACAAGTTCATGTGATCGGGGCTTAATCATTTATTTTGGGTTTAATAACCTCATAAATGATCCGTGTTAACTTGTTACTTTGGTGTTATCGTCTTCTTCGGGTTCTTGAGCTTCATAAAATTAGAATGTTTGCTTCACTTCTTCTTCTTGGGGGAAATGGTCTTTTTACATGGATTGTCGGTTTGGGGGGAAGCTACCAAAGATTCACTTTTTGAAGGCTCAAGTTCTTGCGACGATTTAAGAGCCTCAAATGCTTTGGTGGTGAAAGTTTAAGAGATGATGACTTCTATCTTCTACAAAGTGCTGAACGATTTCCTTATCTCGGTACTTGTATCATCATCTTCTTAAACTATTTCTCTATCTTTGTAAATAATTTTCAAAAAACAAAATAGAAAAATATAAAATCAACAAAAGCCCATAAAAATCAGAAAATTGAAAAATACCAAAAATATGTTTTCTCAAGACATGTCTTCTGGTATCGATAACATCTACGGTCTTAGAAATGTCATTCAATAATGGCACGAGACTTTAGATGAAGTTCGAGCAGGAGATGTAAATATTTCTTACTAAACATGTCTCAAAATATGGCTTGCAGTTACTTCAGACTGCAACCCGTGCTTAAACCATGGTTTGCTATTATTTCATATAGCAACCCGCTCTTCAAGGAAGGAAAGTGCTGCGCTAAACCAATTTTCTAAAAAATTTTGTGAACTTATCCTAAAACTAATTAAGGAAAGTATGTCGAAGGACTGCTGTTCCCATACAAATGTTTTTCCGTCTATAAATTCTTCAGAAAAGTATTTGTTGTTTTAACAAAAATGGTGGTTAACGAGTTGCTTGAAAATCAATCAGTTTTAGAGTTTTTGTAAAAATTGAAAACTCAATCAATGACTTCAGCACGTTTAAACACTTGTCTAAAAATAAGTCATTGATTGAGGGGGAGAATGTTTTCAAATCTATAGCATCTAACGGGCTTTCTTAATTATCCTAAATGCTTAACTGAAAAATGATGTTAACCTACGTTGAAGGACTAGGTGCCTAGGATATGATTGTTAGGTTTAGATGATTAGATTTTGATGAACACATATTCCCATGCCTTTATATGAACTGATTGATATGTTGAATTGACTTTTATTAGTCGATTGCTGTTTGGGTGTTGTCGACCACCATATATCTGTGTGTGTCCACTAACATATGCAGATATCATGGTATAAAAGAATGTTCCCGATCCGGATCCCACAATAGATGATGATTGGATGCCGAAAGGAAAGGATAACTATATCTTGGGTTGACAAAAGAAGAAACGGAGCTTAATCAGATCTCTCTATGAATAGTTGGCACGATAGATGCAACTTCAGAGGTCTCACTGCATCAGCAGATGGGTTTCTTTGATCCCTTCAGCAACTACAGAAGCATCTTGTAATTTTAAACCACCTAACGTATCTTGTGCAGGACAAGTAGTGGATGATACTATTTTTCTAACAATTTTTGAAAAATATTGTTTTTAAAATGGAAAAATGTTGTTTTGAAAATAAATTGGTCTAAAATTTTGGAAATCATCAGGACTTCATTTTAAACATAAGTCACTCAATCAATGACTACAGTCATCGATTGAGGGGGAGAGTGATTTCTATCTTAAATATTTTCAAACGATATTTCATCAACAAGTCCGTTTTGTACGATATAAAGTGGTGATCTAAAGATTTAATGTTATGTCATGGTATGATTTTTCTTTAGAATCAAGATCTTTCAAAATGAAATTTTTTCTGTTCTTGTTTGATTGTGAAATTGTTTTATTTTACTTAAAGATCTCTTAAAACAATCATACCTGATACTAACAATCTTTAAATGTCTAAATCTGTTCCACTATCAGAATAAAATTAATCTGAACACATTTTTCTCCCATGTTTTCTAAAACTATTTAAATCACTTGGTATCCAAAATCTCAAAGGATTTGATGTTTTTGATCGGGGGAGAAAATGTGATTTAAATATGAAATCTGATAACAAGTGATCGTTTTGACTCAAAGTGCAGGCAGCTCTCCCATATGTGCTAAACGCTTTCGAATCTCGAAGCACATATTAAGGGGGAGCATTTCTAAAGAAATTAAACTATCAAGGTACAAAGGTTTCAACGTTTTATCATATGTACCTTGATTGAGTTTGAAATGGTTTTCTCTATGGCAAATGTGATCGTGAAAGTACTTCTAAGATCTCTTTCCTCTATGTGTTAAATGATTTCATATAACCAACGCACATTTTGAGGGGGAGAATTTACCAAAGAAAATCAAATGGTTTTTCCATGGAAATTGTGATCAAGAATAAATTTCAAAGAACTCTTACCTCCATGTGCGAAACTATTTCAATTACATGATGCACATGTTGAGGGGGAGCATTTCTAAAAGATCAAAAACAGTTAAGGTACAAAATGCTTTGATATTATATCACAAGTACCTTGATTGATTTTCCAAATGATTTTTCAATTAGTTTCGAGAAGGAAAGAACAATACCAAAAGACTGACCAATTTACTTTATGCATGGAGTTAAGGATGGTGAGGTTAGGTATTCGTTCCCATGATCCCGCCAGAGCCGGAGGGATCTACCCAGGGACAATCCACTAGATAGTGTAGAGTCCTTAGGTATGATGAAAAAAGGAGAAAAGTGAGATATGGGAAGAGTGCGGACCGAGATAGAGCTAGAACTGGAACAAACCCAAAAAGGTTCTAGTTATGAATTCTTGGTAAGCACAGAAGGGGTTGAAGAATGAAAAAGAAATGAATGTGAAAAAGGGTGAAAAGAAATAGCCCTCCAATTATTCAACCTTAGGGCAGAAACCGGGTTCAATTCATATGCTACTGGTGGTTACTAAGGTAACACTGGTATTGAAGACAAGACGTCATGGACCCAGTGACGCACTGCACTAAACTTCCCAAGCTACTCAAGTTCCTCTTAAAAGGACTTGTTTCATTCTCACGGGGAACCTACATAATCTATCGACTTTCTCTTAGAGATTGTTGATATTGAAGAAAGAGACCCTCTCCCTAGTCTCCGGCATAGGAAATCAAAATGCACTTTTGAGTCTAAAGCCAAGAGATCATCCACAACATCTTATTAGGACACTAAATTAATGAAGACTTGCTGTTTCACACAATGTGGAAAGTAAGAATATTTTAAGAGTCCTACGCATTATCCGTGTGGTATTGCCAGAACATCCGAGTGATATGTAATAATATTCACAATGAAGATGGAAATCCTTCTAGAGCCAACATCAGACAAGCTCTTGGTGGGTGACATGTGAGATCTTCTCGTAAGATCAAACTTGTGACAACTGGATAGAAACAATGGGGAGATTCAATCTTGAATCCACCTTGGTCCAAGAATGGAATTGACGAATACTTTTGGAAAAACCGTTCGATGTGCAAATCTTCTTTTCTCTAGCACATCGAATGTGTATTTATGTTTTCAAACGCAAAAAGTATCTCTGATTGAAAAAATACTTTTGGAAAAACCGTTCGATGTGCGAATCTCTTCTTTTATCTAGCACATCGAATGTGTACACTTTTTCAAATACAAAAAGTATTTTTGATTGAAAATTGATCTTTCTCATAAAAACTTCGTCGTATTGCAAAACTCTTTCTTCAAGCAATACATGATTGTTTTCAAATCAATTTTTCATCAATCAGTAAATCTCAATTTGCTGGTTCACTCACTCCATGTTGTCTTCTTTGAGATGTTCCGGTTTGAGAACAACTAGAACAACTGCGAAACCCTGTCAAGGAGATTCTTAGGAATCCTACCTGATCACAGGCAGTACTTGTACTGATCAACGGGAACCGTGGGCCGTGTACCTCAATTCAACGAAAGTGATCAAAGACACTTTCGTGTGTTTTATTGCTTATTGTTGTTTGCAGGTACATTTGGACGGTTGCAGCTGATCAGAATTGAGGAGTCAATCCAAAGCCGCATGCTCATAGCATCCACACTTAATTAAAGAAATCATGACTGGTGCATATCTACATAACCTGGCTTTGATATTTTTATACTATGCTTCTGCTACACTTCTGCAAATATCATGAACCAGTAAAGCTTTCGCTACTCTGATGGAAAGATGTCATGATTCAAAAGTGTGAGCATGTCGGTCCAATAGTCACAACATCACATGATGATCTCAATGAAAGCTCGAAGATCATCAAATATGTGGATCAGTTAAAGGCCTTCACTGAAAGTACAAAACTATGCGGACTTTGAAGAATCACTACAAAAGCACAAAGATTGCGGAATTGAAGAATTAAAGTCTACGAGCTCAAGACTAAAGATTAAATAGAATGCTAGGATTCGAAATGTAAAACATGGGGTGACCTCCTTTAGGGGGAGATTGTTAGGAATTAGAAATTCCATAGTGAAGTATCGGTCACCCCAACTATTATCTAGCATAGGTTAGCTCATAGACATATCGTTATTTACTGTTTATTAGCTTAGTTTTTAGCTTAGTGCAACACCGTGGAGGAAGGACGGGTCTTTACCCACTGTATGCCTGATCCACAGTCCGTAGGAGGACGTTAGTATGTTACTATAAATACCCTCTACCTCCCAAGGTAGAGGGTTGGACCTTTCATTCTTAATCTAACCTTCTATGTTTTCTTTCACTTTCTCTCTCTAGAACGGCTCCCATCCTACTTTCTCTCTCTAAACTCTTAAACCATACGCCCCATTTAGAATATTATGATGTGTTTGTGAAATCCAATATCTAACAAAAGAGGAAAAGAAAGGATTGACGAAAGAGACTATAGGATTATGATTGTCTTGAGACACTTGATTTGTGTATGAATGATTATGTTTTAGCACTTTTGTTTGTGTTAACTTGGATATTGTTTTTTTTTCTACCATTATCTATGAGATGTTTTATGTGATGACATGTTTATATCGTTGCTTAGTTTAATGGTTATTAGTTACTATTGCTAGGTACAAAATCTGCACTTGATTATGTTATGGTTCTGATCTGCAGATGCCGGATCCCTAGGATTAGCCTAGACGGATCCCTCCCTTGAGGGAACCGTGGGATCCGTGACAACAGATCAGCAATACAGTATCCCATACATCAAAATAGTTTACTAGATCACTTCACACTAGCTAAACATAAGATTCTAGAACTCAAATAAGTCTTATTTAAGGATGAGAAAGTCTTAAACTCACTCATAGCTTATTCAAAATGCTTTTTGATTTATCAAATCGTCAAACCTCACCATATTTCTGCTTCAGTACTTACAAATTGCTTTTCATTCTTCAAAACACTTAGGTGGATATATTGAACAATTTTACGAAATTGTTTCTAGTCATCTTTATCTCAAACCGGGTCAAAAATTAGTTTTTCAATTCTTTTGATTTTTGAGGATTTTTCAAACTCTATCTCAAGCTAACATATGATCTCTAGGATCTTTAATTATGACTTGACACCATCAAAACTCTTAGTGTTATCCTTGATCATCCATTGGTGATCACAAAGTCTCATTTTCATTCCATAAAAGGCAATCATTAGCTATATCACTCATTGCTCTTGTTCATTCAAGTACACCCTCATTTAAGACACTTAGGGGGACTGAAACACTCAAGATGGTATAGGCTTTAGATCTTAGAAACATCATTTTTTTTCCTTTCATAACTGCTGAGAGCCGGATCCCTAGGATTAGCCTAGACGGATCCCTCCAAGGAAGGAATCATGGGATCCGGGTAACAGATTATGTCAGCTCTAGCCAAACAATCATTTCAAGCTCATCTTGCTAACTTGAAAACTCCCCCTCACCTTTATTAAGTCCCTAGATCAGTGAAACTCTGAATTCAAATCTTGTGCATGTTAATCATCATATTTCTAGGAATCTTAGTGGCTTAAGTCTTAAATGCACTTGCCAAATTCTTTCTTTTATAAGTCATCTTGCTAGAACTCCTTAGTCATCAAACACAACATAATTCTCAGCAATTACAAACATCTTCCCTAGTCATTTCATCATGAGAAAAGCTCCTAGTGCTAACTCATCCACCCAAGAACCACCCAAGAAACTTGCTAGGATCATACACGAAGTTTCCTCAACCGAATCATCTCCGGTTAAGTCTACCAATGCTAGAATTTCCCCTACACCAAATAAACCAATTAAACTAATTCCTAAGAGGATTGTTCCCACAAGAATATCATCACCAAACTCTACTAAACCAACAACATTGGTGTCTAGAGCCACATCATTTAACACCTCAAAATCATCTCCACATTCTCACAATCTAGAGGACTTACCCCCTTGGCCATCTCATCTTCCATCATTACCAACAAATTCACTAGAAAAGGTTGTGCAACAAAACCAAAGTGTTGAATCAACACTTGCACCAATATCAATTTCTCCATTTCCCCCCAATAGTCCATTTTGGATTATGAGGAGACATCAAAGTCAACCACCCGACCACATGGAAGTTAATACTTCTCTACCTCCACCCTCAAACATTGTTGAGCCACCACTTAATGAGCCTCCACCAATTCCTCTTTTATTTGAGGATCCTCAACCCACTTCACTTGAACCTCCGCTTCAAGAAGCTCAAAACCATGACAAGGATTGCTATCATTGCCAATATGTTGAAAGGTTGATACATGAACTACGTGATGAGCAACGTTTCATGTTTTATCACCTCCTCAAACATTTCGAAGAGGTCAACAAACCCAAACAATCATGAGCCTCAAAACGATGTCCTAGCATCAAGCTCAACTTAGAACGTTTAGGAATCCCATTTTATGTTTGATCATCCTTAAGAACGTAGTTGCCTCTTGAGTTTAGTAACTTATTTAGCATTAAGTAGAAAATGTATTATATGGCTTGATCATTTCTTTAGTTTTAAGAGATTTGTTGATTATCTCTTTGTTTTATTAAATGATAACCTACTTGCCATATTTATTTGAGTATATGTTGATTGTTTGTATACATATCTCATTTTCATATTTAGCATTGTTTGGTATAACACCTTTGCTGAATCATATGTCACCAGACAGACGGATCCCTCCATGTAGGGAACCGTGGGATCCGTGGTACAGAAGAACAAAACTCTACTAACTTGAGTCTTATTTGCAGGAAATTATGCACTATACTCTTGTTCTCTAACCTTTATTTTGTATATTTTAAAAATACACATGAAGATACTGACACCATAAAGCTAGGGGAGCTTTGTGTCAAACCATATTGCAAAACCATTTTGCAACATAATACTTATTTGGATTATACTTCATGACACCCCATTGAAACGTTGCAATCTTCAAAGGGGAGCATTTCGTCACAAGGACGAACCATTTCCAAACATAATTGCAATACATTAGTTTACTTACTTTTATGTACTTGACGCCCTCACAAAGGGATGGACTCGTCAAGGGGGAGTTAAGACGAGAACCATTCCCGTCACTTGCTCTCTCTGCATCTTTTCTTTTTACATGTTTTTCTTAAAGCAATGTGTTAGTTTCTTTTCGACGCTCTTTTTGTTTCGACAAAAAGGGGGTGAAGAGAGTAAAAACTCCAATTCGAACTTTTACGAATTTTAGCTTTTCCTTAAAATATTTTTATGTTTTGTCATCAACAAAAAGGGGGAGATTGTTAATACAAATAATCCGTAAAAACATTTATTTATATTTAACGATCTTCTAATGTTTTGTCGATAACAAACGTAAAATCATTTTAACGAAACAAATAAAATACGTAAAGAGTTTGAGCCAATAGTTTTCTAACACACTTAACGTTTTCACATAAAACACTAAAACAAGTATAAGTGATTTTATGATTTAGTAATATATATGTACAACAATTAGTGTTTACATAATGGGCAAAATATATACACAACTAGTATATATTATATAAATGGGTAAAAACTACAACCCATGGAAAATACCCATAACCCATGGTATTGACCCATACCCATTTGACTAGGTACATTGCACTCATAAGATACATTGTATCTAATAAGTAACCCATGGATCAACCCATAACCAAAATACCCATGGGCAAAGAGGAGCGTCCCACAGAACCCTAGCTTTACGCTAGACGGATCCCTTGTGGAGGGATCCGTGGGATCCAGGGAACAGTAAACATTCCTCCTCTATAAATAGTGAGCCATTTCTTCCTTTTGGTTTGCCACTCTCATACATACTAACCCGAAGTATTGTAACTCTCTAAGCATTGATCCTAAGGGATCTTTCTATGTAGTTTGTCTTTTGTTTTTGTGTGATTCTCTAGGTTCCTCTTAAAGGCGAGATCACCACTTCTTGAAGTCGAGCAAGCACAAGTCCATGAGTTGCCATGCTTCTTCATCATCAAGACAACTTAAGTTCTCTTGTTGATAGTTCTTTCTTCCTCCGTAGATGTGTTGTGTTGAAGGCATTAGTGAAGGATGCCGAAAGAGTCAACACGAAAGCATTAGTGAAAGGTTCTTAACGTTCGTGTCAAAAGCATTAGTGAAGAATGCTAAAGGTGTCAAGATGAAGGCATTAGTGAAGGGTGTCAAGCGTTGTGTCAAAGGCATTAGTGAAGGATGCCTAGGAATCAAATCAAGTGGCATTGGTGAAGAATGCCTAGGTCGTATAATCGATGAGGTGCATTGTTATACATATAGTATTAGTTTGTTTCCAAGGATGGTGATATCCTTGATGATGTTGTAATAAGGAGTGGGTCTCCTTTGGGATTAGGTGTTGTGTTGTGTTTGGTAGTAGTTCCTCCATTGTAATGGAACTAGGTACTTAGCCTAGTACCTGATAAAGAGTAGGTGACGTTGTTGTAGGTGTGGTTCACCTTGGTGTGAAAGAACCCGGTGGTTAGCCTAGTACCGGAAAAAGAGCAGGCGACGTTGTGAAGGCTTCTCCGCCCTAAGGAGCTGGTGTCGTGTAGTGATTACGAACTCTCGAGTAGGTGACTCGGGGAGTGGAGTAGGGCAAGGAAGGTGTCCTTGTAGCCGAACCACTATAAATAATTGTGTCATGGTGATGTGCTTCTTACTCTTTATCTTTCATTACACGTTTATATATCTATCTATCAACGTCCAACAAAAACAACCAAATAGATTAACATAAGTTGATCTAAATATTTAAAATGAAGTTTTAAATTGGTAAAACTATTCAACCCCCCCCCCCCCACCTTCTAGTTTTCCACACTCCTGAAAACATCAGGTTCTGCACTGACCTGAATGCGAAGATAAGAGAGCACCCTGACAAAGAAACCCTCCTCAAAAAGAAACCAAAGCTAGAAGCACTGGGAATCCATCTTGATTGACATCATCATATGCTTTATCATTTATCTTTTGTACTAATGATAGGAACTATGTAATCTAAATAATAAACGATGTATGTTTTGTTAAATTATTCAGTGTTCCTTATTATGTTCATTAGTACATTAAATGTAAGAAGAAGTCATTTGCTCACTTGCACTGATCAAACACTTAGGCTATTTGTATATCCAAATAGGGGGAGACTGTTGGGTTCAGTGAATACCCAAACCCCTTAAGTCTAGGATTTGAATAGAAAATAACCTAAGTGTTTAGTCCTTTAAACACTAACAAGTCACTGAGCTCATAGTCACTCAGTGAGCTGTCTTCGAGATACTCAGTAAGAGACAAAGAAGAAGTCTCTCCACTCAGTAAGGCGGAACTTAAGGGGTGAAGACTGAGTCAAGAAGAAGATGGTGTATTTAGTGAGTGATGACAATAACTCACTGAATCCCGAAACTCCTCACCAACTACTACCACTGAAGACAAACTAAAGACGAAGACTGAAGGCTATAAAGATTGAAGAATAAGCGGGACAAGGAAGGATAAGTTTGAACAGATAAGACGAAGTCCTTATGAACCAAAGTCAAACTTTCCCTGAATCGTTATCTATCAGGCTCAGTGTCATTACTGACAAGAAGAAAGCAGCCTTGTCACTTACCCTAAATAGCAAATGTAAACAGAGACAAAATACATCAGTATTTTGTCTTCTGTAACCTGTCAGTTTGTCCTCTAGGATAGAGTTAAAACCATACTTGTATAAATAGAATAAGAGTTGGAATGAAAGATTCAAGCTTGTGCATTAATTGTAAAACACACCTCTAAATACAACTATGTCCCTGAGATAGCTCAGTGGTTCATGTGTAGTTGTGCTTAGACTTAGCCTAAGCTCAGTGAGGAGTCACACCATACTTGTCGTTTCAATCCCATGTAATATTCCGCAAGTACTTGGGTAATGTATTCTTTCTGATTCATTTCTAATATAGAATATAAACGTTGAAAATTAATCAGTGTGTTTTTTACTTGCATTACTTCAGTCATTGTTCACAATTAGTTTTCTTAAATTGTTTTATACTAACTGTGAAACGGGAACAACATCTTCCACTAACAACAACTTTCAGCAATACATTCCACAACCACAAGCTATAATCCCTCAACAACAATTCTATCCACCAGAACAACAAGTCATTCAACAACAACAGTATCCACAATACCAGGAACAAGGAATCACCGACCTTGAAGCTGAACAAACAGAGGTTTTGTCAAATGCATTTGCTTATTTGACTAAAGTATTCAAAGGACGCTATTCCACACCAACTAACAACAACCAAAGGATTTCATCAAACACTCGCAACAGGCAAATTGCACAACCGGGTTTGAATATGGGTCAACAAGGCCAAATGGTTGGAGTTATTGGGAACCAACAGGGATATGCTACTGGATTTCATATGGGTAATTAGGCGGTTCCGTATCATGGTAATCAGTTGGGTCCGAATGTTGGAAATTAGATGGGTCAGAATGTTGGGAATAGAGCAGTGGGTATTCAGAATGGGAATGTTGCAGCTCCAGTCATTGGGAATTATGGAAATGTGAATCAGGCTAATCAGGTTACGTGTTACAACTGTCAAGGAGTGGGTTGTAAGGAATTTTCCTACTAAGCCGAAAAAGAAGGATTCTGCGTATCTTCAGAAAGCTTTGCTGTTGGTACAAAAGGCAGAAGCAGGAATGCAGTTGAGTGCTGAGGAACATGACTTTGTAGCTATTATGGATGAATTGGAAGACCAAGAGGACATCAATGTGAACTGCATCTTCACGGCATATCTTCAGGAGGCTAAGTACGACACCGATTCTGACACACCTCACGTTTATGATGCCAATGCAGTCTCTGAGGTACCAATCATTGATCCATGCTATAACAATGTCATATTTGATGTGTTTACTCATGACGAATAGCATTCTGTGACACCAACACCTACTTATGATACATACCTGGACAATCCGAGTATTAGTAATATTAACTCTGGAACTCCAGATGTGGATCCTAGTGGAGGCTGTGTGGCACAAAATACTGAGACTGATGAGGAAACAAGTGCCTTATTTGAATCATTGATTAATAATTGTGGCATTGAAATTGAGAAAGTGAAAAAGGTCAATCGCGATGTTAAGGCCGCGAATGATAAATTGACCGTTGAGCTTGAGAGGTACAAGGAGAATGCAAAAGCTTTTGAATTTCACAAAAACAAAGAGTCAGAATTAGAAATTGGTTATCGAAATTCCGTTTTAAGAGAAAACAATTGCAAATCAAGTATGATACACTTGATGTTAATCTGAGCTTAAAAATAAAATCTTTAAACGAAGAAATTTCTGATCTTAAAAATCAACTTTCTAAACAAAAAGCAACTTACTCTGATCTTGAAAAAGAAAAGAAACAGTTGATTGCAGACTTTTCAAAACGAGAAGATTCTCTTCTTGATGAAATTCTTGATAAAAATGAAAAAAATCAACAAATTGGAAAATTTGCCTGTTACAACGGGTCATTCAGCTAAAACAACCAATATGCTAATTAATCAAACAAATCCGTATTATCATAAAACAAAAAAAATGGCTCTTGGTAACAAACCTCCTTGTGCATTCAAGAAAGCTCAGAAAGAACAGAATATTTTGCATAATGGAAATGCGTTGTTAGATAAGCATGAACCCATAATTGTTCATGATTCTTATGAAACGTTAGAACTAACTGATGAGAGTAGATCAAAAATGAAAAAAAAGAACACAGAAATAAAACCAATTGATTACAAAAAACTTAACAAAATTTCTGGAATTAATTTTGTTCCTCAAAAAGAAAAGTCAAAATTTTCCATCACACCCAGTGTTTCAAACAAAGAGTCAAAACCAGTTTAAAAACCAGTAGTTGTCTCAAAATCATTTTTGAACATGGAACAAATGTCTTCAAACAATCCTTTTAACACATGTGATGCTAGAAGCACTTTAGATGAAATTAAAACAAGAATGGGACAACTTCAAGAGATTGTTAAATCCAAAATCAACATCATCACTAACAACTGGTTTTCTAGTTTTCATGATGAAATGAAAAAGGTTTTTGAAACTGAAATTGCCAATCCGCAAAATCATGTAAGTGCGAGGGTAGTTCATTTTGAACAAGCATTTTTGAAAGAAACAGGTGACTTTGTCAAGGACCATAAATCCCTAGTAAAGAAAGCTAATGAATGTTTTGAACACATCAAAGTTTTCGAAAATTTAAATGATTCTATCTTCGAAGATGTTATGACTACTGATATCATGTCCAATATCTTACAAACATATTCTGTTGAAGACCATGAAAGACTCCAGTCTGAGACATCCGCAATTGTTTTAAAATATGAAAAAGCTCTTGAAAAAGAAAATGTATCATATTTTAAACAACTTGATCAAAAAACTGAGGAATGCAAGTATGACAAATTGTCGTATGAGCATGCCTACAAGGACATGAAAGAGCAAAATGATCTTTTGAGGGCTCAGCTGGAATGTCAAAAAGGAAAGGTTGTGGATACTAAGATTGCAAAACCATTGACTGAGGAGAAAGCAAATGTTCCCAAACCGGTTTTCAAACAAAAAATGTCTATTTCTCAGCCTCCTCCAAAAGTGAATAAGATAAATGATTTGTCAAAACTAGTCACTCCACCTGCCTTGCCTAAACAAAAAGAAAAGATTTTTGAAAATGAAAAAGCGGTTATCGAGAAACCAAAATTTTTAGCACGTGGCCTTTTTAGGATGAGTACCACTAATGCGTCTGCCTCCATATCTAAACCATATGGAACAAACGACATAAGTTTAAACAAGCACTCTAAAGAGACTAGGAAAGCCGAAACCACTTCTCTTGATAAAAATGTGAATCCTAATATGTGTGCCTTACCTTCTATAGGACTAGAAAGCACCTCTAGGAGCAGCAAACTAAAGCCTAAGAGCAATACAAGGAACAATAGAGTCTCACCTGCCTCTAAGAGTAGTAGCTTGAATAAAGAGAAGAAAGTAGAATAACACCCTAGGAATTTACCGCTTTTTAATATGAAAGACATTTCATTTAAATGTAATGAACCTATGAAACTTGCTATGTGTTATTACTGTGTTGAATCTATTTGTTTAACTTCCAAGAAATCTTTAACTAATGTTCAAGATGATTGTGTTTCTAAGAATGTGAATGATCAGCCTATTCAGAAGAATGTCCCAAAAAGAACTTATGCTAAACCAATAGGAAGTCTAGGTGCAAGATTTAGGTCTTACACTACTGATAAGAAGCATAGTGTTTACTTTAGGGATGATATTTGGAAACCAACGGGTAGAATTTTCACACTCCAGAATGGTAGAATGAGTGCTAAACCAGTATACCCAGTAGAAAACGTTTATGAGTGTGATCAGGATTTTGCCTCTAACCCAAAGGAACCAAAATCAAAACGGTTTCCAAAAACTTCTTCTTCTGTATTTGGCAGGTTATCGAAATATGTCTTTAGATCGTCGACTCGAGTTGCTCCAAGCACATAAAAAGGAATCTGAAGTTGCTGATCAATTTTGTTTGGAAATTTATGGGAACCGTATGCTTTGGAAATGATCATGTAGTAGCTATCATGGGTTATGGAGATCTACCTTTTGGAAATTATTTGATCACTCGGGTTTACTATGTCGAAGGGTTGGGACACAAATTGTTTTTAGTCGGGCAGTTCTGTGATGCAGATTTAGAGGTTGCATTTAGGAGAAATTCATGCCTTGTTAGAAACTTGGATGGCATTGATCTCTTAACTGGGAATCATGACACAAACTTGTATGCTCTCGACATTAACCAAATGGCCTCTTCATCACCAATATGTCTTATGACTCGAACATCTGGAAAAAAGTCCTGGTTGTGGCATAGAAGATTATCCCATCTCAACTTCGACACCATCAACAAACTTGCCAAAGACAACATCGTCAACGGACTTCCAAAGTTCAAATACACCAAGAATCACTTATGTCCATCATGCAAACAAGGAAAAATCAAAAAAGCATCATATAAACCCAAACCTGTACCTAGTTCGGAAGCAAAGTTGCATATGTTGCACATGGACTTATGTGGCCTAATGAGAGTTGAAAGCATTAATGGGAAAAAGTATATTCTTGTTATCGTCGATGATTATTCAAGATATACATGGGTTAAGTTTCTGAGGTTAAAAGACGAAGCACTAGGCATCATCATCACCTTTCTGAAACGTATTTAAGTACTTCTTCAAGCTCCAGTAAGGGTAGTAAGAACAGACAACGGCACAAAATTTACAAATCAGGAGTTAAGATCTTATTTTGAAGATGTTGGAATCACACATCAACCATCAGTTGTTAGAACTCCACGGCAGAATGGGGTTGTTGAAAGAAGAAATCAAACTCTTGTGGAAGTTGCACGTAGAATGCTAATTTATTCTAGTGCACCATTATGAGCTGATGTTGTTGCCACTGATTGTTTCATTCAGAACCGATCCCTAATCCATCCAAGATTCGATAAAACCCCATATGAACTAGTGAACAACTATAAAACCTGATATCTCTTACCTTCACGTGTTTGGCACTTTGTGCTATCCAACGAACGACAGAGAAGATCTAGGTAAACTGAAAGCTAAAGGTGATATTGGAATCTTCATTGGATACTCAGATAACTCGAGGGCATTTAGGGTGTATAACAGAAGAACTATGAAGATAATAAAGACGATGAATGTGATTTTGACGAACTTTCACAGATGGCTTCTAAGAGACTCGCTCTAGAACCCATGCTTAACCCGATGGCTTCTAATCAAAACAGATTAGGACCCGAACATAACCAGCAGACTTCTAGACACATCAGTTCCGGACTCGTACCCAAAAGCGCTCCATCAACTTCGTTTGACAAACCTTCAGAACAAGAATGGGATAATTTCTTCGAGTTAATGTTCGATGAATACTATGGTGGAACTTCGACAAATGCATCAAACCATCATTCCGATGCACCCGCTCAAAATCATCATCCACCACCACCAATAGAAGATGCATCTACCACAGTCGAAACCAATGCTCCAACTCCATCAACATCATCTACAACAACTCCAGTTTTTGAAACCGTTCTACCAATAGTTCATGAGCAAGACCAAAACATATCATTTCAAGAAGAACCTACACAAAACCAAAATGATGCAATGTTAGATGAAGACATATTCGAAAACCCATTTTCTACGGGATCAGCTGAATCATCTTCAAGCTTACGAGAACCATATAACTCGCATATGTTAAACCAACGATATCCTTCTACTCTAAAGTGGACAAAAGACCATCCAATTGAACAAGTTATTGGTGAACCTTCAAGGCCAATTCAGACGAGACGCCAACTTGCCACATACTGCGACTTGTGCATTTACCTTTGCTCAATTAGCAATAAAGAACCAAAGAACATTCGGGAGGAAATGGCAGAAAATGCTTGGATAGAAGCGATGCAGGAGGAACTTCTCCAATACCGTCTACATGACTCTTGGGATTTGGTTCCAAGACCAATTGACATACGTGTCATTGATCTCAAATGGTTATGGAAGATCAAAAAGGATGAAGAAATGACTGTCATTCACAACAAAGCTCGTCTAGTGGCCACAGGATACAGACAGGAAGAAGGAATAGATTTTGAAGAGTCATTCGCGCCGGTAGCCAGACTTGAAGCAGTCATGATATTCTTAGCCTATGCAGCTCACAAAAACATCACGGTTTATCAGATGGACATCAAAACTGCATTCTTGAATGGAACTCTTAAAAAAGAAGTGTATGTGAGTCAGCCAGAAGGCTTCATTGACATGGAACATCCAGACTACGTCTACAAACGCAAAAAGGTAATCTATGGTTTGAAACAAGCTCCGAGAGCGTGGTATGACGAACTATCCTCTTTCTTGATCAACAACAATTTCACCAAAGGCACTGTTGATCCTACCTTGTTTACTCGAAAATACAACAATGACATTTTGATTGTTCAGATTTACGTGGACGACATCATTTTTGGGCCAACTAATCCGAATCTTTTAAAACATTTTGAAAATCTCATGAAAAGCAAATTTGAAATGTCCATGATGGGGGAACTAAAAAATTTTCTTGGTTTACAAATACATCAATCCCCTCGTGGAATTTTCATTAATCAATCTAAATATACAACTGAGATTTTGAAAAATCATTGTATGGATAATTGTGATTCAGTTGGTACACCAATGGTAACTTCACCAAAAATTGTAGCCGATTCATTTGGGAAACCCATCGATCCGAAGAAATATCGGAGCATGATTGGTTCTCTCATGTACCTCACTGCTAGTCGACCCGATATTCATTTTGTTGTTTGCTTATTAGCACGGTTTCAGGCAAAGCCTACCGAACTGCAACTCAAAGAGGTTAAACGGATCTTTCGGTACCTGAAGAAATCCATTCACATGGGACTTTGGTATCCAAAGGAATCCGAATTTGATTTACTAGCCTTTTCAGATGCGGACATCGCAGGTGATCAAGTTACAGCAAAAAGTACATCAGGAGGAGCACAATTTTTAGGTGAAAAGTTAGTAAGCTGGTCTTCAAAGAAACAAGATTGTACTGCACTTTCAACTGATGAAGCCGAGTATGCGTCTTTATCTGCGTGTTGTTCTCAAGTTCTATGGATGAGGACACAAATCACAGATTATGGCTTTACTTTTGATAAAATACCTATGTATTGTGACTCGAAAAGTGCCATAGCCATATCGTGCAATCCTGTTCATCACTCAAAGACTAAGCACATTCGTGTCCGCTACCACTTCATCAAAGAACACGTAGAAGAATGTACTGTTGAATTATTTTTTGTGAAGACTGATATGGTTTAAATTACTCTTATTTTACAAGGCAATATTTCATGATTTAGGCTCATATTAGTTCTTGTTTGATGAAATATGTGCTTAATTATGTTTAAAAGTTGTTTTGTAAGGTTAAAGATGATTTGATGCAGATGGATTGAATTGGAGATGGATAGCATTGAAGATGTTCGAGATTGGATATGCTTAGAAGACCATAAGCCCATGTGTCCTAATCTGGAAGGCCTTTTGCTACTTGAAGATTGAAGAACACATTTCCAGGTGGAAGACCATATGCCTACAGCAGAAGGCCTTATGCTCCACGTATGAAGAATACCTATTTCACTAGGTCATACGCCCTTATGCCCCATCTCTGGAAGGGCGTATGGTGCCTGCATACTTGGTATAAAAACCCATTTTTAGGGCTTCTTCATTCATTCTCTTCCACACACAACCAAGTGACAGCTCAAAACTATTCTTTGGAGATTTTTGGGGCTTTTTGGAGTACTTGGAGAGGAGAATAACACCTTTTGATTCCCGTAAACATTATTGTAATCCAACGGTGAATCTTGACTTTTGATTTATGATTATGTCTTGTATCATTTTCTTTACTTGTTTGTTTGAATCACTTTTTATGAGTGAGTAGTCTTTTAATGTTTGCTTAGATTAGATGTAGCTTGTGGTTGGATAATACAAACATGGTGTGATTGTGCAAAACCCATTTGGGGTTTTTGATGAAATGAATGTTTTTATGTCTTCTTTATTCAAAGTTTATGTTTATCAACTAATGAGTCTATTAATGATTGGATTAAGCTTGTAGACCAACTTCTTTTGAAAGTTATTTTTATTTCACTAATTGTCTATGCTTAGTGGAGACTTTAATCTAGACCAAGGATTATTGGGACTTGTTGAGGAGGTAAACTATAGTTTTGAATATTGTTTAGTTACACATATGACCATTTGTGTAGTTGGAATCTAAATATCAAAATTTTTGTGGAATCAAAGATTGGTTTTAAAGGTATAATTTGAGGTGGTGTTTACAAAGACCCTTGTAGCACTTTCCAATAATTGTTAGGGGTAGACGATGAAGACCCTCAAAGTCTAACCACATTTGTAACCCCAAATCGTACAATTGCACCATGTCGAGTATTATCCAACCCAAGTGAAATCTATCTAAGCAAGCATTCCTTTTAGCTTATTGTTTCTCAAACTTTAATTAGTTAAGTATTTTTTTAAGGTCGTTTCTTAGTTTAAATTAATTTAGATTAGTTCTAATAGTTTATAAAAACAAAACAAAAACCCATTTCATAACTAAATATAAAACGAACATTAAGTATCTTGATTTGATTTTGGCTTCCTTGGGACGATAAAACCGGTCCTTACTTTACTATATTAGATACGATTGGTGCACTTGCCATTTGTGTGTAGTCTCTAGTTTGGTGATTTCCAAAGTTTATTTTACAAGTATTAAAACACACATCAAGTTCTTGGCGCCGCTGTCGTAGAGCCATAAATCATCTTTTGAAAAAAATTATTAGTTTTGTAGTTTAGTTGATCCTTCTTGAAGAATTTATTCTTTAAGAAGTTACTTGCTTTTTATATATATTATCTTGTTTGGATTTCGTTTGTTTCCTTGTGTTTTAGTTTTGTAGTGCATGACCCAAAACAATCCACCCGAAGATTTGCCAAGTCCTTTATCCGATCCGGAAAGAGTTCTTCATCAAAGGTTGAGAGAGATTCGGAATTCATGTCAAATTGAACAATTGGGCACATCGGGTCCTAGTTTAGATAGAGAGTTAATGTCAAATCCTCCACCACCCAATAACCAAAACCCCCGACCAGAAAACCCCCCACCACAAAACAACAATATGGGGGATCAATTGAAACCAATGGAAGAACTTCTTCAAGCACCAACCGAAGGCGTTGGAGATGCTATCTTAGTATCCGCGGTTGTAGCTAATCAATTCGAGTTGAAAATCGGGTTACTAAACCTTATTAGCAATAACCCCTTTCATGGATTTGAGAATGACAACCCACATTCTCAGATAAAAAGATTCACCAAATTGACCCAAACCATCAAACTAAACCAAGTCCCCAAAGACTTTGTGAGGTTAATCTTGTTTCTATTTTCATTAGAAGGAGCCGCTCGAAGATGGTTAGAAAAGGAACCTCCAAATTCAATCACGACTTGGGAAGATTGTGTATCTAAGTTTGTGAATCAATTCTACCCTTCTTCAAGAACTACAAGTCTTAGGAATGACAAAACCAAATTTCAACAAGCTTTCAATGAAACTTTTAGCGAAGCATGGGAAAGGTTCAAGGGTTTGTTAAGGAAGTGTCCTCACCATGGTTTTTTGGATCTACATCAAATAGACACCTTCTATAATGGTTTGAATCAATTTGATCAAGACTCGCTCAATTCGGCGGCGGGAGGCAATTTGTTGTCTAGGAATACTCAAGAAGCATTGATTATTATTGAAAACAAGGCTAAAGTGAGAACCTCAAGGAACGAATCTCAAGTTTCTAGTGGTGCTAGTAGTTCAAGTCAAAATGAGGCCATCAATGCTCTTACTCAACAAATTCAAACACTTGGGAAGCAAATTGCAACCATGCAAAAGCCGGTGAATGTAGTTCAAGAAGTTTGTAGCGAGTGTGGAGGAGCACATCCAACTAGGGAATGCCAAGGGCAAGGGTATTTGAATCAAGAGGAGGATGTTAATGCATTTTCGGGTGAATTTCAAGATATGGGCCAAGGGAGAGGGAAGTACCATTTCAAGCCTCAAGACAACCCATATGGAAACACTTACAATGAGAATTGGAAGAAACACCCCAATTTCTCATATCATTCAAACAACACTCAAAATCCTCCCGGTTTAAACCAAAGCTCAAGTTCTAACCAAAACCGTTCAACTTACCAAAATCAACAACAAAACTTCCATAACCAACAACAAGACCCACCTTATCAAAACCAATCCCAAAACCGACAATTTCCATCCCAACAACAACCTTTTAACCAAAACCAAAGTCAAAATCGTAACCAATACCAATCCAACTACCAAAATAACCAATCTCAAAACTACCAAAACAACCAAGATCATCAAAATTACCAACATCAACAGCAAGTACCCTATCCACAAAACTCACAATCACAACCAACCCCAACCAACGACCCTTTGATGGCGATGATGACCAAGTTTTGTAACAATCAAGAAGCTAAAAACAACCAATTTGATTCTACACTTCAAAATCAACAAGCCACTCTCAAAGACTTACAAAACCAAATTGGTCAAATTTCCAAAATGCTTCAAGAAAGGCCCCAAGGTGGTCTTCCTAGTAACACCGAACCAAACCCCAAGGATTTGAAGGCGGTTTTCACTAGAAATCAAAGAGGACAAAGGAACATGGATACGGGGGAGGAGAATACAAGGAAAGTGATTGAGAAAAATGTTGAAGCGGATAAAGGAGATGAGGTTGAAATGGAAGAGGAAATGGTTGTGAAGAAGCCAAAGGGCAAGAACGTGGTAGTAGAAGAGGAAGAGGTAGTGAAGGAGAATCAAGGTTCGAGTGAAAATGCCGTTCAAGTGGACAAGATGCAACCAAATTTCCAAGGAAGTACCGCATATGTTCCACCACCTCTTAAAACATATGTGCCCGCAATTCCTTATCCTCAAAGATTAAGGAATCAACAACAAAAGGTGCAATATGGTAAATTTCTTGAAATGTTCAAACAACTTCATGTGAACATCCCTTTTGGAGAAGCTTTAGCTCAAATGCCTAAATATGCCAAGTTTCTAAAGGACTTGCTTTCTAACAAGAGTAAACTTGAATACTTGTCTAATGTAGAGCTAAATTCCAATTGTTCAGCTATTGTGTTGAATAAAATACCCGAGAATATGGGTGATTCGGGTCCTTTTACTTTGCCATGTGGTCTAGACAAAGACACGGCGAAGCAATCATTGGTTGACTTGGGTGCTAGCATCAACATGATGCCTTACTCTTTATTTGCAAAGCTAGCCTCAAAGGAACTCACACCGACTAGGATGAGCCTTAGACTTGCGGATCATACCTATAGGTATCCTAAGGGCATAGCCGAAGATATGTTGGTTAGGGTAGGGAAATTCATTTTTCCCGCCAATTTTGTAATTTTGGATATGGATGAAGATGTGCAAGTTCCCATTATTCTTGGAAGACCATTTCTCATGACTTCAAAAGCTTTGATTGACGTGTTTGATAAGAAAGTCACACTTAGAGTTGGTGATGAATCAATGGTATTTGATCTTTCGGAATCAATGAAACGTCCAAAAGAAAGTGATGATGAACTTTACTATGTTGAGGGTATTAAAAACTTAACCGAAGAATTGATTGACCAAAGTGTTGATGCAGGGGCCATAAGGCCTTCTGTTAGTAGTGCATATAGCGGTATAGTGGAGAAGCCAATTTGGACAGAAGTTGTTAAGAGTACCATACGCCCTTATGGGTTTTCACCAGAAGGCCGTATACCAAACCACCAGATCATACGCCCTTACCAGAATTTCAGAAGGGCGTATGCTCCTTGCACAGAATCTGCCCAAACCTCAACATTTAGCATAAGGCCTTCTTCCCTTCCACCATATGGGCGTATGCCTTACTTGATTGAAGAAAATGATATAGAGAGTATGGAACCTTTCTACTTTGATATGGGGGGTGATGATTTGTTTGAATCATATCATTTTGAGTTGGGGAATGAGGAATTAGAATTATTGAAGACCTCCTAACCGTGGATGCACCTCTAATCACCAAAATTGAGAAACTCCCACAAGATGATGCATTTAAATTGAAACCATCAATTGAAGATCCACCCGCACTAGAACTCAAAGACCTTCCAAGTCATTTGGAGTATGCTTTTCTTGCGGAGGATTCCAAACTACCGGTTATCATTGCTAAAGACTTATCGGCAATTGAGAAGGAGAAGTTACTTGGGGTACTTAAAGAACACAAGAGGGCAATTGCATTGAAGATATCCGACATCAAAGGAATAAATCCATCATATTGTACTCATAAAATTTTAATGGAGGAGGATTACAAGCCCGTTGTTCAACATCAAAGGAGGGTTAATCCAAACATTAAAGAAGTAGTGAAGAAGGAAGTGGTGAAGTTACTTGATGCGGGTTTGATATATCCCATATCCGACTCGCCATGGGTTAGCCCGGTTCAAGTAGTTCCTAAGAAAGGTGGGATGACCGTTGTGATGAATGAGAAGAACAAGCCGATGCCTACAAGAACCGTTACGAGATGGAGAGTTTGCATAGATTATAGAAAGTTGAATGATGCCACCCGAAAGGATCACTTTCCCCTTCCTTTCATTGATCAAATGTTAGAGAGTTTGGCGGGAAATGAGTTATATTGTTTCTTGGATGGATTTTCGGGCTACTTCCAAATTCCCATAGCACCCGAAGATCATGAAAAGACCACTTTCACTTGTCCATATGGTACATTCGCTTATAGAAGGATGCCTTTTGGGCTTTGCAACGCCCCGGCTACATTTCAAAGATGCATGATGGCCATATTTCATGACATGATCGAGTCTTCTATGGAGGTGTTTATGGATGACTTCTCCGTGTTTGGTAACACTTTTGATTCTTGTTTAAACAATCTTAAAAATATGCTCTCTCGATGTGAAGCCACTAACCTAGTTCTTAATTGGGAAAAGTGTCACTTCATGGTTCGAGAAGGCATCATTTTGGGTCACAAAATTTCAAAATGTGGAATGGAGGTCGATAAAGCTAAAATTGAAACGATTTCAAAACTTCCTCCCCCCACTTCGGTAAAGGCCATAAGAAGTTTTCTTGGTCATGCGGGTTTCTATAGAAGGTTTATAAAAGATTTTTCAAAAATTGCAAGACCAATGACACAACTTCTTGAAAAAGATGCGCCTTTTGTTTTTACAAATGAATGTATTAATGCTTTTAGTGTCTTAAAACACGAACTCACACACACACCAATCATGTGTGATGCTACCATTTGAACTAATGTGTGATGCTAGTGACTATGCAGTTGGAGCCGTTTTAAGAGAAAGGCATGGGAATCATTTTCAACCAATCTATTATGCAAGCAAGACATTGACAGATTCTCAAGAAAACTACACTACCACAGAAAAATAATTGTTAGCGGTAGTGTTCGCTTTTGATAAGTTTAGGTCCTACCTAGTGTTATCCAAAACCATTGTCTACACGGATCATTCAGCTTTGAAGTACTTATTTGCAAAACAAGATGCCAAACCTAGACTAATCAGGTGGATCTTACTACTTCAAGAGTTTGATATAGAGATAAGGGACAAGAGGGGAGCCGAAAACTTAGCCGCCGACCACTTGTCTAGGCTTGAAAATCCATTCTTAGAGAGGTTAGAAGAAAAGGAGATCAATGATCAATTTCCGGACGAATACTTGTTAAGTATAGCAACAAATCAACCCCTAGGATCATTTGCCCAAGATGGTACCCCCATGGTTTGCGGATTATGCTAATTACTTAGCGGGTAGAATTTTAAGGGAGGATATGAGCTATCAAGACAAAAAGAAGTTCTTTAAGGATTTGAAAAATTACTTTTGGGAAGATCCATATTTGTTTAGGATAGGAGCCGACCAAGTAATTAAGAGATGTGTATTTGGTGAAGAAGCTAGGAAGATCTTAACGGAATGTCACCAAGGTCCTACCGGTGGTCATCATGGTCCAAATTACACGGCGAAGAAAGTATTCGATTCGGGATTCTTTTGGCCTTCTATCTACAAGGACGCTCATATTTTGGTAATATCATGTGATGCTTGCCAAAGGCAAGGCACAATTTCTTTCAAAAATGAGATGCCCCAACAAATTATGCAAGTTTGTAAAATTTTTGATGTTTGGGGCATCGACTTTATGGGCCCTTTTCCACCATCAAAAGGCAACAAGTACATCTTGGTTGCCGTTGTTTATGTTTCAAAATGGGCCGAAGCAAAAGCTCTTTCCACAAATGACGCTCGGGTTGTGGTGAAATTTTTAAAACAATTATTTTCAAGATTTGGAAATCCTAAAGCCTTAATAAGTGATAGGGGTACTCATTTTTGTAACAAAGTTTTAGAAAATTCTTTATTGAAATATGGGGTAACCCATAGATTTGCCACACCTTACCGCCCACAAACGAGTGGTCAAGTAGAAGTTACTAACCGTGGGATTAAGAGAATCTTGGAAAGAAACGTCGGTAAGAACCGAAAGGAATGGGTGGAAAAGTTAGATGATGCCTTATGGGCATTTCGTATCGCTTCCCCCATTGGTTCTACTCCATATCGCTTAGTGTATGGAAAGGCTTGCCACCTTCCCATTGAGCTTGAGCACAAAGCGTTTTGGGCTTTACAAGAAGTTAACTTTGATCTTACTAAAGCCGGTGATTTTCGAAAATTGCAACTAAATGAGTTGGATGAATTAAGAGATGTTGCTTATGATAACCAAAAGTTGTATAAAGAAAGAACAAAGATATTTCATGACAAAATGATCAAACCAAAAGATTTTAAAATCGGTGATCGAGTTCTTCTTTTCAATTCTCGTCTTAAACTTCATCCGGGTAAGCTAAGATCAAGGTGGACCGGTCCATTCACAATTTCCCAAGTGTTCCCATATGGTACAATTGAGTTGAATCATCCTAATGGTAATTTTAAAGTGAATGGACATCGGTTGAAACATTATTTTGACGGTCCCATTGAGTTTCAAGGTGAGGGAGACCTCGACCTTTACCCCAAGGACAATTAAATTCGGGGTCGAGTCATGCTCAAGACTCATAAATAAAATGAGTACATTTGGGAATGTCTCGTAGGTTTAGTTAGTTTCGTTTATTATTAGTTTGCATATTTAATTAGTTTAAGTAGTTAGATTGCATTTCATAAGCATTTGAGAAGTTTTGAAAAAAAATCATGGCATAAGGTCTTCTGCTCAAAAACCATACAGCCTTATGCCTTCCCAAATGTTTTTGTCCATTTATGTGCATACCATACGGCCTTATGGGCTAAAACCATAAGGGCGTATGCCTTTCTTTTAAAGTTCCAAGCAAAAACACCATCAGGTCATACGCCCTCTAACCTGAAACCATAAGGGTGTATGCTATTTAAAAACTTTTTGAATTAGAATGGAGCATCAGGTCATACAACCTCTCACTCGAAACCATAAGGGCATATGCATTTTCTCTCTAAAAAAAAAAAAAAAAAAAAAAAAAAACGTTTCAAAAATTATAAATAGACAAAAAAACAAAAAACAAAAAAAAATCTAATTTCGAGTCAGTCAAAACCGACCCAATTTTTATTCTTTTTGTAACATCTTTGTTTGGGTCTATATTTTGATAGGATTTGTCGTTATGAAGTGTGTAATTGACGTTTATTATACATCTTTGTTTGGATTCTTTGGTGTTTGCTCTTTGGTAGGGTTGCATTTTTGGAGTGGTTCATCACACATACTTCCTATCACTTTTGGATGTTCGTAGGTTGATCAAGTTCGCCTTCATGCTCGCATCAGGGGAGTCCGCTTGTTCTTATCATTTTATCCTATATTATTCGTTATTGCCTAACTTCGGCCCATTTTCTAACTCTAAGTGTGGGATTCGGATCCGAATTCCATAACTAAGAGTTAAGTAAAATGGGCTGATGATTTTCTTTGTGTCTCATCCCATATTTTGGACATTGGGGACAATGTCCATTTCTAAGTGTGGGATTAGGCACGTTACACTTAGGCTTTTTCTTGTCCATATCGGTGTATATGTGCTATACGGGACTTGATTACCCGTATGGCATTTGTACATCACCCGTTGACCTACATTTCAAAAAAAAATAATAATAATAAAAATTAAAAAAGAAATAAATAAATAAAAGTTTTAATAATAAAAAGCGGCCCTTTCTAAAGCTAGAACAAGGAGACTCTGACTTGACCCGAGTTTCATACTCTAGCTATCCCCTTAGCAACTTTGGCTAAGCTTTTGCAAGAACGAAAAATGATAGAAGCATGTAATGTTTTGAATGTTAAGCAAGGAGTAGTTGGAACTCTTAAAAGCTCATAAATGTAATTTGTGGATTTTTGCTCCCGCCATCTTTTATGAATATGAATAATATATGCTTTTTCAAATATTAGACAACTAAGTGGTTAATCACCCTTGAAAGTTCGGATTCCTTATGCTATGACCTTTTGCTCTCTAAGTAGTGTCATGCTTTGTATAGAAAGATTCGGAGGTGCCACATCTTAAACTAGTAATGCTCGGAGGAAACCGTTTTTAACAAAAATAGGATGAGTGTTGAGTTCTAAGAGTCAAGTTCATGTGACCCTATATTTGGATTATCCGTAAAAGTTCTTTTGGTAATTATCAAGCATTGCATGAAACCCAATCCTAAGGTATACCACATTACTCACCCCATGTATATATTAGCCATGTATATTATAATAAGTGGTCTTAGGAGGATTGCAATGTTTGATCTTACCAAGAGGGTAATTTGGACCTAAGAAAAAATCAAATGACCAAAAGTTTGTATAAGGGTCCAAAATTGCCAATTGCTATTAACTCATAAATTAAGCTTAACGTTTATGGAACTTTGGGGATAAAATCTATAATTATACATCTATATATGCCCCAAATGACTTTTGAGTTAAAGCAATTCACTTTTATGTGTAATGTAAATATCCACATGATCGTGAACTTGGAAATCCGCGAGACCCCTTGAGTTAAGAAGGGTTTGTTCCGAGTATTACTAGGATAGGACTTGGCATTATATGACAAAGATCATTGAAAACTCCTAATTTAGTAGATATAAAGCATGGACATTTTTATTGTACTAATTTTATAAGGAGAGAAAAAGGAATTTTCTAAAAAGGTTTTGCATTTCATAGATGAGGATACGGATAGTCTAATATTTGTCTATAGTGTAGTCACCTAAATAAAGTGTGTCTTGAACTTCATAAATAAGATTTAGCTTTTAATGTTGAGAATAAATGGGAGCGAAAAGTTACAAAAATGTGTTGTATTAGCATTACACAAATTGCACATATGAGTAGTGTTAACATTTATTCCTTACATGATTGTGATTTTGTTTTAATCTTAGTTTGGGGTAAAAGTCGAGGGTGATGATTTTCGTCTCCTTGAAGCAGCCATATTGTGTGTCTTCTCGTTCTTAAGCTTTCGGATCATATTTTTTTAATTTATACATATTGATTGGGCCATTTGCAATTTTTTGTAGTTTCTTAAAAAAGGTCAATGAAGTGAAAGTTGAACAAAAGTATTTGCTTGAGGACAAGCAAAGCTTAAGTATGGGATATTTTGATATGGTTTAAATTACTCTTATTTTACAAGGCAATATTTCATGATTTAGGCTCATATTAGTTCTTGTTTGATGAAATATGTGCTTAATTATGTTTAAAAGTTGTTTTGTAAGGTTAATGATGATTTGATGCGGATGGATTGAATTGGAGATGGATAGCATTGAAGATGTTCGAGATTGGATATGCTTAGAAGACCATAAGCCCATGTGTCCTAATCTGGAAGGCCTTATGCTACTTGAAGATTGAAGAACACATTTTTAGGTGGAAGACCATATGCCTACAGCAGAAGGCCTTATGCTCCACGTATGAAGAATACCTATTTCACTAGGTTATACGCCCTTATGCCCCATCTCTGGAAGGGCGTATGGTGCATGCATACTTGGTATAAAAACCCATTTTTAGGGCTTCTTCATTCATTCTCTTCCACACACAACCAAGTGACGGCTCAAAACTATTTGTTAGGTTCCCATATTAGTAACACAAGCATCAATAGAAGAAATAGAGAAGATATAGATCGGTTGAACACGTTAAACACACACACGTATGAATGAGAATAGTTATGTGTAAGGTGCAATGAATAAAATGAACAACCAACCTTTAATAGAAGGTTTACAAGAGGTATTTATAGGGCAAGGAGGGCAACACTTCTAGACTCCTTCCCTTCTTATGGGCTTGGGCCAAGGCTTATGGGCCTTCTACATAAGCCTTAGCTTAATAGCAATGCCTCTTTGTGATAAGCATTGCCTCTTGTCCTCGGCTTAGGGCATGCATTAGCTAGATGACCCTTCTCATTACAGTTATAACAACGAAGACCATTAACCCCATTCTGGGCATTCCCCTGTTCAACCACTTGAGCCCTTTGTTGTTGCGGAGCACCTATGTTATTCCTTCTCATAACATTAAACCCTTGACCACCTCTCATCTGAAGACCATAACCATGATTCTGAATTTCAACTCGTCCATTATTCACAACAGCTTGATTCCTTTTGTTTGATGAGGAACGAATGCGATTGTTGGATTTGTTTGTATACCGGCCGAAGGCTTTAGCAATCATGACAAATCCTTGTTGTAATTCATCGAAAGCATCGGAGTCCTCATCAGCTTCACTGTAAAGTGCTTGAGCATTGTTGATGTTGTATGGAACCAATTGAGTTTGTTGAGGTTGTTGCTGTGACGGATCATATGGTGTGATGGTTGCAGTTGGTTGAGGAGCGGGTTGAGGAGCTGTTTGACGAGGAAAACTAGTTTGAGCCCACAAAGCAAGTTGTAGATTGTCCGGAAGTGACTGTGAAGCTGGGAGTCCACGGATAGCCCTTTCTTTGTCAACTTCTTTTTGGTGAGGCTTCAGATAGTCGTACAACAATCCGTATGTAGCATGATGAAGATTCTTAGCTTGACGGAGAAAAATGACATACTTCTCCCATTCCGGACCAAGACTACTTAGGAACTTAGTGTTGACAGCAATTCGTGGCATGATGATGTTGTGTTTGTCCAAATCATTAATGATGTCTGAAAAACGATGATGATATGACTCTAATGTCTCTCCTGGTTCAATCATGAATTGTTCATAAGCCAAATAGATTTTGGATTCCATGTCTTCCTGATTGAGTGTTGTGCCTTCCATTAGAAGATGAATGTGTTCCCACATGGCTTTAGCTGTCTTTTGAGCATCAACACTTCAAAGGATTGGATTGGGTAATCCCAAAAAGATGTATTGCATTGCTAGCTCATCAGCTTCAAAATGTAGAAGTTCATCAGCAGTGAGGTCTGAGATAGTTGCAATGTTGGTGACATCATCTCTTGGTGGATTGGCAGTTGGATCTGCGGGTGTGACAACAGTAGTCATCTGAAATGGACCTTCCATAATGACCATCTTTAAGAACTTTCCATGTGACTTCTTTAGATCACAAAACCTAAAGAACCTTATCACCCATTGATCATAATTTCCGAGAGTGAGCATTGGAGGTCTATCGAGTGAGCCAGCTTCATGAATTGATTGTTGGCTACTTAAGGCTTCACACATCTTGCCAAACCATGTCGGTTCCTTCATAGTACTCCTGGATGGATGTTGATTGTAGAAGTTTGTGTAAGGTTGTACTTGAAGACTAGGTGGTGGTTGAACCATTTGTGGTGGAATTGCTCCAAGTTGTGGAGTATGTTGTTGATTAAATTGTTGTTGATAAATTTGTTGTTGATGATTAAATTGTTGATGTTGTGGACTTAGTTGTTGTTGTTGTTGTTGATTATAAGTGTAAGGAAAATAGCTAGAGTATGGTGGTTGTGACATGTTGAAAACTTGTGTTGTTAAATGGATCTTTGTAGTCGAATGAAACGTTGTTGATGAAGTATCCTTAGGCGTAGAAACCAAGTGTAGGCAAAGTAAGACTTAAGCGTTAAAACACCAAACTTACATGTAAAAGTGATAGTTACGCGTAGGATTAGCTTACGCGTAAGAATTGAGAAACACTAAAGTTATGCGTAAACTGAAAGTTAAGCGTAGAAAACTTAGGCGTAGGATTAGCTTATGCGTAAGACAGACCTTAGGCGTAAGAAAAATTTTATGCGTAATGAGTTCTACGCATAAGTTTGAGCTTATGCGTAAGATTAGGGTTTTACCCAAAAGATCCTTTACACTATCACAGTGTAAAAGATATCCAAAGTCGAAGTGTTTTCAGGCTTATCCAAGCAAGAAGACACTGAGTAAACCACGAAAACTGAAGATCGATCCAAGGAAAAGTTACGCGTAAAAATAGGGTTTTGATACGCGTAGAACTTGACCAAAACTGATTTCTGCCTAATGATGTTTCTAAACCAGATGTTTGTGATGAAATAGCTTCAATATCACCAAAATAACACAAAAGTGTGAAACTTGATGATCCAAAACTTCTAAACACCTTATGCGTAGAAATAAACCCACGCTTAAAACCAAGCTTAAAAACAATGATCCACACGTAAAGTTTGAAACTTTTTGCCAAAAACAGATATTTTAACACCTAAAAACGTTGAAAGTACAAGAATCTTGGATTAAAAAGTGTAAAAAAATAAGTTTTTAAGCGTGACAAAGTAATAAACGGTTTTACGCGTAAGACCACAAAACTAACTTCAAAAAAAACAAAAGATGTTCACCCAACTATTTGGCGAATGATACCACTGTTAGGTTCCCATATTAGTAACACAAGCATCAATAGAAGAAATAGAGAGGAGATAGATCGGTTGAACACGTTAAACACACACACGTATGAATGAGAATAGTTATGCGTAAGGTTCAATGAATAAAATGAACAACCAACCTTCAATAGAAGGTTTACAAGAGGTATTTATAGGGCAAGGAGCTAGGGCAACAATTCTAGACTCCTTCCCTTCTTATGGGCTTGGGCCAAGGCTTATGGGCCTTCTACATAAGCCTTAGCTGAATAACAAACATAAAGGCCATATTAAGCTAACTATTACATATGAGTCACTAACACTTGAATTAATGTTTAGGAGTGATTCCAACACTATTCTTTGGAGATTTTTGGGGCTTTTTGGAGTACTTGGAGAGGATAATAACACCTTTTGATTCCCGCAAACATTATTGTAATCCAACGGTTAATCTTGACTTTTGATTTATGATTATGTCTTGTATCATTTTCCTTACTTGTTTGTTTGAATCACTCTTTATGAGTGAGTAGTCTTTTAATGTTTGCTTAGATTAGATGTAGCTTGTGGTTGGATAATACAAACATGGTGTGATTGTGCAAAACCCGTTTGGGGTTTTTGATGAAATGAATGTTTTGATGTCTTCTTTATTCAAAGTTTATGTTTATCAACTAATGAGTCTATTAATGATTGGATTAAGCTTGTAGACCAACTTCTTTTGAAAGTTATTTTTATTTCACTAATTGTCTATGCTTAGTGGAGACTTTAATCTAGACCAAGGATTATTGGGACTTGTTGAGGAGGTAAACTATAGTTTTGAATATTGTTTAGTTACACATATGACCATTTGTGTAGTTGGAATCTAAATATCAAACATTTTGTGGAATCAAAGATTGGTTTTAAAGGCATAATTTGAGGTGGTGTTTACAAAGACCCTTGTAGCACTTTCCAATAATTATTAGGGGTAGACGATGAAGACCCTCAAAGTCTAACCACATTTGTAACCCCAAATCGTACAATTGCACCATGTCGAGTATTATCCAACCCAAGTGAAATCTATCTAAGCAAGCATTCCTTTTAGCTTATTGTTTCTCAAACTTTAATTAGTTAAGTATTTTTTTAAGGTCGTTTCTTAGTTTAAATTAATTTAGCTTAGTTCTAATAGTTTATAAAAACAAAACAAAAACCCATTTCATAACTAAATATAAAACGAACATTAAGTATCTTGATTTGATTTTGGCTTCCTTGGGACGATAAAAACGGTCCTTACTTTACTATATTACATACGCTTGGTGCACTTGCCATTTGTGTGTAGTCTCTAGTTTGGTGATTTCCAAAGTTTATTTTACAAGTATTAAAACACACATCAAAGACAGATTACCAACTCGCCGATCTGTTTACTAAAGCCCTTCCAAAAGAGCGGTTTGATGATTTAGTTCGACGAATTGGAATGCGAAGCCTAACCCCTGAGGAGTTAGATCGTCTTCTAGAATCTTCTTGAAAATTATTTCCAAAAAGCTTCGCTGTAAATATTTTTGAAAAACCAAATACAAAATTTGAAAAACCAACAAAAGCAAAATATAAAAATTTCAAAATTTCAAAAAAAAATACAAAAACAATATAAAATCAAAAATACAAAATACAAAAATATTCTTGTCACGACATGTCTCTCGTATAATCGATATTATGTACGTTTCTAGAAATGTCATTCAACAATGATACGGACATGTACAGATGCTTGAGCGAGAGTTCTTTAATGTTTTCTAAAACATGTCGCTTCTCAAATTTCTTTCACAATGGCTTTCGTATACTTCAGTATGAAACCCATACTCAAAATGACGACTTTTGATCATTTCAAATCAAAACTCGTGTTTCTAAAGAAAATCGCTAGTGTACGCTTCAGTGCACTACATTTAAAACTGGTGAGAAATCATCATCATCTTGAGCACCTTTTCAAGATTATTCAAAAAGATTTTTCAAAATCTTTCAAAATATTTTATGCTCAAGATCACTCCTTCCAAAACCCTTTATTAATTATGCTTTATTTAAGGGGGGGGGTATAACAACAAAATGTTCCAATTTCATGCTAAAATCAAATCCGTTTGTCTCCCCAAAAGATTCTAAAAATGTGGTTTAATTCGTTGATATAAAAAATATCCCGAATATGCAATTTTTGAGGGGGAGAAGACGTGATTAAAATGTGATAAAAAATGTTTAATGATCGTTGTTTAAATCTCAGAAGAGCTCGACTTAGTCGTAACCAATGAATTGACGAGAAATCAAAGTCAGGAAATGTACCATTTCGAGAAACTTTCTATGGACTTGACCAGGACGGGTAATAATTTCAAGCTAGTTCTCTAGTGATGTAAACATGTCTCGAATCGGTCTTGTTCATTGAAAGTCGATCAATTCAAAAAGTGTGAACTCTACCCTCACTGTGCAGATTTAAGTTAAAACAATATAAGCACATGTGAAGAGGGAGTGTTTCTGAAAATATAAAACTCTCAAGGTGTTAACAAACCATATTTTATAATCATAAACACTTTGTGTTAGTGCAAATATTACGATATTTAATCTATACAGTCTCGTTTATTTTGTTGATGACAAACATGTAACTTGTAATACATAGTGTAAATTGTATAAGTTACATGTAATTATATTTTCTCTCAACATACTTTCAACACCTCTTGAAGACTCAAGTCCTTGTATGCTATAACACAAGTTCGTACATGTTTGTTATGTTGCGTTATGATCAAATCCCTAACAAACCATTAAACATGTTTAGTTAAATAGTTTATAAAACACTTAAGTAATTTTGGTTACCTACATTTTATAAAATACATAAACATAAGTAAATGTGTTGGGTAAAACCCATGACCCAAGACCCATACCCAATGTCTAGATACATTGTACCTTGGTGGGCACTCAAGTCCAGGACCCATGACCCATGACCCATGATCCATGACCCATAACCCATGGGTAAAGAGGAGCGTCCCACGGATCCCTCAAATTGCCCATGGATCCCTTGGAATTACAAGGGCCGGATCCCTCCAGAAGGGATCCTTGGGACAGAAACATAGTTTGGTATTTTTGCCTATAAATAGCAAGCCACTTCTCACCATATTTTCACACCTTTGCACATAGTTTCTCTCCACCATTTCTAGCATATTTAGATCATTAGGAAACATGTAAACCACCCTCATCTCATATGATCATAATGCTTCTAACTTTCATTTGTTGTAAGCATACTCCCGAAGTGATCCTCCAAAGCAAGCCTAGAGATCTTGCATCCTTACCTACTGAAGTGATCACCCATCACAAGCATACAAGCACATGAAGATCTTCTACAACAAGCTTGGGAAACTTGTCATCTTCATTCATAGAAGACTAACTACATCATGCTTTTTGTTCTTGATGTTTAGTTTAGGATTTCATATCCATTAGACACATTGTCTTGGATATTGTCTAGTATCATATTCTTGTATCTATAACTAGATTAGATGGTTTATGTGTTTGTGCCATAAAACACAAGCTTTGTTATGTTGGGCCACAAAACATAACGGGTGTCATAGATGTGTCGTGTTGGTCGGGTAATGGTTCCTCCTTTGTAATGGAACCCGGTATCTAGCCTTGTACCGGATAAAGTGTAGACGATGTTGTGATAGGTTTGGTTCTACCTCGTGGAAGAACTCGGTGTTTAGCTTAGCACCGGAAAAAGTGTAAGCGGCGTTATGATAGGTTTGGTTCTACCTCGTGGAAGAACTCGGTGTTTAGCTTAGTACCGGAAAAAGTGTAAGCGACGTTGTGATAGGTTTGGTTCTACCTCGTGGCAGAACTCGATGTTTAGCTTAGTACCGGAAAAAGTGTAAGCGACGTTGTGTAAGGTTTTCTCCGCCAAGAATGGAGTTTGTTGATCTAGTGAAGTAACTCTCAAGTTGGATACTCGGGGAGTGGAGTAGGGCGAAGAGAAGATTCGTGACCGAACCACTATAAATCCTCGTGTCGGTTTGTTTATCCTTTTACTTATCGCTTTACTTTTATTCTTGCTCTATATTGTTGATTGTCTATGTGGTTGATGTTTATGTGTGTGATGCATACTTGGTCTTTCATATAGTCATAAACTATATTTAACTCTTTACATATTATGACATGCTTGATCAAGAAAAACAAACCGGACTAGTAATAGTGAAACTTGATTTATAATGAACCATTAATCTTGCAGAATCTTATGTGATATTAAGGGGTTGGCCTTACATGCCGTAATGCGTTAAATGCATCCTCCCGTCGAGATTAGCAAATGCGATGGTTTATATTATATTTGATACAAAAGTTTTAAGTTTGAAACGGAAACGTATTCACCCCCCCCCCCTCTACGTTTTCACACTTTGAGAGATTTTTCAAGAAAAATGGTTTTATGGCAACATAGGATAGTCATGGAGTTATAAGGTGACTAAGGATAGGAAAATTCGTCCTATGATCTGCCAGAGCTGAAGGGATCTACCCAAGGACAATACCCATAGTTAGTATTAGAAGTCCTTAGGTAAGATTGAAAAAAGGAGTAATGTGAGAAAGGAGAAAGAATGGGTTGAAGAATTAAAAAGAAATGTAATAAAAAAAGGTGAAAAGAAATAGCCCTCCATAATCAACCTTAGTGCAGAAACCGGGTTCAATTCATCTGCTACTGGTTGTTACTTAGATAACGCTGGTATTGAAGACAAAGATGTCATGGACCCAGTGACGCACTACACCTAACCTTCTAGCCACTCAATTCCTCTTAAAAGGATTTGTTTCATTCTCACTGGAAACCCTACATAATCTATCGACTTTCTCTTAGAGATAGTTGGTATTGAATAAGGAGACCCTCTCCCTAGTCTCCGCTTAGGAAAACCAAAATGCACTAATCGAGTCTAGAGACACGAGATTCATTAAAAAGATCTCTTAGGAACACTCAATATTTCATCATTTGTTGTTCTACAATAAGAACACAAGTGATATATTCTAGAGTCATACGCAGATCTTAGCAATCTGCCAGAACATTTATGAGAGGATTTACAATTGTGATCCTTAGTGATTGAATGGAAACTCCTGCTAGGGTCAACATCAAACAGCCCTGACAGCAGGTCACTTTGGTAATTCTTTATGGATTACGCTTAGTGTGTCTCAAACGGTCTATAGTCATGAAGTGATGCTTCGTTGTACTTCAGCGACTCACCTGAACTGTAGATGTACTTCGGTATATCGTGTTAGCCTACTTGAGGGCCTCCAGTTCAAGAATAGCCTTTGTTAGAATTAGAGTTGTGTTTTCACACTATGTTGTTAACACCCTCGACATTCAAACTTGTAAGTGCTGGAAATCCCGCTAAGGAGATTCCTTTCGTGAATCGAATCCTGAAGATGTGGGTCATTACTTGAACTCATTCAATGTAATGCCAACTGTCCCTCCATGGGATTCGGATGGCTGATGTGCCCGACCAAGGTGAATGGAATCAAGACATTCATCAGTAAAACAATCGTAGCGGTCAATTCTTTAAGAAAAGTCCACAATGATCGATTGGTGTTTTCAACTAACATAATCATGCAGGTACTGATGCTTGTTCCTTGGAGGAAAGACCGCACCATCTTCCCATGCTCATACCAACATCACAACACATGAAAGTTCTCATCAATATCAAAGGCAAAAAAAGTTAAATATGACTCTTCATCAATATCAAAGAATCTACAAAGTTCAAAGACTAGAGAACTTCACATCATTGCAATTTCAAAGTCAAAAGAAGTGTGAGCATGGTGGAGAAATACGTGGAGACACCTATTCCAAAGAAGGTGACGAAAGGCAGACAACTCCATTAACTGATCACAAAGCATGAAGGAACAAAGAATTAAGACTATGTCAACACACAAAGTTCAAGCTCGAGAAAAGTACAGATCTTACCAAGTGGAGCATCTTTGAATGACCACCCCTTAGGGGAGATTGTTAACCTTAATAATAATTAATAGATGTGATGGTCATTCATATTTAGGAACTTTGTAATGTGTGTTAGATATTGTACTAAAATAGTCGACGGGCTCGTGGATTGGGCTAAGCTAAATGGGTATTAGTTAAGTTAAGCTAGCCTTTTATAAGTTTATGTAATCTAAGCCCAATCCATATCCAAACGAAGCCCATTAGAGCGTTTTGTATGAGAGTATAAATACCCCTCAAATGTGTCATTTGAGGGGTGTGCTTGAGTGTGTAAGTGTGTGTTTTTCTTTGTGGTATAACAAGTTCTCTTCATCTTTATTTCTCTCTACACATACGAATCATACATATCTTAAGTCACCACCTTGCTTCATCTTTACGCATAACGTGTTTGTGTTTTATGTGTTATATTGTGTGGTAAGCTTGTGTATCGTGATAAGTTTGATAAAAACAAGGTCCTACATTATGTGTCGGTGAACTCTATAATAGAGTCAAGAGATGCAATGTTTGATGAAGAACGGTTTACGTCTATACCAATACCAAGAGGTATGATTTAGCCATCTTCGAGTAAGATAGTTGAAGATGATGTTGAAGGTACTGATGATCTACCTGGTCCATGTGTTCCTAGTAAAAGCACTAGGACAAGAAAAGCTAAGTCTTTTGGGTCTGATTTTCAACTTTATTTAGTTGAAGGAACAAGAGATACGACTTTATCTCAACGTAAATATTGCTTCATTATTGAGGAGGATCCAAGGACTTTTGAGTGAAGCAATGGCTTCTAGGGATGTTGCTTTTTGGAAAGAAGCAATTCAAAGTGAGATTGATTCCATCATGCAAAATGATACTTGGGAAGTAACTGATTTGCCTCATGGATGCAAAACATTAGGAAGTAAATGGATCCTTAAAAGGAAGATCAAAGTGGATGGAAGCATAGATAAGTATAAAGCCAGATTGGTTATCCAAGGCTTTAGACAAAAGGAGGGAATTGACTTCTTTGATACTTATGCTCCTGTTGCTAGAATTTCCACTATTAGATTGTTGTTAGCTCTTGCAGCTATACATGATCTAGTTATTCACCAAATGAATGTGAAAACTGCATTCTTAAATGGTTATTTGGATGAGGAAATTTACATGAAACAACCTGAAAAGTTTGTGATGCCTGGACATGAAAACAAGGTATGTAAATTGAAGAAATCATTATATGGTCTGAAACAAGCACCAAAACAATGGCATCAAAAGTTTGATGATGTGGTCTTGTCTAATGGTTTTTCTTTAAACCAAGCTGACAAGTGTGTGTATAGCAAATTTGATGCTTCTGTTAAAGGAGTGAAATCACATTATATTGAGAAGATACTTGAAAAGTTTAACTATGCTAATTGTTCTCCTGTTTATACTCATGTAGATCCTACTGTGAAGTTTCGACCTAATAAAGGAACTCCAATGTCTCAGCTAGAATACTCTAGAGCTATTGGATGTCTTATGTATGCCATGATTAGCACTAGACCAGATATAACTTTTGATGTAGGAAAGCTTAGTAGGTACACTAGCAATCCTAGTGCTCTACATTGGCAAGATCTGGGTCGAGTATTTCAGTATTTGAAAGGAACCATGGATTGTGGTTTGACTTATAGTGGTTATCCTTCTGTTATAGAAGGTTATTCCGATGCCAGTTGGATTAATAACATGGAGGATCACTCATCTACGAGTGGTTGGGTATTCCTTCTTGGAGGAGGTGCTATTTCTTGGGCTTCAAAGAAACAGACTTGTATTATAAACTCAACTATGGAGTCTGAATTTGTTGCTTTAGCTGCAGCTGGTAATGAAGTTGAGTGGCTGAGGAATTTGGTTTATGAAATTCCTTTGTGGCCTAAACCGATATCTACCATTTCTATCAGATGTGATAGTGCTGCTACCGTGGCTAGGGCTTATAGTCAAGTGTATAATGGTAAGTCTAGACACTTAGGTGTTAGACATAGCATAATTCGTGAGCTTTTCATGAATGGTGTGATATCTGTGGAGTTGGTAAGAACTCAATTGAATCTAGCCGACCATTTAACCAAAGGGTTAGCAAGAGATCTCGTACGCAAGGCGGCTATTGGGATGGGTTTAAAGTCCACCTAATTAAATCCTTGTATCAAGATACCCAATTCTCATCTAACGTAATGTTAAATGCTGAAGTCAATGAGGAAAGCTTGATATCTTTTGATTGGAACACATAATTACATCATCCCACGGTATGTGTTCAGAACTGCAAGATAAAGGAGGTTGAAATTATATTTTTTAATGGTTTTTTTGACAAATTGCATGTGCAGGTGCAAGAGTAAAGAACCACCTATATAAGCATGAAGTTTAGCTGCTTCAAGAAGCTTGGGACTTGGCTTTGATATGCTTATTGAAGGATAGGACAGTAGCTAGTAAAACATAGTGTCAAGTAGAACATGTGAATGTGTAAACTGTTGTGTATATTATCTTCATGTATTCACTATGAATAGAAAGAGTTCAATCCTTTAGTGACACTCTTATATTCGAATATTTGGAATGCTAATGTACTAATGAGAAATTCAATCGTCTTGACATTTCATTTATGCATCAGTTTGTTGTTTGTTTATGAGTTTGTTTTAAGTTAATCAAGATTACACTTAAATGGGGGGAGGATTGTTGGTGATTTTGCATCACCGATATTATTTAAGTGTAATGGATTGACTTAGTTGACCAATGTGTAATTGTGATAAATGTTCAACAAGTTTGGGTTGTGCGGAGTGCTCACTTGTATAACGTTATTATGATTATTATTCGGGGGCGAAGCCCCAAACACGGGGGTCCGGGGGCAGCGCCCCTGGTATAAAGTGCTATGTTAAAAACGCAGTAGAAAATAAAATTTTCGGCATTTTAACCCTTAAATTTAACTGATTTGGCGGGTAATATAACTGCTATAGCACTTATAACCGACAATCAGTTTTTGGTCATATATTCGAGTTCTGGTTCTGTTCATAACACGCAAAAACATTTTTACGTTTCAAAATCTGAGTTTTATCCGTTTTAAGATTTTTGTAGAACCATCGAAATACTTCAATCCGAAAGTGTTTACACGACTCTCAGATTACTGTGATCCAAATTTCCTAACATAACATGCGTATAACGCACCAAGCGGTGCAGTTTGGCGTCGTTATAGGTACCCATGTTTGTCTATAACATGCGTATAAGTGAGTGCATCGTGCACTCTTATTACTAACTAATACAACGTCCAACTTTTAAATAACTAACGACCTTTTTTTTTGGTGTCGCTCCATCATGCATACACCTTGCTATTATAGTATTATACTAGTACTAATTTGTTGTGATGATACTGTATATTGTGTGATTTTTTCTTTCTTTTTGAAAAAATCTTAAAAACATACGATTCCACTGAAGCACGTTGAGATGTTATTAATTATTAATTAACCATCGAGACGATAAATGAATAGCCATCTTTATTGTGGCACCTAACATTTCTTTCTAAACTCACCATTTTCGTTCAACACTAATGCACAATTTAACCGTTCCAGTTAGGCTAATCACTGTAAGGTTACAAAGACGAAGCTTCTGTATCGCAAAAACATGTACCATCGTCACAATAGGAATCTTCACTCTCGCAAAGTTCCTTGCAATCAGGATCACATTCGGACAAAATGCTTTCGATATCTGTTGGTGACGTTGAAGGAGATGCCATTAGTCTTTCAGGATCACAAATACATGTGTTATCATCGACACAGTAGGCATCTTCACTTTGGCAAAAGTCGGTGCAATAATTATGTCCACCTTCGCTGCATTTTGAAAAAGGAAGTCCTTGATGTTTTGAAGATGAGAACGGCCATGCTGCAAAATAAATTCATTCCTCATATTACTTAAACTTGTACATTAGAGATAGAAATGTAAATGATGAAAGATTGATAATTACCTGAGGAAGTAACCAATAAAATGGTCAGTAAAATTAGTGTTTTGAATGTGTTGAAATGAAGGTAGTCCATGATGGTCAAGTATATTTGTTACGTTTAATTAAACACACATTGACTATAGCTAGCTAGCAGTGTTATTTATAAGAAAAGAAATGTTGTAACCTAAGTACAGTTATAAGAATGAAATGCATTAGTGTTTATGGAACCATATTTATTAACTTCGTATTGTAACATAAGTACAGTTAAGACCGATTGCAACTTCCACGCCTAAAAGGGTCGAGCTTTTTAATAAATTTCTTATTAGCCTCGTTTGTACATGATCTGAAAGCATGAAAGGGAATCTTCAATATGCTAAAAAAAACTCTACAAATTGGACCTGGATGATATCATGGGCCTGAAGTTTGATAATGGGTACATATTTACGGCAGAGGTGCACAAATTAACCGATTTTGAACCAAACCGGAAAAAACCGAAACCGGTTTTTTTAAAACCGGTTTTAATATAATCGAATCGGTGGTTTGAAAACCGGTTGCATGTTTAGATGTCAACGGGTTTGAAAACCGATTTAAACCGAACTGGTTTGGTCTCAAAACCGGTTTAAACCAAACCGCTTTGAGTCAAATTTGGTTTTTGACCGTTTGACTAAAACCAAAACCGATTTAAAACCGGTTCAGTTTTGAATTTTAACCGATTTGTGCACCTCTAATTTACGGTACACTATTTGAGAAAACTTATAGACCAAAAATAGTTAAAAATGAAAATCTCAAGAAGTAATTATTATCTTATCCGGCTGGTATGAATATTTCTTGTTATATACAAACCTTGATTGACACATTCCATTCCGCTTATGACCTCTATCCGGTTTTATCAATTTTTGCAACTACTTGTTGGTTTATATGGCGATCTCGTAATTGCTTTGTTTTTGATAATATGTTTCTCTCCCCACCTAATACGTTAGCTTCGATTAATGCTCAACTTTGCGAGTTTGATCACTTTGTTTCCTCTCAATCAATACCATTCCCTAGTAATCTTGATTCCAGCTCACATTCTTCTCCTTGGTGGATTCCCATCTACAGATGTATGGTGAAGCTAAACTGTGATGCCGCATTCAAACTTTCTAAGTCTGCTTTTGGTATTGTGGTTCGCGATTCCACTGGTTCTCTTCGTTATGTCCACGGTGATTTAAGTTGTGTCGTGTCTCCCCTCCATGCCGAGGTCATTGTGGTGCATTCTGCTTGCTCGCTTGTATCTAATCACGGGTGGCTAAATCTATCTCCTTATCATCTTCAGAAGCATACCCACCATGGAGATTTAAAGCTCTTATTGATGACATTCGCTTATGGGCAAAGAATATGCGAATTTCATTTTCTTGGGTTAAGCGTGAGCAAAATAAAGTAGCACACTCGGTTACTTCTCACGCGTTTTGTTCGACTTCTGGATTTAATTGGAATAGTTCTTTTCCTCGTGAAATTACCTCGCTTGCGAGGAGTGATTTGTATGTTCCTTAGTTTTGTCTAATAATTCAAAAAAAAGTACAAGGCCTAACACTAGAACAAAAAGTGGATTTGGCTACACCGAATATGTGTGACGATATACATATTGTCACACATGATTTTTCGGCCATGTGTGACTAAAGGTCGCGCGACCATAGGTACTATATGGTCACGTGTTTGACTTTTTTTTAGTCTCTATTGCAAAAGAGTAACCAAAACCGTAACATGTGTGACTAATTAGGTACAAATTTTGTTGGATTAATCCGTACTAGTGACCATAAACACTGTATAGTCACACAAAGCATGTTTCTTTTGGGTATTTAGCCACATACAATTAAGCATAAAGTGGCCAAAAGTGTTAATAAGTGTGACCATATGTTGTTTAAGGTGAAGAAATATGTCTTTTGTGTGACTATTGATCATCCAATGGCCACTTGAATTTTATGTTTGTGTGGCCTTTTGTAACATTTAGTCACACAAAGCATGTTTGTTTTGTGTATTTAGTCACATACAATTAATCATAAAGTGGCCAAAAATATTAATAAGTGTGACCATATGGTGTTAAAGTGAAGAAATGTGTATTTTGTGTGACTATTGATCATCCAATGGCCACATTAAATTTATGTTTGTGTGGCCTTTTCTAACATTTAGTCACACAAAGAATGTTTGTTTTGGGTATTTAGTCACATACAATTAATCATAAAGTGGCTAAAAGTGTTAATAAGTGTGACCATATGATGTTTAAAGTGAAGAAACGTGTATTTTGTGTGACTATTGATCATCCAATGGCCACTTGAATTTTATGTTTGTGTGGCCTTTTCTAACATTTAGTCACACAAAGCATGTTTGTTTTGGGTATTTAGTCACATACAATTAACCATAAAGTGGCTAAAAGTGTTAATAAGTGTGACCATATGGTGTTTTAAGTGAAGAAATTTGTGTTTTGTGTGACTATTGATCATCCAATGGCCACTTAAATTTTATGTTTGCGTGGCCTTTTCTAACATTAGTCACACAAAGCATGTTTCTTTTGGGTATTTAGTCACATACAATTAATCATAAAGTTGCCAAAAGTGTTAATAAGTGTGACCATATGGTGTTTACAGTGAAGAAATGTGTGTTTTGTGTGACTATTGATCATCCAATGGCCCACATGAATTTTATGTTTGTGTGGCATTTTCTAACATTTAGTCACACAAAGCATGTTTGTTTTGTGTATTTAGTCACATACAATTAAGCATAAACTAGCCAAAAGTGTGAATAAGTGTGACCATATGGTGTTTTAAGTGAAGAAATGTGTGTTTTGTGTGACTATTGATCATCCAATGGCCACATTAATTTATGTTTGTGTGGCCTTTCTAACATTTAGTCACACAAAGAATGTTTGTTTTGGGTATTTAGTCACATACAATTAATCATAAGGTGGCTAAAAGTGTTAATAACTGTGACCATATGGTGTTTAAAGTGAAGAAACGTGTATTTTCAGTGACTATTGATCATCCAATGGCCACATGAATTTTATGTGTGTGTGGCCTTTTCTAACATTTAGTCACACAAAGCATGTTTGTTTTGGGTATTTAGTCACATACAATTAACCATAAAGTGGCCAAAGTGTTAATAAGTGTGACCATATGGTGTTTTAAGTGAAGAAATGTGTGTTTTGTGTGACTATTGCTCATCCAATGGCCACATGAATTTTATGTTTGTGTGGCCTTTTCTAACATTTAGTCACACAAAGCATGTTTGTTTTGTGTATTTAGTCACATACAATTAAGCATAAAGTGGCCAAAAGTGTTAATAAGTGTGACCATATGGTGTGTAAAGTGAAGAAATGTGTGTTTTGTGTGACTATTGATCATCCAATGACCACTTGAATTTTATGTTTGTGTGTCCTTTTCTAACATTTAGTCACACATCGAATTAAGCAAACTGTGACAAAAAAGTGTTAATAATTGTGACTATATGAATCTTTTAGTCACATATAAGAAATCAATATATATCAAAACAAATTCAAATATATATATATATATATATATATATATATATATATATATATATATATATATATATATATATATATATATATATAGGGTAGGGTTAAAATGAAAAGTTTCTTATAATGAAAAGAATGAGAAGGCATGTGGAGGTGACATGTGTCACCTTTGCCACATAGCCATGCCATGTGTCACCCCCACCCCCCCCCCCCTCGGAAATTTTTTTTTTCCGGCCAAAATAATTCCCGCCAAAAAATTCCTGCCAAAATTTACTACTGCATCACAATTATAATTGTGATGCAATAACTTATAACCTTAATGTACTAAAATCGTGATTATGATGCAGTAAATTTATAACCGTGATGAAGTAACTTATAACCTTAATGCACTAATAAGTTTTGGTGCATCTTTATTATAAGTTACTGCATCATTCCACAAAAGGTGTAGATTGGCGGGAACACCCTGACCCCGGGTGCCTTTTGGCACCAGCCATTGTCCACCCCACAAGGAATAGCTCCGGCAACTCTCCTGGCCTAGTGGGTCACCAACTGGAGTGAGCACGAGCCAAGACTCGGACCCCTAAGCTCTTATTCCACAAATTCTCTCCAGTGTGCCCACAGGTTTTGCGGAGGTGGGTACCTATATGAAGCAAATGCCAAGGATGGGACTTGAACTTGGGTCAATTGACTCAAGCACAAGTGCTCCAACCATTGTACTAATGCTCCATTGGTAAGTTACTGCATCATAGTTAATAGTTCAGTGCATCAACTATG
>BPTQ01000003.1:156388669-156415751 GCA_019973895.1 Chrysanthemum seticuspe | reverse complement strand
ACGTAAATTCCAATATTGGAACTAAAATCACGTAGTATCAACTACGTGACTTGATAATTGATACTACGTCATCCGGGTGTGCCTTTTGGCACCAGCCATTGTCCACCCCACAAGGAATAGCTCCGGCAACTCTCCTGGCCTAGTGGGTCACCAACTGGAGTGAGCACGAGCCAAGACTCGGACCCCTAAGCTCTTATTCCACAAATTCTCTCCAGTGTGCCCACAGGTTTTGCGGAGGTGGGTACCTATATGAAGCAAATGCCAAGGATGGGACTTGAACTTGGGTCAATTGACTCAAGCACAAGTGCTCCAACCATTGTACTAATGCTCCATTGGTAAGTTACTGCATCATAGTTAATAGTTCAGTGCATCAACTATGATGCACTAAAATCAAGGTTATAACCTTAAATGCACTAAAATAATGATTGTGATGCATTAACTTTATAACTGTAATGCAGTAATTTATAACCTTAATGCACTAAAATCATAATTGTAACGCAGTAACTTATAACCTTAATGCACTAATAAGTTTTGGTGCATCTTTATTATAAGTTACTGCATCATAGTTAATAGTGCATCAACTATGATGCACTAAAATCAAGGTTATAACATTAATGCACTAAAATTATGATTGTGATGCAGTAACTTTATAACTGTGATGCAGTAATTTATAACCTTGATGCACTAAATTCATAATTGTGATGCAGTAAAAAAATTTGGCGGAAAAAAAAAATTTGCCAAAAAAAAAATTTTGTTTTGCGGGAAATTTGTTTTTTCGGGGGGTGGGGGCGGGGGGGTGGGGTAAGGTGATGTGGCATGATGATGTGGCAAAGGTGACACATGTCACCTCCACATGCCTTCTCATTTTTTTCATTATAATAAACTTTTCATAATAACCGAAACCTATATATATATATATATATATATATATATATATATATATATATATATATATATATGTATATATATATTCAAAATATATTCAAATACAATAAAATTGGAATTTATATAAAATTGTAATGTCGTACATAATAAAATTCTAAATAATTTAACGACTTCTGACTCTTGATCTTCTTGGCTTCCTTTTGCATGGGATCACTAGAGACGTAGCGCTTCGTTTGTAATTTAGGTGCAGTTCTGTTCTCACCAATCAGTTTTATGGTACTTGGTAGTGTTACCTGTAGGAAACAAAAGCCGGGTGTATCAAACACTTAATTAAATATAAAGAATGATATATGTAGGTTTATAAAACACATGCATGTATGTACCTTTTCATCGAAAACCTCTTGATCCTTTGGCCATGCATAAAAACCACCTACTGCATCCTTAACTGTTTTGAGACCGTTACTTCCTACATCCGGTATGCATGTTGCATCCACTAAAGATTTTTCAATAGACACTCTGTAGCAATCCTTTGGGAGTGGTTTCTTATGAAGCATTTGTTTTCCATCAGTTTTGTACACGGTACCCTCCGCAATAATAGTTGATTTCTTTAAGTGCCACAGTCTGCACTTAATTACCTAAAAAGATAATTTGTTGCATGTATATATGTATCAGTAATTAATTAAACTAAAGAACATATGAAAATGTTTAAATACATACTTGTGGTAGTACTGTTAATGGAGACTCCTGTTCTTGTGATCCGGAAAGTTAACGTGAAGAATCCTTTCCTTTTGATCTAGTCGTTTTATTAGATGCGACAGATTTAACAGTTTCCTATATATATAATACACGGTAAATAATGCATGTATGTAGAATTCAAAAATCCCAGGGGGATGCTTTATTACTTACACTTATTTCCATTTCCTTTTCCAAAGTTGCAAGTCCATTAGACTTCTCAATGCTCGCAATTTTCTCACGTCCAGCAACACGTGTTCCGGCATCCTCATCAGCACTGCTATTTATAAGATTAATGTTCACCGGAGACACCTGAAATATAAATTGTTTAAGAAGACTGCAGCAGTATTTAAAAGGGTAAAAAAAAAGATGGAATGTTACTTTCTTATGTCTTACTTCCGTTTGTGTCAATTGAGTTGAACTTAACTGCAACTATCCCCTTTGTGCAGCCAATTGTTTCATCAAATCCTGTATTACCGCCTCTTTTTCTTGACGTTGGCGCCTCTCATTATCAAGTTCACTTTGAAGTGACACCACTCTTTCATCAGATGCTTGTCTGATTCGAGGCAGATCAAAATACCTCTTGTAGGTTACTCCACCTCCCACTCCTCTCGCATATCCTCCCTTTTCCTTACCTAATACAAATGTCATGGCATCAGTGCCATGATCAACCTTCAAGGTTCCTTGTTTGATCTTCTCATCCGTCTCTTTCTGCACACACAATATGGGAAATAGGTTATTTAATTCTACCAGTATTAACTTATAAATAACAGTATTAACTTATAACTAACAGTATTAACTTATAACTAACAGTTTTAACTAATACACTATTAGTTTTAACTAATACACTATCAGTATTAACTTATAACTAACAATAAACATAATCATAAAACGAGTCAAACTTACAATTTTTTGTCCAACTGTTCTGATATCATCATCGTGAAATTCTCCGTCTTTATTCACCCTTCCTTTCAACCACAGCGTACCACGCGGTGGTTCTTCATCTGGTTCAATTTCTTTATTCTCGATCTTATAAACATCAAATACATACACTTGTAAGATAAACCAATATAAACGAAAGTATGATGCTATTAAATGCAAATGTTTAATGTTTAATGTTACCATTTTATCTATCACACGGGCGTATCCACCTCGTCCCATTGTATGCTGATAAACAGACTTGGAACGCGCCACTTTAGATGCAGCTGATTTCACCTTGCAACACAAAATAAAAAAGGTGTTTAGATGTAGTAATGTTGATAGTATACAACTAATATATATGGAAACATCAAATGTGACAGATATTTGAACTTGAATAAAAATGAATAATTAACACCTTGTATTCCTCGGTGGCCCTGTAGTTTACAAAATTTACCTAATCTTCGGCTTTTATAATTGCACTATACTTCGCCGGGACTTCATTAAGTTTTGAAAGGGTATTTTGGTTGGGCAATATGTAGTTTTCGGTCAATTTCCTTCTGAAATTCCTTAGAAGTTGACCAAGACGATTCATTATCAGCTTTCTGACTGTCAAGTCAACATCAAATATCGCTGCAAAGATTAACACAATGTTGTTAATTAGTTGCATATAATGTAAATGCAGAGATAAACTTATTAACACCTTGTACCTACGACAGCCAAGCCACTACTAGTTAAAAAAAGGTATATGTGTACCGTGATTTCGTCCCACATTTTATCTCTTGCTTCTGAATCAACCTTCCTCCAGGATAGAATCCTGACACCTATATGCTCACGAACCAAATCACCCAAAAAACTCGAAAACAATGCCCTGTTTTTTCCTGATATCCTATTCAGTGCATCGAAGGTTACACTGACCTTTATTCCGTCGGTTTTTCCATAATCCCTGCGAAACTTAGCTAACCTAGTTATGCCCCTCTTAACAACATTCGCATTTGAATGGTTGTTTTCAGCATCCTCACCCTCATCTGAATACGCCTCTGATTCATATCCAAATGAGTTATCATTTTCACGATCAGAATAAACCAAATCATCCTGACAATTGGTTTGAGTTGCCATGATTCGTCAGAAGTAATGTGTTAAAGAAAATTAGCAAACTTAATTGGTAAATAATGGTGTAAAAATTGAAGTTCTGGTTATTTTGCTTGAGTCCTGATTTATTGGAGTAAAATTAGGGCTCATTATGGGGCAGTTTTTCAATTAAGGAAACCTTAATTTCCTAAGTACTTTTAAAAATTTTGGCTGAAATTTGGCTCCAAATTTGATAATTTTAAAATGTGGCTCCAAATAGAATTTAAATATTTCATTTTTGGCTGCATTTTGAAACCAACACACCCATGACAGAAATGGTTCTTACCCACAGTCCCAAACACCCATATAACTTCAAACCAGCTGTATCAAAGACACATATAACTGCAGGTACACTAAAATCTCACCACATGGCGCATACAAATGAAGAAACAAAATAAAAAAATGGAATTAAAGCAACTAATTAAGCAACTATAACTAATAAGCAGTCCCAGATAAATAAGTAAGCACAAAAATAATCAAATCCAACCAAGGACTGCTGACACAACAAACAGCCCTGAGACCTTACTTTAAGCCTATAAATAAGCTATTTATAAGCACTTAAATAAGCTCTAACATCCTCCAACAGTAAAAAAAATCAAGAAATCATGTAAATGCAATTAGCTTAAAGCAAAAACAACAACAAAAACACCCTAAAAATTGACAACAACCTAAAAAATGAACAACCTAAGCAAAGCACTTATGAACCGCATATCCATGGCTCAACATTGAACACGACACATGGGATGCACCACGATGAAATTAAACACCACAACCAATTCCTAAATGCAAAACAACATTAAAAAAAAGATGAAACAAACTAGCGAGCGCATCCCATTCCATTCCATTGGATAAACCATCAAAAGATCCATACATGTTTCATTGTTAATATATCTACAAACCATAATATTAAACCAAGACATTAGACATTATAAACAGATGAAACTAGAGCAAAAGAAACCATCCTTTTACATAGCGAGCAACCCTTCAACCATTCATCGACTTAATTTGTTCTTCCTTGGTCTCGATATCCTCCTCAGCTTGAGTAATGAGATCATTCAACCCCTGCAATTTAGTCCTCGCAGCCTCCAGGTCATGCCTAAGATCCATCAATTTGTCAAAATGTTCATCCCCATCTCCAAGAGCTACCATCTCAGCAATTAAAGCATTAAACTGAGCAATCTCATTCTTTACTGTGGTGGCCTCTTCGCGCATCCGGTTTATAAAGCCACGGAGACTGGAAATTTGTTGAGCCTTGAAGAAACTCATGTAACCATCAACAGATGTCTCCCCGCTAAACTCAATTAGGTCATCAATAACACGCTTAGCCAAATGGTTTTGTGGTTATGGTGCTGCCATTGATAATGAAATTGGGTCAAATATGATATTATTGAAAGATTGATAAGAAAGGTTGAAGAAGAGTTGTGGGGATAGTGTGATAGAGAAGATACTTGTAACTCCTTATGAATTCAAACTATAAAGACCTAAACTTTAAAACCGCAAAACAAGTCCTCCTTTTAAACTATCACTATAAATTAGGGGTGTTTATCCGTTCGGTTATCGGGTTATTTGGTTTCGTTAAATCGGTTATTTTTTTATTCGGTTCAACACGAAAACCGAACTGAACCGAACTAGAATTTAACCGAAGCCAGCCGAAAACCGAATATGAATTCACTTCGCTTCTTGGGTTGACCCGAAAAGTCTTAAAAACAGATAAAACGGAAAAAAATGGACTAACGCAGACGAGAACGTGTAAGAATGTAAGATAACGTATGGAACGTAAGAAAATGTACATTAATATGTAAAACATATGAAAGCGTATGAAAACGGACGAAGACGTCTAAAATATATGAAAACGGCTAGAAACGGACGAAAACGGTCAAAAACTTATACAAACGGACTAAAACATGAAAAAACCAGCGACAAAGTGTAAACACGGACGAAAACGTGTAAACAAAAACGAAAACGTATAAAAACGTATGAAAATGTGTAAAAGTGTAAAAACGTACAAAAACGGACGAAAACATATGAAAAGAGACGAAAACGTGTAAAAACGTACAAAAACGGAAGAAAACATTGTAAAAAACTAAGAAAATGTATGAACACGGACGAAAACGTATAGGACCGACTAAAACGGACGAAAACGCACAAGGGTTGTGTTACCGTGCCCAACATATCTAACGCAATCCTAAACACAGTTTCACACAGTGTTTTGAGTAAGACACGTGAGTTAATGATTTTATGTCATCCTGAAATGTCAAAATTAACGTGCCCACCCTTAATAACTTTTATACAGTTCATATAACCTTCACACTATAAATATACACCTACCAAGCCGGTGCAACCCATTCATGACCGGTGATAATGGCTAGTTCACATGGTGGGTAGGGTATTACGTTATCACTGGTCACATTCATTAATGGGTATTTGACATAATATGGGTCAAAAGCATTGGGTTATAGTTGCTTAGAGTGTCATGTTACGATATGATTCAATCAATAGCATATATAATATTATATTACGAAAAACCCGACCAAATGGTCAATTTGCTGGCTACCAGAGAATGAAAATCCCAATTTGGTAAAAGAAAGTCAAAACACAATATTTTCCAGAAATATGAGATATTCCCAGGTCGTTTTAAGTCCCAACGGAGTGTGAATGGAAATTCGCGTTCGGTTCGAGATCGGGTGATAAAGAGTAATGAAAGATATTTGGATTTTGTGAATAAATTTATGAAACATAAACTAAAAAAAAAAAAAAAAAAAAAAAAAAAAAAATGTTAGATCAAGTGGTTAACACTCTTGCCTCTGGAGAAAGAGGTCAAGGGTTCGATCCTTACCCCTTGCAAGGCCGGAGGTCTTTTTCTACCTTTGGTAGAACCGGAAGCAGCCTCTCAAGGGTTCGATCCTCGCCCCTTGCAAGGCCGGAGGTCCTTTTCAACCTTTGGTAGAACCGGAAGCAGCCTCTCTACCTTAGGTAGGGGTAAGGCTGTCTACGTCTCAACCTCCCCCATACACCGTGGAAGACGGTATTGGGACCCATAACCCGTGGAAGAAGGTACTGGGAATTACTTTACTTTTTTTTTAAAACTAAAAATAACTAAATAAGCAAATAAATCAACTAACAAAAGTCGAAATAACCTAAAATGCACTTAATCCTAAAAATACCAAATATTGTAAATTTAAGCATAAAATTTAAAATTATTTTTTAAAAGTCCTAAATACTTAAACACACACACACACACACATATATATATATATATATATATATATATATATATATATATATATATATATATATATATATATATATATATATATATATATATATATATATATATATATATTAAATTGTATTTTTTAGAATTTTATTTTATTTATTATGAATAAAAAACCTTTTTAAACTAATTAAATGAAAAAAATCATTAAATCATAAGAGAAAAACATTTTTAAACTAATATGAAAACTTTTCAAAAATTTAAGCAAACTTAAAATTCCCCCACAAATTAAATTTATTCCCCCCAAAGTTTGCATTAAGGCCATTCCAAACTAATTGCAAAAATTAACTCCTCCTCCTCCTCCTCTTGTACCGCCACACCTCCCTCTCATCTCACCACAAATCCCGTCACCACCACAACTCTCCCGTCATAGACCCACCAGTCCCGTCACCACTGGTAAGTATTGTTATCTTCCTTTTGTACACGTCGTTCTAACACATAAAATAACCCTGTTAAGCCTATTAGCTAATTGAACATTTGTTTCGAGATATCCTCTTGTAAATTATGTCATTTTCTTGTTAAATTTAGATAGTTAATTGGTAAAAAAAATTTAAGAAACCCTGTTAAGCCTATTACCACATGAACATGGAACCATAATTTAGCTAGTTACTTTCTTATTTTTTCTTGACCCAAACATCCCTTTAGGAACTGTTTCTTTAGACTTTATTCAATTCTTAGCATAATTCAATACCACATTCATTCTTTGAGCTATCCTCATTACTTGGAATGTCTTTTTTAACTTTTAAGATCATCAATTGAAGTTTGATGTTGTCTTGTATAATCTTCAATAACTTGGACTATCTTTTTAACATGCCTGCAGGGACTACATTTATAAACATTGCTGCTCGGATAAGTGGGACACATTTATAAACATGGACAAGTCTTGGATAGGAACTAATAGGACCAACAAATCTTATGTTGATGGAGTAGCAGCGTTTATTGATTATGCAGTACACAACTTGCGGAAGATGGGGAACATCGACCCACGAGTTAAGAAAAATGATCTTTCAATGCCATGTCCGTGTACAGATTGTTTAAACCACATAGAGCATAAAGTGGAGAAAGTGCAGTTCCATTTATTCAGCAATGGGTTTGATCTAAGCTACCTAAACTGGACTAAACATGGAGAGAAGGATGAGTCATCAATAAGTACCGAAACACCTGTTAACGCTACAATAGAGTTTGTTGACGACACGGATTTTGCTTCATATATTCCAACAGATGCCCCAGCAACAGTAGAAAGGGTTAATGCTACAAAAGATAATTTTGATGAGGATGATCTTGTCAAGTTTCAAAAATTATTATTAGACGCAGAGAAGTCTTTTTACGCAGGATGTCCTGACTTCACAAAGCTGTCCGCAATAGTTAAACTACTCAACTTGAAGGGTAAGTACGGATGTTCTGATAAGTTCTATACTTAATTACTAGGATTTTTAAAGAAGATTCTGCCTGCTGGTAAAGAAATGGTGGAAAAAACTTATCAAGCCAAAAAAAATTTGAAATTGATGGGATCAGGATACAAAAAGATACATGTATGTATCAACAACTGCCTTCTTTACTGGAAGGGTGGCAAGGATTTGACTGCGTGTCGAACTTGTGGGATATCAAGATGGAAGGTGGATAATAAGACACATAAAGTGTACGAAAACATTCCAGCAAAGGTAATGTGGTACTTTCCAATTATACCAAGACTGCAACGACTATTTAAGCTAGAAAGTATTTCAGAGGATTTAAGATGGCACGCGACACGGAGGATAACCGATGGTGTGTTACGTCACCCTCCAGATTCAAAGGCATGGCGTACCATAGATGAAAAATTCCCCGAAATTGCTGAAGATCCAAGAAATCTACGGCTTGGAATATCGGCTGATAGGGTTGACGTCAACTCAGGAAATAGGCATCACAGTGTATGGCTAGTTTTAACTGTCATATACAACCTTCCTCCATGGTTGTGTATGAAAAGAAAGTTTATCATGCTTTCGGTATTAATATCGGGATACCCGGGAAATGATATCGATGTTTTTTTAGAACCGCTTGTTGATGATCTGCAAACCTTATTCGATACAGGGGTTGATACATATGATGCATCCACAAAAGATAACTTTAATCTTCGTGCCGTTGTGTTATGGACAATAAATGATTACCCTGCACTTGGTACATTATGTGGTTGCTCGTACAGTTGATTCAAAGGTTGTGTAGTATGTGGGAAAGATACAAACTGTGTTAGACTTTCTGCCTCATCCAAGTAAAGTTATGTTGGTCACAGACGATATCTACCATATGACCATCCGTTCAGAAGGCAAAGGAAGGCATTTAATGGACAACAAGAATTTCTCCCGTCTCCAAACCCAATGACCGGGGAACAAATATACAACGAGGTACAACATATTGAAAATAAGTGGGGAAAAGGAAAACGAACAAACAATAATGCATCAGAAAACCAAGAAGATACGAGAGGCAGAGGTGGGAAGATTCAAAAGCAGAAAAGAAACATAACAGAAGTAGAGGGTAGTTCAAGCCAAGTAAACGGACAAAACGGTGCGTATTGGAAGAAATTCAACATTTGGTATCGAAAACTTAGGTATTGGAGGCATAATTCTGTTCCACATTGTATTGATTTTATGCATGTAGAAAATAATGTTGCTGAGAGTCTCGTCAGAACTTTGCTACATGTTCCAGGAAAGACGAAAGATGGACTGAATGCTCGATTGGATCTGGCTGAGTTGGGGGTAAAACAAGAGTTGTTTGCTATGCAAGAACAAGACAAAACAACACTACCTCTAGCAGGTTACACATTAACGAATGCTGAAAAAGATATTTTTTGTGAAACTTTACACAACATCAGGGTACCACAAGGCTATTGTTCAAATTTCTCTAGTTTGGTCAGCCTAAAGGATAGGAAGCTCATTGGCCTAAAATCACATGACTATCACATGCTAATGCAAGAGTTTCTGCCAATTGCAATACGTTCAATCATGCACCCACCCACACGATATGCTATTATCAGGTTTTGCTTTTTCTTTAAATCAATATGTTGCAAAGAAATAATATTGCAAGAACTAGATAATATGCAAGCAGAACTGGTAGTGACACTGTGCCTACTCGAGAAGTTCTTTCCTCCATCATTCTTTGATATTATGATACATTTGACTGTGCACCTAACTAGGGAGGTAAAATTATGCGATATACTTTCGGTGGATGTATCCATTCGAAAGATGTATAAAGGTTATTAAAGGACATGTACGGAACAGAAATAGACCAGAAGGATGCATTGCTGAGGAGACTATTGCAGAAGAAACAATAGAGTTTTTTAGCGAATATCATAAATCCATGAAAACTGTTGGTATCCCACCTGATAAACATGAAACAGATGAAAATGAGGAAGGAAAGCCATTGTCGGCCGGCAAATCAAGTGAAGTTTCTGCGGAACTCTTTCAGAAAGCACATTTGTATGTAATAAATAATACAGATGAAATTGTACCGTATATCGAGTAAGTCTTACTAACACATGTCTATTTCGTTACTGAAAATGATGTATCAAATATAATAATCAAACACATTGTTTCAGGCGACACAAGCAAGTTTTGAAAGCAGAAAACCCAGGTAAACGAATAGCATTTCTGGAGAATGAGCACAGCAAATCTTTTGCCAAGTGGTTACGCAAAGAAGTAATTAATCTTATGTTACTCAACATACCCTTTCTAAACCTTATTTCTCAGCTCATTTTGATTTGAAAATTGGTGTACTTATTCTTTTGAGCTAATATATACTTGTAATGAAATTCAGGTTGAGAGAGAGTTAGAAATCGACAAAGAAAGTGTATCAGAAACTGTAAGGTGGATATCCTATGGACCACGCGCCACCGTAGTGAAATACGATGCATATCACATCAATGGGTATACTTTTCGTACGAAAGATCATGAAGGAAAAGTTTACCAGAACAGTGGGGTTAGTGTTGAGGCATTAGATATGCACATATCTAAAGAAGTTGCAACCACAAGAAAAGCATATTATTATGGTATTTTACAGGAGATATGGGAACTAGATTACTGTTACATGCAAATTCCTCTTTTCAAATGTGACTGGGTTAATCACAAAGCTGGTAGTGTGAAACGCGATACTACTCTTGGGTATACATTGGTTGACCTGAATAGTTTAGGCTACAAGGTTGATCCGTTCATATTAGCTGCACAAGCACGACAAGTGTTTTATGTGAAAGACCAGGTAGATAAAAAATTGTCTATTGTGTTTAAGACACCTCCCAAGAATTACAAAGATAAGTATGACGAAGCCGATGAGGAATTTAGTACCGTCATTCACCAGCACAATGATAACATATTGCCACGTGTGGATCGACGTGACTTGGGTAACGAATCACGAACTTACTACTATCGAACCGACTGTGGAGGTGTTGTTATACGAAAATCCAAGTGAACCATGTTATGGTCAAGTTGTCACACTCTACCTTTATCATATTTCACTCTTTTAAAGCATATAGACATTCGATTTTTTGTACTTTTTTAAGGATTTATGTTTATAATACAAGACTTAATATTAGTTAAATCTTTTAGGTATATTATTTTGTTTAAGGATATGTTGAAAAGCAAGAATTCTCACAGATTGGAGATGTATGGAAGTTGTGCTAGTTGATGTGCTATAGTACAGAGTTAATTCTGGTGATGTCATTGTTAAGTTTGTTTGACCATTCTTTAGTCTGGTAGTGCAAAAATTAAAAAATGATTTTTACTGTTTAAATAGTACCGTTACCTAATTTTAGGTGGTCAGAAGTATTTATATGGATAATTTTTACATTTAGAATTCATATTTATCCTTTAATTACTTTATCATAATCTTTAAAAGTTTAATTCTTTTATTTCGATTAAGTTTCCTTACTAGCACTAAACCCTAATTGCCCTGCACTACCAGTACTTCAATTAACATAAAAGATGGTACAATTAAAGTTTGTAGACAAGCACTATCAAGTGGGATTTCTCAAAAAGCCTGCTGAAAGCACAGGCTTCGAGCAGATAGTGGACTTTCTAAAGGGTAGTCATATCAGGTATGTCCTTACTCATAATCCAACTATCTATGATTCCCTAGTCAAACAGTTCTGGCAGACTGCTACTGCTAGAACTATTGCTGATGGGACACTAGAGTTAAATGCAACTATTGATACGTTAGAGTATTCAATCACTAAGGAATCAGTCAGAAGCAAGCTTCAATTGGCTGATGCCTCAGGGATTTCAATGTTGCCAAATAATGACCTCTTTCAGGGATTGGAAAATATTGGATATCCAACTGATGGAACATTCACTTTTTGGAAGAGTCATTTTACGCCACAATGGCGTTTCCTTGTGCATCATATTTTACATTGTATGAGCTCTAAAAGTGGTGGATGGGATCAATTTGGAAGCAATATTGCTTCTGCATTGGTCTGTCTCTCCACTGGCAGACTCTTCAATTTTTCAAAAATGATTTTTGATGCCATGGTTGCTAATTCCAAGAATAAGAAAAAGTTTTTGATGTACCCAAGATTTTTGCAAATGATCTTAAATGTTGAAACAGCAAGCAAACATCCTTACATTGCTCTCCTTTTCACTAAAAAGATATTTGGTAATATGAAAAGGGGTTTTAAAGGGGTACACAACCCACTTTTGTCTGCTATGTTGCCTGCTGTTGCTACTGACCCTGAAGGTACATCTACATCTGTTCCATCTCCTACTGCTACATCAGAAGCTCAGGCTCAACCTACATCTGAACCAGAAAAAACAGAGTTTGAACAGAGAAAACCAACACCCCACCACATTCACCTTCAGTCCATGAGGAAGAACCACCAGTGATTCCTCAACCACAACCTCCAACACCCACTACTATAGCAAAACCCAGTTCCTTATCTAGGGAAGATCTACTTCAACTGGTTCCACAACTGATTTCAAGGGTTGATGAGTTGGAGTAAAAATTGAAGAAGACCAAGAAGTCACTGGGGACTACTCGCAAAAGAGTTAAGAAATTGGAGGGGAAATTCAAACAGACGAGGATAGACATTACAGACTCAGAAGGTGAGGAATCCTCTGAGGAAACTCAAATTAGTCCTCAAGGATTGGAAGCAGCTGAAATCTTGGTTAAGAATTTCAGTCACAAGAAATCCTTTAAGAAGAGACTGGATAAAGAAGCTGCAAGTTCTAGTGGAGTGGATAAGTCTGGTGACTTTATAAAGATAAGTCTGGTGGTGCTGAAATTAAATCTGCTTTTGATGAAGATTTTAATACTCGCTTTGATGGTGAAGTTAATACTAGTACTGAACATATTAATCCTGGTAGTGATCCAGATAGTACTGGTGAGGAGTTTGTGCATAGGGAAGGAAAAGGAATAGTGCAAGAATCTTCTGAGCCAGTGAAGACCAAAAAGCAACTCACAGAAGATGAAGCTAGCTTAGCTGAGATTGCTAGGATTCAAGCAAAGGATGAGGCTGAAGAAGCTAAACGTGCAGAACAAACATTGAATGATGAGCGGATTGCCAAAAGTCTACAGGAGGAACCACAATTAACTGAAGAACAAATGAAAAGGAAAGCTGAAATTGAGGAATCTGCCAAATTCTACACTGATGAAGAATGGGATACTATAAAGGCCAGATTATTAGTAAACAGAGATATCCTTCCTGATATTGGCGGAGAAGACTATGCAAGTAAAATGGTTGAGATGATTAATGAGAAGAAGATGCTTCTCAGAGAGCAGAGACAAAGAGAAAGGATGAACAGACCCTTGACCAAAGCTGAGCAAAGGGATTATATGATCCACTACGTCAAAAGTCAAGGGAATCCTACCTGGAAGTTGAGCCAGTTAAGGAAATTGAAGGCTGTTGTTCTAAAAGCAGAATTTGAAAAAGTAGTGTACCAAAATAAATAATTTATTCCAATGGACTCAGAGTTGGAAGCTTCAACACTTAAAAGGAAGGGTTACAATCTTCAACCAAAGGATGCTAAGAAGCAGAAGATTGCAGAGACTGAAAAGGTTGCTGAAGCTGAAAAACTTGGTGATAAGCCAAAAACTGTAAAGAAAGAGGAGGAAGCTAAGGTTAAGCAACCAGTTTTGAATATGACAAGGAAGAAATCCACTAGAAAGAAAGGAGTGAAAAAGGATAAGACAAATGTTAAGAAGGAAGTGGAAGAGTACATGAAGGATAAGGTTGATGAACCGTCATCAGAAGAGTTTACCATGGGCTCCATTCCTATAGGTTCAGCACTTCCTGCTAAGATTGCAAAGGTTCAGATTATCAAAAATGGGAAAAAGGTAGTTTACCTAATACTAAGGGAAAATCACACATACACTATATATGTGAACTTTCCTGGTTTGTTGAGTGATTTGTCCAGGGATGATTTGAAGACCATGTACCAGCTGATGATGGAGAAGCATGGTGACGAGAGACCTGAAGAAGAATATGAAAGAGTCCTCTGGGGTGACTTGAAGACCATTTTTGAGACACCAGATGCTGATGTGAAATGTGGAAGCTGGCCTGTCAAGAACAAGTGATCAGATGGAGATATTTACACACTTGTCAGGTGCACTGTTTGGAATTAGAAACTGCAATTCTTTATATGCTTACAGAAGTGGAGTATCCACTTCCAAACAGTATTTTTAGGGCTATGCTTGAGAAGAAGCTGTTAGGTGAAAGAAAGGATGATGCATGCTATCAGCTTTTGAGGTTAATTGAATCAAAAGCTCAACAGCAATAATACTGACAGTATAACAGTTAAGTCTGGTAGTATTCGTAGTTAGTTCTGTTTATGAAAAACATAATAGTTTATTAGAGTTTAGGGAAGGCATATGTACGCGTAGAGATATCTTAGGAAGAGATATCTATATCCTTCTACACGTTTTGTATACTAGGTTTTCCTAAGTGTTTAAAGGAACCCTAAAGTATAGTGAAATGAACTTGTACTTAGACGAATAGAAATATTAATAAAAGAAGTTTATTAGTGAAATAGTATTTGTGTTCTTCTTGCTTGTTGTTAAGATTCCGCATTAACAATCAAGTACTCGCTGTTAAAGAGTTCTTCATATATATAATTAGTTTGGATTTATCCAAGTTTAGTAGATTGTGGTGTTGCACAAGTGTTAATGTGTGTGTTTGTGTGTGCATATCAATGTGACTATAAAAGCCATCACCTACAAACCCACATTTTCATTAACAGCACAATAAATGCAACAAACTTGACCATATGGTGTTTAAAGTGAAGAAACGTGTATTTTTTGTGACTATGGATCATCTAATGGCCACATCAAATTTATGTTTGTGTGGCCTTTTCTAACATTTAGTCACACAAAGAATGTTTGTTTTGGGTATTTAGTCACATACAATTAATTATAAAGTGGCTAAAAGTGTTAATAACTATGACCATATGGTGTTTCAAGTGAAGAAATGTGTGTTTTGTGTGACTATTGATCATCCAATGGCCACATTAAATTTATGTTTGTGTGGCCTTTTCTAACATTTAGTCACACAAAGAATGTTTGTTTTGGGTATTTAGTCACATACAATTAATCATAAAGTGGCTAAAAGTGTTAATAAGTGTGACCATATGGTGTTTAAAGTGAAGAAACGTGTATTTTGAGTGACTATTGATCATTCAATGGCCACATATTAAGTTACGTGACCATATGTACTGGATTTTGGCTACACTTAAATAATATGTGTGACAAAACGTTTAGTATGACCATATATGGCATTTGGTCACGGTGTTAGTAGCAAATGTGACTTTATAGATTAGCTTTTGGCAAGCTAACACAAACTAAACTTTAAACACACATATTAACTTACGTGAACATATGTACTGGATTTTGGCTACACTTAACGAATGTGTGACAAAACATTTAGTGTGACCATATATGGCTTTTGGTCACAGTGTTCAAGTGTGTGACATATATTTGTCACTGTTTATATGTATATCGTGACTAATGCTTCAACCTTACTTTTCATTTGTCACTTGTTCCAATTTCAGATGTGGCTAAAGAGTTGGCAAAACATACCAGTCACCCTTAAATAATGTGTGACAAAACTTGACTCTATGATTTAGACTCACAAAAAATTACTTCATGTGACTAACGCATCAAGGTTACTTGTATTTGTCAAGCGTTCCAAATTCATATGTGGCTAAATGATCTGAAACAAAATCACCAGATACCTTTAGCCATACAATGTTCAATTGTGTGGCGATACAGTTCTAATGGTCACACAATCAAAATTTTCATGTGTGACTAATTAGTAAATGTTGTCAATTTTCATACCTTCAGCCACACAAATATGCGAATGTGTGGCCGTTCCATTTCGACCATGCGTGACCAAATCCCGTTTTTGTACTAGTGTAAGCTAAATTGTACTAGTTTGGACTGATTAAGAATTTTTTTTAATTTATAATGTTTTTTTTACTTTATAAATAATAAGGTTTTATACTGGGATTTTCATTTTTTTAACATGGTCTCACAATGGATCTTATCTTTAGACTTATCGACAACCAATTAACTATGATTCGCCGCCTTTATCCCCCCGTCAAATCTCTCTCTCTCTCTCTCTCTCTCTCTCTCTCTCTCTCTCTCTCTCTCTCTCTCTCTCTCCCTTCTCAAAACCTTACCCACCGGCCACCATGAGTCTTTGCTAGCCACCAGCCTATATTTCTCCACTTAAAAAATGTAGCACACTATATCAATCATAACTCGCAAACCACTAGGACTTTACTGACCAGTCTATTCCCTACTGTATTGTTAGGATTTAGTATATCCGTAAGTTAAAGACTCGGTCACCTCAAGTATTTTAAAGCATTAGAAAGCTCGTAGTTTTAGTCGTTTAGTTATTATACGTAGTTAGTTAAGTAACACCGTGGAAGACGGACAGGTCTTTACCCACTGTATACCTGATCTACAGCCCGTAGGTGATGAATATTGTAAAAACTATAAATACCTTCTACCTCCCAAGGTAGAAGGTTGGAACTTCATAAAATGAAATTTACTTTTTCTCACTAAGTTCCCATTTTCTCTCTACTTTCTCTCTCTAGACTCATCAAGATTCGATCCATAGTGTTTGTGTTTGTGTGTTTATGATAACCAATATATTACAATTGGTATCAAGAGCCATGGTTTGATCATCTACTTTGTGTGTACTTGGATTCTTGATTCGTTATTCATAAGTTTATGGCTTGAATGAGTTTAGAGACTTTTTCACTCTTTTAATCTTGTTTAGTGGTTAAGTTTGTTATTTGGCTGTACTATTATGTTTAGGTTAATCATATTTTGTTAGTTTTGGGTTTGGAAGGATTGTTTCATCTTATTTATGGTGGATTTTGAGTGAAACGCAAAGTTTAGTAGTTGTTTCTTGGGTGCGTTTTGACTCTCGGTAACAAGTTCTAGGTTGCGATTTGGTGTTTCCCCGCTGCGTTTTGTCATCTTGCAGGTTGCAATTTGTTGGACATTGGCTTGCGATTTGATTATTATATTATTATTGTGTTGCGTTTTGTTAGCAAAAGGACAAAAGGACAATAGTGCTTGTACTGTTGAAAGCGACCTGCGATTTGTGTCTTGCGTTTTGGATTGTCTGCGATTTGTTCATGTGTTTTGTCAAGTGCTGTGATTTGTCTCTGAGTATTGTCAAGTGCTGCGATTTGTCTATGCGTTTTGTCAATGATAACGCTACACGCGTCGTTCGGGTTCAAAGGAACTTCCTTTTCGTCGAGCAAGTTTTTCAACACCCTAGGCAGTGAACCTAATCGTTGTAGTGTAGTATTAGGGTAAGCCACGGGAATTGATATCGTTCTCTAGGGGAATAGGAATGCTAGTGAGAAGTTACTATGCTAAGGTTGGGGTTGAGGAAGATTATTTTTTATCTTTTTATGTTTTTAGGAAATGCAAAGGTACGAATCTCGGGGTTTGGATTTGGGGGTTTTGGTATTTCTACCGATTACTCTACTTATCTAATTATCTAATCTACTAAGTTGAGGGTAGTCTATGTCTAATTATTGTATGCTCGTATGATGGTTTAAATGTGTGTTTACTTAAGTTTTATTACTCCTTAATTATCTCCTATTGATGGTTGAATTGTCACGTCCTTATTCTTAATCGCGTTGTGTGTCTAAGGTCGTAGGGTATGCGTTTATCCCTAACTCTTTGAAACTACCTAAGGTTATCGCCTACAAAGTCTCTAGGATTTATAAACTTTAACTCTAAGGTACTCTTCGGATGGTTTAGCCTACAACAACTCTAGGTGTTATAAACTAAGGTTCACAAAGATTAATCAAGCATTAACTACACAACGGATGACCTATCGCGTTACTAAATCATTAACAATTAAGATAAGAGACAACCAATCAATATTCAATAATTAAGTTTCATATTCCCTAAGCAAACACACAAGTAAATTAGCCGGACATGGGGAACATGCAAGCATACACACAAGTAATTGAAGACATAATTAAATTAATAAAGTAAAACACTTATCTTGATGTAAGATAGGGTTTGGAATCTAAAATACTCAGCCTTGGTTCGGTTTAGGTTTTTACTCCAAAAGACTACACACTGAAAACTAAAAAATTCGGATTCTATATATATAAGATTACATATGCGACGGCGTTACCCTTTGATTTGTGACGCATGTCGGGTCGCCGTCATTAGGGTTTCGTCTTGGCCACGTTAGTCTTGCGACGGTGTCACCTTATGCTTGTGACGCCGTCCCCTTCAGTCTCTGACGTCGTCTGGATCAAATCTAGGCAGTCTGAGTTGCGACGACCTACTCTTTTAAAGCCTGACACCGTCACTTGTAAATAAGCAATTTGGCTACTGAGCCGTCACAAAAGTGATGCGACGGCGTCGCAGATAACACCTGACGCCGTCCCCTTCAGTTTTAGCAGCCTGAGTGTCTCGATTCTTGACTTTGGCCATTTTCTTCGTATATTCGCGCCTTTTCGTCCGAATACGTGTCATTCCAGCATTTTACCTTCAAGATACCTAAAAAGTGAAAAGGAACGATATTAAGTAATAACGGATATAAAAGTGATCAAATAAGGGCTTAAATGACCCCTCAAAAAGGTACATTTTAAAACCTTATCAAATATCCCTACACTTGGTATTTGCTTGTCCTCAAGCAAATGTGCTTTTAGCCAATTAATTTATAAGTTAGGGGTCATGAGGCATTGGTTTAAAACAATCTACAACACATATAAGCCCCGCAAAAGTCATAACAAGCACGAAAATTACATACTAGCACCTCACATGGGGTGTTTAGATACTCACATCTCTCGGGTGTATATGAAATATAACAAGTTGGAAATGGAAGATAAACACTCATTAACCGATTCTAGTACATAGATTACCATAGGCTTGAGACTAGATCAAACCTCCATCGCTTTGGCGTAAGCACCTAGGAAAGACTATCAAAGAGGTCTTTTAAAAGGTTGTAATGTTAGGCTTACGGTAGGGAAACAAATGGTTTGGTGGGATAGGCTATTTAGTGGTGGCAAGTCAAAAATCTTTATGTTACAAGCATGCGAAGAATGGCGTTGCTAAGCCAATATTCGACACTCTAGACTCTAGATAACTGAAACAAACAAACATAAATTAAAGATAGATGTAGGATGGTAGCCCGTATGTTTTTTTTTAATTGAACACTCTATTTTTTTTCTTTTTCTCTTTTTCTACTTTTTTTTCGATTTTTTTTCATACACTTTTACTCTACCATCCTCTACGGTAACATCAAAATGATAGGGATTTATAGGCACATCCCTACACTTGAGTTTTTATTACTCTAACACTAATTTGACCCGAATTGAAAAGATCAAAACACTTGGAGTACATTATTACGAAAATAAAGGGAATTTGAATTTAACGTTCCCTTCCTGTCATTTCATAAACTTTAACTTTTCCCACGAGTCTCAATCGTCCCAAAACTGTATACAAAGGATATGACTCGACTTAGCAACTTATGCAAGCAACTAGATAATTGAACTAAGGGTTTTAGGGTGATAACAATAATGCACTAAAATTGAGTGCATACAAGGTAGGCTAAGGCGATTTGGGTGTATATTTGGGGGTGGGGTGTAAACAATGCTCTTCATTGATATTTTGGAAAACCGAAACATCACGAGAACCGCAAAAAGGATAGGCTCTAGTGGTTTAACTAGGGGTATCGTGTACTAAAGATGAGTACAACGCAAAGGTGTAGGGGAATTACTCAACCGATGTGGAAGAAGTAATTATATTACGGGTATCAAACAAGGGTTATCATAATGCCTCTTATCATTTAGTTATTCCTAACTACACAAGTGTAGTCTTACTAGCGATCTTGGGATGCATCACAAAACAAGTTCTAGAATCTATTATACTACCGGTTCACACTCTAAGCATCAAAGATGAATGCTTTAATTCCTACTAATCTAAGGGCGATCCTCACATTTTGGGTGGAATTTAAGTGGTAAAGGGTTTTTTTGTGCTAGTCATATAACTTCCTATCCATGAGACGCTTTAGTTAAGACTAATGGCCCACTCCTATATGTCATGAAAAATTTTAAATTTGGTGCCAAAATTACCCTAACCGACATTTTCTCATGGTTTATTACACAAATGCAATTGGACAAAACAAATAATCAAGGATAAGCATAGTTTCAAAGTTCCCGTTTTATTTTCCCTCCCTACACTTAAACTGAACTTTGTCCCCAATGTTCCCCGAAAGTATCAAAGTTATGATAATGGAAGGTAATAAAAGATGAAAGAAACTAGTACTCCCCTGATTAGCTCGGTAGGATCCGTGTAAAGTGGTGGTTACATCTTTCTTCAAGAAGAACGTTTGCGTGAAAAGCTCCTTCTTATCTTATGTATCTTCTTCTTGATAAATTAAACCTGCACACTTGAAGAAAACAAACAAAACCTTCGCGTAAAATCGGCGGTAATAATATATATAGGACTCTACTAAACTAGGATATAATGCTTGTGGAATGGATGTTTACAGGATTTCTGGAAAATTAAGACCTGGAAAATTTCAAAAAATTATAAGCAGCTCAGAAAACGAGAAAAAGTAATCACTTGTTTTTGCTCCTTCCTGACGCCATCAGGTTGCGATCCTGACGCCGTCAGGTTATCCTGACAAAAACTGGTCTGCGATTTTCTGAAAAAAATTATGGAAAATTTACATCTTTAGAATCTGGAAAAATTTCCTGCAAAACATCCATTATGACTCGATACAAGCATTTGACTCGAACAAACACACATGTATATCTTTTAATTAATTGAAATTCTCATGTTTACGTTTCTTTTGAAAACGTGTGTAATCCTCCCTACACTTATCCTTTATGTAAAATACTTTTATATGTAATTAAGACAAGGTTAAAAACAAAATAAAGCATTTTACAAATTTAAACATGAGAATAAACAATCAGTAAAAGATATATGACACAAACAAGCAAACAATTAAGCATGGGTTGCCTCCCACGAAGCGCTTTTCTTTATTTATGAGTCTTGTAGCTAGACTCGTAGTCGTGCCCTTACGTGGTCTCATTACCGTCACCTTCCTCTTCATGACGGTCTCTATTGGGGGATTCCATGTTGTAAAAGTGCCCTATGATTCACCTTTCTAAGAGGTCGTCCTCTCCCCAATCGGTTCTATATTCCGGTCCTAAGTTCAAGCAATCCTTATAGAATCTGAAAATCTTGGCCATAACATAGTCGACTCCTTTCTCCTTATCCTCCTCATTCCTATAATAGACCGATAGTTTAAGTTCCTTTTCATCATTGGAGAGTGATTAAAACTTCTCAATCTTAAACGGCATTTGGTAAGATACATCATCGCTCTCATCTTTGAATCGCACTATTCCTAATGAGGGATCATAAGTCATTCCAGTGTTTTCTATGAAAGGTTTTCCTAGAATAACGTGGGACAAGGTAGGATCTATGGTCGTACTAATATCATCCACAATTATGAAGTCCGTAGGAAATGTGAAACTACCTACATAAACGGGCAATCCCTTAATTCTACCAAGAAAATTGCACCTAACCCTAGGATTATCGGGGTCTTGCCTAGTTGGGATAGGCTTCTTCATTACCCAATTATAGTAGGTGCTAGTCATTATGTTTATTGGGGACTTGCGGTCAATGTAGCCCTTTGCCACGAAAAGGTATCCTATGCAACATGGTATGTTAAGATTCCAAGGGTTCCCAAACTTGATCCTAGGGCTTTTCCTAACATACATGTGACGGAGGTCACGCACTAAGTGAGGGTGGCGAGATAGTTCTTCTTCCGTAGGAAATTTATTGAAATAGTCATTGTCTACTTCATCTACTTCCTCGGTTGTTTCATTAACCTCAAGTATAGTTTCATGGTCCGCTTCGTCATTTGTTCTATTAGGTTTCACTAAGATGATGGTATTGACGAATTGGACGTGTTTAGCTAACTTACTTGGGTCCTTAATCTCTACACCGAAAGCTTCGAGAGTTGAGATAGCATTAACCTTCCTATCACTATTGGTCATGGCTTTCAAGAGGTTATCTATCTTCCTATCCATCTCAGCTTGTTGTTGGTTAAAACGGTCCGAGAGCTTGGCTATTTGAGCTTCATGGGATGCGACTAGGTGTTGCAACATCCCTTCAATGTTTTGTTGGTTAGGGCCATGAGATGGGGGCCATGAGAAATCATTGGAAGTGAATTCTTTGGTTTGTCCCCAATAAAAGTCGGGCTTGCCCTTCCATGCTTCTTGGGCGTCATTAAAATTCCTAGGTCCGGGTGTTGTAGGGAATCTTCCTCCCGTTCCATTAATACGCGAGGATGCGTAGTCAACGGAAGCTTGTTCGGGGAATCGGGTGCAAGTGCGCGTGTTATGAGGATCACTACACGGCTCACACGAGGAAGAAACTTTGTTCACATGGCGTGAAGACTTAGGATTTTCGTAGGAGCTCATTAGGAATTTAACTTGATCTTCAAGTTCGAGCATCCTACGGTCGGAAGGTTGTGAGTCAATGGGAGGCAAGGAGATTGCCTTAACGGTTTTGGGCAACTCACGGGGGTCATTCCAACTTTCGTTGTCATAGAGAGCAAGGTCCTCTATTATACCCCATGATTCTTCCGCAGTGAGATCACTAAGTTTTCCACCGGCCGCTTGGTCAATGGATCGCCTGGTGGGGAATTTGACATGATCATAGAAGAGTTGGACTTGGAGCCAAAGATCAATGCCGTGATGAGGGACTTTATGAAGTCAGTCCTTGAATCGAGTCCATGCTTCGTAGAGAGATTCACGTTGACGTTGTTGGAACATCAAGATATCATTCCTAAGCTTAGTGGTTCTCCCCGGTGGGAAAAATTGAGCAAGGAAGCGAGAGGTGAGATAATCCCAACTTGAGATGGAGCCGGCGGGAAGTCGCTCAAGCCAATTACTAGCTTGGTCCCGTAGAGAGAATTGGAAAAGACGCAGACGCGTGGTCTCCCGAGTAGTAGCATCAAGGTCGATGGAATCGACAATTTTAAGGAAATCCTTAAGATACTGATTAGGATCTTCGGAACAAAGTCCATGGAATGCACATCCGTTTTGCACCAACCGGATGGTGTCGGATCGCAGGGCTGTAGTTTGGGCTTGGTCGGGAAGCTCAATGGTGTTCCTATAGCCTAGGTGGCTTGGTCTCGAGTATTCACCAAGAGTACGGCCTCTTGGCGGGTCATTTGGTGGTAGGTTGATGAATGAAGGTTGGTTATCACCTTCCATGATGAAAAGTGATGGGGTTACGAACAAAGGTCACGAAGAAGGGGGATAGACTACGAGGAAGCTAAAAATGAGAAAAATGTACTTGATAGGAATCAAGCAAAGAAACCTAAACGAGGTGGACTCCTAACTAGCTATTCTATTCCCCGGCAGCGGCGCCGAACTTGATAACGCTACACGCGTCATTCGGGGTCAAAGGAACTTCCTTTTCGTCGAGCAAGTTTTTCAACACCCTAGGCAGTGAACCTAATCGTTGTAGTGTAGTATTAGTGTTAGCCACGGGAATTGATATCGTTCTCTAGGGGAATAGGAATGCTAGTGAGAAGTTACTACGCTAAGGTTGGGGTTGAGGAAGATTATTTTTTATCTTTTTATGTTTTTCGGAAATGGAAAGGTACGAATCTCGGGGTTTGGATTTGGGGGTTTTGGTATTTCTACCGATTACTCTACTTATCTAATTATCTAATCTACTAAGTTGAGGGTAGTCTATGTCTAATTATTGTGTGCTCGTATGATGGTTTAAAGATGTGTTTACTTAGGTTTTATTACTCCTTAATTATCTCCTATTGATGGTTGAATTGTCACGTCCTTATTCTTAATCGCGTTGTGTGTCTAAGGTCATAGGGTATGCGTTTATCCCTAACTCTTTGAAACTACCAAAGGTTATCGCCTACAAAGTCTCTAGGATTTATAAACTTTAACTCTAAGGTACTCTTCGGATGGTTTAGCCTACATCAACTCTAGGTGTTATAAACTAAGGTTCACAAAGATTAATCAAGCATTAACTACACAACGGATGACCTATCGCATTACTAGATCATTAACAATTAAGATAAGAGACAACCAATCAATATTCAATAATTAAGTTTCATATTCCCTAAGCAAACACACAAGTAAATTAGCCGGACATGGGGAACATGCAAGCATACACACAAGTAATTGAAGACATAATTAAATTAATGAAGTAAAACACTTATCTTGATGTAAGATAGGGTTTGGAATCTAAAATACTCAGCCTTGGTTCGGTTTAGGTTTTTACTCCAAAAGACTACACACTGAAAACTAAAAAATTCGGATTCTATATATATAAGATTACATATGCGACGGCGTCACCCTTTGATTTGTGACGCATGTCGGGTCGCCGTCATTAGGGTTTCGTCTTGGCCACGTTAGTCTTGCGACGGTGTCACCTTATGCTTGTGACGCCGTCCCCTTTAGTCTCTGACGTCGTCTGGATCAAATCTAGGCAGTCTGAGTTGCGACGACCTACTCTTTTAAAGCCTGACACCGTCACTTGTAAATAAGCAATTTGGCTACTGAGCCGTCACAAAAGTGATGCGACGGCGTCGCAGATAACACCTGACGCCGTCCCCTTCAGTTTTAGCAGCCTGAGTGTCTCGATTCTTGACTTTGGCCATTTTCTTCGTATATTCGCGCCTTTTCGTCCGAATACGTGTCATTCCAGCATTTTGCCTTTAAGATACCTAAAAAGTGAAAAGGAACGATATTAAGTAATAACGGATACAAAAGTGATCAAATAAGGGCTTAAATGACCCCTCAAAAAGGTACATTTTAAAACCTTATCAAATATCCCTACACTTGGTATTTGCTTGTCCTCAAGCAAATGTGCTTTTAGCCAATTAATTTATAAGTTAGAGGTCATGAGGCATTGGTTTAAAACAATCTACAACACATATAAGCCCCGCAAAAGTCATAACAAGCACGAAAATTACATACTAGCACCTCACATGGGGTGTTTAGATACTCACATCTCTCGGGTGTATATGAAATATAACAAGTTGGAAATGGAAGATAAACACTCATTAACCGATTCTAGTACATAGATTACCATAGGCTTGAGACTAGATCAAACCTCCATCGCTTTGGCGTAAGCACCTAGGAAAGACTATCAAAGAGGTCTTTTAAAGGGTTGTAATGTTAGGCTTACGGTAGGGAAACAAATGGTTTGGTGGGATAGGCTATTTAGTGGTGGCAAGTCAAAAATCTTTATGTTACAAGCATGCGAAGAATGGCGTTGCTAAGCCAATATTCGACACTCTAGACTCTAGATAACTGAAACAAACAAACATAAATTAAAGATAGATGTAGGATGGTAGCCCGTATGTTTTTTTTTTAATTGAACACTCTATTTTTTTTCTTTTTCTCTTTTTCTACTTTTTTTTCGATTTTTTTTCATACACTTTTACTCTGCCATCCTCTACGGTAACATCAAAATGATAGGGATTTATAGGCACATCCCTACACTTGAGTTTTTATTACTCTAACACTAATTTGACCCGAATTGAAAAGATCAAAACACTTGGAGTACATTATTACGAAAATAAAGGGAATTTGAATTTAACGTTCCCTTCCTGTCATTTCATAAACTTTAACTTTTCCCACGAGTCTCAATCGTCCCAAAACTGTATACAAAGGATATGACTCGACTTAGCAACTTATGCAAGCAACTAGATAATTGAACTAAGGGTTTTAGGGTGATAACAATAATGCACTAAAATTGAGTGCATACAAGGTAGGCTAAGGCGATTTGGGTGTATATTTGGGGGTGGGGTGTAAACAATGCTCTTCATTGATATTTCGGAAAACCGAAACATCACGAGAACCGCAAAAAGGATAGGCTCTAGTGGTTTAACTAGGGGTATCGTGTACTAAAGATGAGTACAACGCAAAGGTGTAGGGGAATTACTCAACCGATGTGGAAGAAGTAATTATATTACGGGTATGAAACAAGGGTTATCCTAATGCCTCTTATCATTTAGTTATTCCTAACTACACAAGTGTAGTCTTACTAGCGATCTTGGGATGCATCACAAAACAAGTTCTAGAATCTATTATACTACCGGTTCACACTCTAAGCATCAAAGATGAATGCTTTAATTCCTACTAATCTAAGGGCGATCCTCACATTTTGGGTGGAATTTAAGTGGTAAAGGGTTTTTTTGTGCTAGTCATATAACTTCCTATCCATGAGACGCTTTTGTTAAGACTAATGGCCCACTCCTATATGTCATGAAAAATTTTAAATTTGGTGCCAAAATTACCCTAACCGACATTTTCTCATGGTTTATTACACAAATGCAATTGGACAAAGCAAATAATCAAGGATAAGCATAGTTTCAAAGTTCCCGTTTTATTTTCCCTCCCTACACTTAAACTGAACTTTGTCCCCAATGTTCCCCGAAAGTATCAAAGTTATGATAATGGAAGGTAATAAAAGATGAAAGAAACTAGTACTCCCCTGATTAGCTCGGTAGGATCCGTGTAAAGTGGTGGTTACATCTTTCTTCAAGAAGAACGTTTGCGTGAAAAGCTCCTTCTTATCTTATGTATCTTCTTCTTGATAAATTAAACCTGCACACTTGAAGAAAACAAACAAAACCTTCGCGTAAAATCGGCA
>BPTQ01000003.1:156344451-156388659 GCA_019973895.1 Chrysanthemum seticuspe | reverse complement strand
GAAACTATGAAAGCCCCTTGTAACCCCTGTTTCAAGTCAAATTCACATCCCTCCCTTTTATTTTGCCCTTGAAACTTTGATACGAATAGGAACTAATAAACAAAACAGGTTAACGTAAACACATTATTTGGTACTCTTTTACAGCCAATCCCATTAAAACCGTGGTTTAAATTTTAAAAAGTACTGTATATCCTCACCCGGTAATCAGAATTGATTTCGCAGAGTACCTATCCTTCAATATACTGATCGTGTTTTTTTGGGAAATGGTGAATTTAAGGTGGGTTTTACACTCCTAGCGGGAATCTAATCATCCTTAATTTCGTAAGTAGAAACTACGAATCTCACACTTGGCCATCATATTATCTAAGATCTTGCAAGTGTAGTCTTACTAGCGATCTTGGGATGCATCACAAAACAAGTTCTAGAATCTATTATACTACCGGTTCACACTCTAAGCATCAAAGATGAATGCTTTAATTCCTACTAATCTAAGGGCGATCCTCACATTTTGGGTGGAATTTAAGTGGTAAAGGGTTTTTTTGTGCTAGTCATATAACTTCCTATCCATGAGACGCTTTAGTTAAGACTAATGGCCCACTCCTATATGTCATGAAAAATTTTAAATTTGGTGCCAAAATTACCCTAACCGACATTTTCTCATGGTTTATTACACAAATGCAATTGGACAAAACAAATAATCAAGGATAAGCATAGTTTCAAAGTTCCCGTTTTATTTTCCCTCCCTACACTTAAACTGAACTTTGTCCCCAATGTTCCCCGAAAGTATCAAAGTTATGATAATGGAAGGTAATAAAAGATGAAAGAAACTAGTACTCCCCTGATTAGCTCGGTAGGATCCGTGTAAAGTGGTGGTTACATCTTTCTTCAAGAAGAACGTTTGCGTGAAAAGCTCCTTCTTATCTTATGTATCTTCTTCCTGATAAATTAAACCTGCACACTTGAAGAAAACAAACAAAACCTTCGCGTAAAATCGGCAGTAATAATATATATAGGACTCTACTAAACTAGGATATAATGCTTGTGGAATGGATGTTTACAGGATTTCTGGAAAATTAAGACCTGGAAAATTTCAAAAAATTATAAGCAGCTCAGAAAACGAGAAAAAGTAATCACTTGTTTTTGCTCCTTCCTGACGCCATCAGGTTGCGATCCTGACGCCGTCAGGTTATCCTGACAAAAACTGGTCTGCGATTTTCTGAAAAAAATTATGGAAAATTTACATCTTTAGAATCTGGAAAAATTTCCTGCAAAACATCCATTATGACTCGATACAAGCATTTGACTCGAACAAACACACATGTATATCTTTTAATTAATTGAAATTCTCATGTTTACGTTTCTTTTGAAAACGTATGTAATCCTCCCTACACTTATCCTTTATGTAAAATACTTTTATATGTAATTAAGACGAGGTTAAAAACAAAATAAAGCATTTTACAAATTTAAACATGAGAATAAACAATCAGTAAAAGATATATGACACAAACAAGCAAACAATTAAGCATGGGTTGCCTCCCACGAAGCGCTTTTCTTTATTTATAAGTCTTGTAGCTAGACTCGTAGTCGTGCCCTTACGTGGTCTCATTACCGTCACCTTCCTCTTCATGACGGTCTCTATTGGGGGATTCCATGTTGTAAAAGTGCCCTATGATTCACCTTTCTAAGAGGTCGTCCTCTCCCCAATCGGTTCTATATTCCGGTCCTAAGTTCAAGCAATCCTTATAGAATCTGAAAATCTTGGCCATAACATAGTCGACTCCTTTCTCCTTATCCTCCTCATTCCTATAATAGACCGATAGTTTAAGTTCCTTTTCATCATTGGAGAGTGATTAAAACTTCTCAATCTTAAACGGCATTTGGTAAGATACATCATCGCTCTCATCTTTGAATCGCACTATTCCTAATGAGGGATCATAAGTCATTCCGGTGTTTTCTATGAAAGGTTTTCCTAGAATAACGTGGGACAAGTTAGGATCTATGGTCGTACTAATATCATCCACAATTATGAAGTCCGTAGGAAATGTGAAACTACCCACATAAACGGGCAATCCCTTAATTCTACCAAGAAAATTGCACCTAACCCTAGGATTATCGGGGTCTTGCCTAGTTGGGATAGGCTTCTTCATTACCCAATTATAGTAGGTGCTAGTCATTATGTTTATTGGGGACTTGCGGTCAATGTAGCCCTTTGCCACGAAAAGGTATCCTATGCAACATGGTATGTTAAGATTCCAAGGGTTCCCAAACTTGATCCTAGGGCTTTTCCTAACATACATGTGACGGAGGTCACGCACTAAGTGAGGGTGGCGAGATAGTTCTTCTTCCGTAGGAAATTTATTGAAATAGTCATTGTCTACTTCATCTACTTCCTCGGTTGTTTCATTAACCTCAAGTATAGTTTCATGGTCCGCTTCGTCATTTGTTCTATTAGGTTTCACTAAGATGATGGTATTGACAAATTGGACGTGTTTAGCTAACTTACTTGGGTCCTTAATCTCTACACCGGAAGCTTCGAGAGTTGAGATAGCATTAACCTTCCTATCACTATTGGTCATGGCTTTCAAGAGGTTATCTATCTTCCTATCCATCTCAGCTTGTTTTTGGTTAAAACGGTCCGAGAGCTTGGCTATTTGAGCTTCTTGGGATGCGACTAGGTGTTGCAATATCCCTTCAATGTTTTGTTGGTTAGGGCCATGAGATGGGGGCCATGAGAAATCATTGGAAGTGAATTCTTTGGTTTGTCCCTAATAAAAGTCAGGCTTGCCCTTCCATGCTTCTCGGGCGTCATTAAAATTCCTAGGTCCGGGTGTTGTAGGGAATCTTCCTCCCTTTCCATTAATACGCGAGGATGCGTAGTCAACGGAAGCTTGTTCGGGGAATCGGGTGCAAGTGCGCGTGTTATGAGGATCACTACACGACTCACACGAGGAAGAAACTTTGTTCACATGGCGTGAAGACTTAGGATTTTCGTAGGAGCTCATTAGGAATTTAACTTGATCTTCAAGTTCGAGCATCCTACGGTCGGAAGGTTGTGAGTCAATGGGAGGCAAGGAGATTGCCTTAACGGTTTTGGGCAACTCACGGGGGTAATTCCAACTTTCGTTGTCATAGAGAGCACAAGGTCCTCTATTATACCCCATGATTCTTCCGCAGTGAGATCACTAAGTTTTCCACCGGCCGCTTGGTCAATGGATCGCCTGGTGGGGAATTTGACATGATCATAGAAGAGTTGGACTTGGAGCCAAAGATCAATGCCGTGATGAGGGACTTTATGAAGTCAGTCCTTGAATCGAGTCCATGCTTCGTAGAGAGATTCACCTTGACGTTGTTGGAACATCAAGATATCATTCCTAAGCTTAGTGGTTCTCCCCGGTGGGAAAAATTGAGCAAGGAAGCGAGAGGTGAGATAATCCCAACTTGAGATGGAGCCGGCTGGAAGTCGCTCAAGCCAATTACTAGCTTGGTCCCGTAGAGAGAATTGGAAAAGACGCAGACGCGTGGTCTCCCGAGTAGTAGCATCAAGGTCGATGGAATCGACAATTTTAAGGAAATCCTTAAGATACTGATTAGGATCTTCGGAACAAAGTCCATGGAATGCACATCCGTTTTGCACCAACCGGATGGTGTCGGATCGCAGGGCTGTAGTTTGGGCTTGGTCGGGAAGCTCAATGGTGTTCCTATAGCCTAGGTGGCTTGGTCTCGAGTATTCACCAAGAGTACGGCCTCTTGGCGGGTCATTTGGTGGTAGGTTGATGAATGAAGGTTGGTTATCACCTTCCATGATGAAAAGTGATGGGGTTACGAACAAAGGTCACGAAGAAGGGGGATAGACTACGAGGAAGCTAAAAATGAGAAAAATGTACTTGATAGGAATCAAGCAAAGAAACCTAAACGAGGTGGACTCCTAACTAGCTATTCTATTCCCCGGCAGCGGCGCCGAACTTGATAACGCTACACGCGTCATTCGGGGTCAAAGGAACTTCCTTTTCGTCGAGCAAGTTTTTCAACACCCTAGGCAGTGAACCTAATCGTTGTAGTGTAGTATTAGTGTTAGCCACGGGAATTGATATTGTTCTCTAGGGGAATAGGAATGCTAGTGAGAAGTTACTACGCTAAGGTTGGGGTTGAGGAAGATTATTTTTTATCTTTTTATGTTTTTCGGAAATGGAAAGGTACGAATCTCAGGGTTTGGATTTGGGGGTTTTGGTATTTCTACCGATTACTCTACTTATCTAATTATCTAATCTACTAAGTTGAGGGTAGTCTATGTCTAATTATTGTGTGCTCGTATGATGGTTTAAAGATGTGTTTACTTAGGTTTTAGTACTCCTTAATTATCTCCTATTGATGGTTGAATTGTCACGTCCTTATTCTTAATCGCGTTGTGTGTCTAAGGTCATAGGGTATGCGTTTATCCCTAACTCTTTGAAACTACCAAAGGTTATCGCCTACAAAGTCTCTAGGATTTATAAACTTTAACTCTAAGGTACTCTTCGGATGGTTTAGCCTACATCAACTCTAGGTGTTATAAACTAAGGTTCACAAAGATTAATCAAGCATTAACTACACAACGGATGACCTATCGCATTACTAGATCATTAACAATTAAGATAAGAGACAACCAATCAATATTCAATAATTAAGTTTCATATTCCCTAAGCAAACACACAAGTAAATTAGCCGGACATGGGGAACATGCAAGCATACACACAAGTAATTGAAGACATAATTAAATTAATGAAGTAAAACACTTATCTTGATGTAAGATAGGGTTTGGAACCCTAAAATACTGTACAAGACAGCCTTGGTTCGGTTTAGGTTTTTACTCCAAAAGACTACACACTGAAAACTAAAAAATTCGGATTCTATATATATAAGATTACATATGCGACGGCGTCACCCTTTGATTTGTGACACCGTCGGGTCGCCGTCATTAGGGTTTTGTCTTGGCCACGTTAGTCTTGCGACGGCGTCACCTTATGCTTGTGAAGCCGTCCCCTTCAGTCTCTGACGTCGTCTGGATCAAATCTAGGCCGTCTGAGTTGCGACGACCTACTCTTTTAAAGCCTGACACCGTCACTTGTAAATAAGCAATTTGGCTACTGAGCCGTCACAAAAGTGATGCGACGACGTCGCAGATAACACCTGAAGCCGTCCCCTTAAGTTTTAGCAGCCTGAGTGTCTCGATTCTTGACTTTGGCCATTTTCTTCGTATATTCGCGCCTTTTCGTCTGAATAAGTGTCATTCCAGCAATTTGCCTTCAAGATACCTAAAAAGTGAAATGGAACGATATTAAGTAATAACAGATACAAAAGTGATCAAATAAGGGCTTAAATGACCCCTCAAAAAGGTACATTTTAAAACCTTATCAGTCAATTGCTGTGATTTGTCTCTGTGTTTTGTCAAGTGATGCGATCTGTGTTCCTGCGTTTTGGTATCTTGCGTTTTGATAGGTTGTGATTTGTGTTGACTGCGACTTGATTGTTGCGCTTTGTCAAGTGGTGCGATTTGTCTCTGCGTTTTGTCAAGTGCTGCGACTTGTGTTTCTGCGTTTTGGTACTTCTGCAACTTGATAGGTGCTGCGATTTGTGTGTTGTGACTTGGTTGATGCAATTTGTCTCTTGAGATTTGACACTTGTGATTTGAGTTCTACGGTTTCCTCTTGATTTTGTAAAATCCCGCGAAAGATTCTATTTCTCGGTTAAATCAAAGAGTAGTAAAATCCCGTATACTTAGAAATCATGTCTACTGTTTCAGATGGCGTTCAAGCTGCTGGGTCCAATACCCGCCCTCCTATGCTAGATAGAACTGCATATGACTCTTGGGCACAGAGAATCATATTATATTGCTTGGGCAAAGAGAATGGTCTTAAAATTCTTCAGTCAATTGATGAAGGACCCTTCCAAATGGGCACAACCAGAGATCAACTTGATACTGGTGAAGATGGAAGTGTCACTCTGGGTATGGATAGACCAAGGAATTATGATGGTCTCAATGATAAGGAGAAGAAAAGATACGATGCTGACATTAGAGCTTCAAAAATCATACTTCAAGGTCTACCCAATGACATCTGCAAGCTGATTAATCATACTACTCAGGCCAAAGCAGTTTGGGACAATGTCAAGATGCTTCTCTCTGGCTTAGAACTGACTAAGGAAGATCGAGAGTCACAGCTTTATGATGACTTTGAGAACTTCAAGATGAACCCATGGGAGAGCATTATAGAGTATCATATGAGGTTTCACAAACTTGTGAATGATATGAGGAATATCAATATGACTATGCCAAATATCCAACTCAATTCCAAGTTCGTAAACAACATGAACCCTGAATGGCACATATTTGTTACTGTAGTGAAGTTGAACAAAGGATTGAGGAACACTAACTATGAGCAGTTGTATGCCTACTTACTTCAACATGAGAAGCATGCTACATTTGAGCGTTTGATCTTGGAAAAATTCAATTCCACTACAGCAACAAACCCAACAAATGACCCAGTTGCATTTGTTTCAAATGTGAGGCTAAACACTCGAGCATCACAAGTCATATCATCTTCTCAGAATCAGAATCAGATTACCATACCAGACTCAGGGTTTACCCCAACAGACATGTCGATTGAAAACCTCGAAAATCAAGTTTCTCTATTGGTTCAACATTCCAGAACCTCACTTCCCCAAACCAACAACCAACTTAGGCCCTCATCTAACCCACACAATCAAGCTATAGTGGAAGATGGAAGGGTTGTGGTACAGAATGTGCAAGGAAGACAAAATGTGAATCCAAGGAATGTTGCATGGGGAAATGCTGCAGCTGGTTATGCGGGAGCTCAGAACAGAGGAAGGTTTATAGTTCATGGTCAAGGCAAACCGATTAAGTGTTACAACTTTGGAGGAGAGGGACATATTGCTAGGAACTGCACTCAACCCAATCGTCCACAAAATGCTGAGTACTTTAGGAATAAGATGTTGTTGATGCAGTCTCAAGACAGCAAAGTAGTGTTGGATGAGGAGGAGTTGTTGTTTCTTGCTGATGGGAATGCCAAATAAGTTGATGTTGACGTGGATGAACAACCAGTATATGATTTGGCACAGAACAATCCCAATGTCTTCCAGGTTGTTGACTGTGATGCCTTCGACTCTGATGTTGATGATGAACCAACACCACAGACTATTTTCATGGCTAATATTTCTCCCATGGTTGCATCACCTCAACAAGATGGTCCTTCCAATGCTTCAGTCATATCAGAGGTATTAAAGCTATATGATATGGTTGATGAGCAAAAGATTCCCAACAAAGTACAACCAACATAAGTCGTTGAATCAGATATTGTAGATATGGGTAGTAGCAATGTTGTCCCATATGAGCAATATGTGAAGCACGATGAAAGTCTTGTTTTACCAAGTGGTGCATCTTCTGCCATTAATGATGAATATGTGTTTAATGAGTACACAGTATATGTGCCTGATGACTCCATGACCACTAAGCTTAATATATATAAGGATCAAGTTGCCATCTATGAACAGCGTGCTAAATTTGAGTTGACCACCCATGAGCAAGAAATGGATAGCCAAATGCGTACATTAATTACTAAAAGTAATTTAAGGGAAGAAACGTTAAAACAATAGTTAAATTCCTTACAAGAGAAACTTAACAAAACTGTTAAGCAAAAATAAGAACTTAAAGAAAATGTAAAAATGCTTAAACAAGAGTTTAAAGAAAATGAATCGAAACTCCTAAATGATTTTTTCAACCTTAAAACTTTAAAGAACAAGCTTGAAAATAAGTTGTACGTACAAGGCAACACCATTCAAACTGCTCACATGATTACAAAGCATAAAGTATTAAGTGATAAACACTTTGTAAGCCTTGTAAAAAACCCAAATCCTATGTATCTTAAGAAAGCCACAAGGGCTCAAGAAGTGATTTATGATGGTAGTGAGATTCTTAAGCCCAAACAAAAGCCAACTCGTGTATAGAACACTAAAGAGGACATAGAGTTATAAAATGCCCTTAGAGAGAAAATGGATATGAAACTGAAGGAACCTAGTTGTGTGAAAAATAGAATAAATGCCAAATCTCATGATTATTCTAAGGAAAACTTCTTTGCCACGTCTAAACCTCAAACTCAATTAACCCCTAAACAAGTGTTTTGGAAGTTAGATATGGATAAGAGAAAGGCCGAAGAACTTGTTGAAAATAATCCTCCTCTTAGGAAATTGCCTACAGCTACAATGTATCCTCCCAATACACCAATGCATTTAGTGCCTAGCACTCTTCCTACTCAAAGCAAAACCTTAATTAGCATATATGTGATCTACCAACTATTTGTTGATTTTGATAAAACATGTAAGAAGAGAATCACACCAACGGGGTTTACTGAAGGGGAAAGGGGTTTTGAGCAAAAAAAAGAGTGTTATCTTACTAAGGTTATTCCATTCTTTAAACAATTGAAAGAACAATTTGAGGGTATTCAAAAGGCCTTAGATACTGAAGTTAAAGAAATAAAAAAGATGTTTAATGAAATGGAAAAAGAGGCAAGAAATAATGCATATGAGCTTAAAAGCAATGAGATTGAGAGAAAGAATATTCGCATCCTTAATGAGAATTTGATTTCCATATGCATTGCCCAGGATGTGTTTTATACTGCCATAATTGCTTCTCAATTTCATGATTTAGCAATTGCATTTAAAGTTTCCCAAGATCGTATCAATGATCTTGAGACCGTGAATTCAAAATTGCATGACAAAATCCAAAAGGATGATCATGATAACATGGTCAAGCATTTTTCTAAATTAGAAGTTGAATATCTTGATTTACAATTAAAGTATCAATATCTTGAAGAAAGAATCAAAACCTCAAATGCAAAGACATCTTCAGATGCTCCTGAGTTTGATGCATATTTTGAAATAAGCACACGTGATGAACGGATTAAAGCTCACTGCAACATGTTCCAAAAGTTGAAAGCTCAAATTTCCCTATTGAAGGGGAATAGGGGTGAAGTGGTTGGCACTCATATACCTTCGCCTTTAGATTCTCAGAATTTCCAACTTCAAAACATCATCAATAAATTGCAACAAGAAAATGAATATTTTCAAGCGGAAAATTCAAAAGTTAAATTGCAATACAAACAGTTATATGATTCAGTCAAGGTCAATCATGATAAACACGTTGAAAAAGCAACTTCTTTGCTTAACAAAATTGAGAATCTAAAGCGTCGGGTAAAAGGGAAATTGTCGATTCCTACTTGCAAATATGTTGTTCCAAAGGTTTCCGCTTGTAATAATTATGTTATTGATATGTTGTATATTTCCCCTCCTCTTAGGAATAATTAACTTCCATATCAAGCATATCTTTCATACCTTGAGGATAGTTTAAAGGGTCTCCGTGAGATTGTAGAAGATGATAGAATTGAGAAACCACTTGATAGTGCAGTTGCCTTTGCTTGCATGTATGCCAAACGATATCAGAAACTCTTAGAATATGTCATTGCCACATGTCCCAAATCTAGTACTAGGCGCGATAGAATAGTTGCACCCACTTCTATGCCTAAAGTCAAGCATGTTACTTTTGATGTGCCTCCTAAAGTATCAGAGCCCAGCACTTCTAGGCCAGAAATGCAAAAAGTAGTGAAACAAACTAAGATTCATGTCGTTCCTTCTACAGGAGTAAGCTGTGACACTAAGGCTAGCGGGTCAAAGCCTTCAGGCAATACAAAGCAAGATAGGACCTCGCGAGCTAAAAGTGATCAAGAGAAGAGAGTAGAAGACCACCATAGGAATAATAAGTTTGAGTTGAATAATACGAATCGTGTTAATTCTAGTATTAGCTATAAGCGTACTGTAATTAATTCAAATTCTACTACTGCTTGCAAAACATGTAATGAATGTTTAATTTCTGGAAATCATGATGAATGTGTTGTGTCTTATTTGAGGCATTCTATTAAATCCCCAATAGATAAACAAAACAGGTTAAGCAATCTTGGAAACCTACAAGGAAAAGGTTCATTAGTATGGGTTTTCAATAGAAGCCTACAAGTCGTAAGTTCAAAATTAGTAAACTTTGTCTTTCATTGTCTAGATCAGTGCCTAATAAAAAATGGAACCCACTGGTAGAATCATACCTTTAGGAACTCAGCACACAGTGACTAGGTCCACTGCCTCTACTAGTGCAACTCCCACTAATAATATCATGACTCCTAGAAATGCTATAGGTCTACAGATTGCTTGTACTAACCAATCGGAACCCATATTCTCATGGGGATCCAATATTTCTAGTTATCAACTCTTGTCTGTTTCCAAATGCAGGTCGTATAAATCGTCCTTTGGTATTTGGATTCAGGCTGCTTAAAACATATGACTGTGGATCGCTCACGGCTCAAGAACTTCATGAATAAGTTCATCGGGACTGTTAGATTTGGGAATGATCATTTTGGGGAAATTATGGGTTTGGAGATTATGTTTTTGGTGATAGTGTTATCTCCCGAGTATATTATGTAGAAGGACTTGGGCACAATCAGTTCTCTGTTGGTCAATTTTGTGATTCTGATCTCGAAGTAGCCTTCAGAAAACACACATGCTTTATTAGAGAATTAGATGGTGTTGAGCTTCTAAAAGGATCTCGTGGCACAAACTTGTACGCCATCTCTATCGAAGATATGATGAAGTCTTTTCCTATTTGCTTGTTGTCTAAGGCATCTAAGAACAAATCATGGTTATGGCACCGTCGACTCAATCACTTGAACTTCGACACCGTTAATGATATTACTAGAAAGGACCTTGTGAGAGGTTTGCCTCAGTTAAAATATGAAAATGATCATCTTTATTCTGCTTGTCAAGTGGGCAAAACCAAAAAGTATGCCCATAAACCCAAACCTGCCAATACCATTATGGAAGTTCTTCATACCCTTCACATAGAGTTCACAGTATCAATGGGAAGAAGTATGTGCTAGTTGTTGTTGACGATTACTCTCGGTTCACTTGGGTAAAGTTTTTGAGAACTAAGGATGAAACTCCCGAAGTTATCATTAAAATTATCAAAAAATTGCAGGTTAGGCTTAACAAAATAGTTAGAGTCATCCGAACAGACAATGGAACTGAATTTGTGAACAAACAGCTAATTCAGTTTTATGAAAGCATTGGAATTAGTCATTAGAAAAGTGTTCCACGCACTCCTCAACATAATGGTGTAGCTGAAAGGCGTGATTGTACTCTTGTAGAAGCTGCAAGGACTATGCTAATATTCTCAAAGGATCTAATGTTTCTCTGGGCAGAAGCCATTGCCACTGCTTGTTATACTCAAAACCGTTCCCTAATATATACTCTTCATGGAAAAACTCCTTATGACTTAGTGCACAACAGAAAACCGGATCTCTCGTTTCTATGTGTGTTTGGGGCTTTATGCTATCCAACCAATGATGGTCAAGATATGGGGAAGTTGAAAGCTAAGGCTGATTTTGGATTTTTCGTTGGTTATGCACCTGATCGGAAGGGTTGCCAAATCTACAACAAAAGAACCCGAGATATTATGAAAACTATTCATGTTACGTTTGATGAGCAGACTGAGCATATGGATCCTGGACACTCCAGTTCTGGACCCGCACCTCAACTTTTGTCACATGGACCCATAAGTTCGGGTCTTGTACAGTATCCCACTCCTGCAACTCCTTATGTACCTCCTACAAAATAAGATTTGAATAGGCTATTTGATCCGATGTGTGATGAATACTTTGAGCTCATTAATGATGAACTCCTGCACGACTAGCTGTAACTGCTCCTGCGCCAACCAATCCAAATGGTCCAACAGTCTCTATTTCCATATCACAAGATGCTCCATCTGCTGACCATTCCCCATCATCATCGAATATTCAATCATCTTCAATACATTAAGGAAATGAAGTTGATAATTCTTTTGAAGATAACCCCTTTGCCACTCCAGAAGAAGCTTCATTTGAGAATATATTTGCCCTTGAACCCACTCCTGAAGCATCTTCACCAGGGGATCCTAACTCTGCTACTTCAGTACCTTATCAATAACCACATGAACACCTCAGAAAATGGACACATGATCATCCATTGGATAACATCATTGGGAATCCTTCTCGTCCGGTGTCTACTAGAAAGCAACTTGCCAATGATGCCTGATAAGGATTTAAAAGGAACACTTTTGAGGGGTCATTTAAGCCTTTAATTGATCACTTTTGTATCTGTTACTACTTAATTTCGTTTCTTTTCACTTTTTAGGTCTCTTAAAGGCAAATTGCTGGAATGACACTTATTCGGACGAAAAGGCGCGAATATATGAAGAAAATGGCCAAAGTCAAGAATCGAGACACTCAAGTTGCTGAAACTGAAGGGGATGGCGTCACAGCTTAATAGCGACGCCGTTGCGACACACCTTGAGACGACTCAGAGAGCAAATTGCTATTTTATAAGTGACGGCATCAGGTTTAAAAGAGTAGGGCGTCACAACTCAGACGTCCTAGATTTGGATCCCGACGGCGTCAGAGGTTGAAGTCGACGACGTCACAAGCATAAGGTGACGTCGTCACAGAGTTGACATGGCCAAGACGAAAACCTAATGGCGGCGACCCGACGGCGTCACAATTAAAGAGTGGCGCCGTCGCATATTGTAACTCTATATATAGAATTCGAATTTTCAGTATCTAAGAGAGGTAGTTTTGTGGAGTAAAACCTAAACCGAACATAGGCTGTCTTGGGCAGTATCATAGGGTTCCATACCCTATTTTACAACAAGATAAGTGATTTAATTCATTAATTCAATTATGTCTTCAATTGTTTGTGTGTATGCTTGCATGTTTTCCATGTCCGGCTAATTTACTTGTGTGTTTGCTTAGATCTATGAAACCTAGGTATTGAATATTGATTGGTTGTCTCTTATCTTAATTGTGATTGACCTAGTATTGCGATAGGTCATTCGTTATGTTTTTAATGCTTGAGTAATCTTTGTGAACATTAGTTTATAATCACCTAGAGTTATTGTAGTCTAAACATCCAAAGATAACCTTAGAGTTAGTTTATGAATCCTAGAGATTTCGTAGGCAATAACCTTAAGGTAGACTCAAAGAGTTAGGGAAAAACGCATACCCTACGACCTTAGAAGACACAACGCGTTAAGAATAAGGACGTGACAATTCAACCATCAATAGGAGATAAGTAGGGAGTAATAGCATCTAAGTAAACACATTTTTAATCATCATACACAACAATAGACATAGACTACACTCACCTTATTTTAGATAATTAGATAATTAGATAAGTAGGGTAATCGGTAGAAATACCAACCCCCAAATCCAATACCCCGAGATTCGTACCGTTCCATTTTCTAAAAAATATAAAAAAGATAAAAAAAATAATCTTCCTCAACCCCAACCTTAGCGTAGTAATTTCTCACTAGCATTCCTATTCCCCTAGAGAACGATATCAATTCCCGAGGCTTACCCTAATACTATACTACAACGATTAGGTTCACTGCCTAGGGTGTTGAAAAACTTGTTCTATGAAAAGGAAGTTCCTTTGACCCCGAACGCGCGTTGTACGCATATCAAGTTTTTGGCGCCGCTGCCGGGGAATAGAATAGCTAGTTAGATTTTCACCTCGTTTAGGTTTCCTTGCTTGATTCTTATCAAGTAAGTTTTTTTTCCCATTTTTAGCTTCCTTGTAGTCTATCCCCCCTTCTTTGTGACCTTTGTTAGTAAATCCATCACTTTTCATCATGGAAGGTGATAATCAACCACCACTCATCAACCCACCACCAAATGATCCAGAGGCCTTACTCTTGGTGAATACTCAAGACCAAGCCACCTAGGCTATAGAAACACCATTGAGCTTCCCGACCAAGCCCAAACTACGGCCCTTCGATCTGACACCATCCGGTTGGTGCAAAACGGATGTGCATTTCATGGACTTCGTTCCAAAGATCCTAATCAGCATCCTAAGGATTTCCTTAAAATCATCGATTTCATCGACCTCGATGCTACTACTCGGGAGACCACGCGTTTGCGTCTCTTCCAATTCTCTCTACGAGACCAAGCTAGCAATTGGCTTGAGCGACTTCCCGCCGGCTCCATCTCAAGTTGGGATGATCTCACCTCTCGTTTCCTTGCTCAATTTTTCCCACCGGGGAGAACTACTAAGCTTAGGAATGAAATCTTGATGTTCCAACAATGTCAAGGTGAATCTCTCTATGAAGCATGGACTCAATTCATGGACTTACTCCATAGAGTCCCTCATCACGGTATTGATCTTTGGCTTCAAGTCCAACTCTTTTATGATCATGTCAACTTCCCTACTAAGCGATCCATTGAACAAGCGGCTGGTGGTAAACTTAGTGATCTCACCACGGAAGAATCGTGGGGTATAATAGAGAACCTTGCTCTCTATGACAACGAAAGTTGGAATGACCCCCGTGAGTTGCCCAAAACCGTAAAGGCAATCCCCTTGCCACCCATTGACTCACAATCTTCCGACCGTAGGATGCTCGAGCTTGAAGATCAAGTTAAATTCCTAATGAGCTCCTACGAAAATCCTAAGTCTTCACGCTAAATGAACAAAGTTTCTTCCTTTTGTGAGCCAAGTAGTGGTCCTCATAACACTCGCACTTGCACAAGACTCCCCGAACAAGCTTCCGTTGACTACGCATCCTCGCGTACCAATGGAACGGGAGGAAGATTCCCTACAACACCCGGACCTAGGACTTTCAATGACGCCAGAGAAGCATGGAAGAGCAAACCCGACTTCTATTGGGGACAAAACAAATAATTCACATCTAATGATTTCTCATGGCCCCGATCTCACGGCCCTAACCAACAAAACATAGAAGGGATGTTGCAACACCTAGTTACATCCCAAGAAGCTCAAATAGCTAAGCTCTCAGACCATTTTAACCAACAACAAGCCGAGATGGATAGGAAGATAGATAACCTTTCGAAAGCCATGACCAATAGTGATAGGAAGGTTAACGCTATCTCAACTCTCGAAGCTTTCGGTGTAGAGATTAAGGACCCAAGTAAGTTAGCTAAGCACGTTCAATTCGTCAATATCATCACCTTAGTGAAACCTAATAGAACAAATGACGAAGCAAACCATGAGACGGTACTTGAGGTTAGTGAAACTACTAGGAATGAAACAACCGAGGAAGTAGATGAAGTAGGCAATGACTATTTCAATAAGTTTCCTACATAAGAAGAACTTTCTCGCCACCCACACTTAGTACGAGACCTCCATCACATGTATGTTAGGAGAAGCCCTAGGATCAAGTTTGGGAACCCTTGGAATCTTAACATACCATGTTGCATAGGACACCTTTTTGTGGCAAAGGCCTACATTGATCGCAAGTCCCCGATAAATATCATGACTAGCACCTACTATAATTTGGTAATGAAGAAGCATATCCCAACTAGGCAAGATCCCGATAATCCTACGGTTAGTTGCAATTTTCTTGGTAGAGTTAAGGGATTGCCTGTTTATGTAGGAAGTTTCACTTTTCCTACGGATTTCATAGTTGTGAATGATATTAGTACGGCCATAGATCCTAGCTTGTCCCACGTTATTCTAGGAAAGCCTTTCATAGAAAACACCGGGATGACTTATGATCCGTCGTTAGGAATAGTGAGATTCAAGGATGAGACCGATGATGTAGCCTACCAAATGCCCTTTAAGATTGAGAAATTTTCATCACTATCCAATGATGAAATATAACTTAAGCTATCAGTCTACTATAGGAATGAAGAAGATAAGGAGAAGGGAGTTGATTATGTGATGAATAAGATTTTCGGGTTCTATAAGGATTGCTTGAAACTAGGACCGGAATATAGAACGGATTGGGGAGAATATGACTTCTTAGAAAGATGCATAATAGGGCATTACTATAACATGGAAAACCCCAATATAGACCGTCATGAGGAAGAAGGTGACGGTAATGAAGTCACGTAGGGGCACGACTTCGAGTCTAGCTACAAGACTCATAAATAAAGAAAGGCGCTTCGTGGGAGGCAACCCATGCTTAATTGTTTGCTTGTTTGTGTGTCGTACATCTTTTATTGATCGTTTATTCTCGTGTTTAAATTTGTAAAAATGCTTTATTTTGTCTTTAACCTCGTCTTAATTACATATAAAGGTATTTTACAAAAGGGATAAGTGTAGGGAGGATTACACACATTTTCAAAAAGAACGTGAACATGAGAATTATGATTATTAAAAAGATATATATGTGTGTTTGTTCGAGTCAAATGCTTGTATCGACTCATAATGGATGTTTTGCAGGAAATTTTTCCAGATTCTAAAGATATAAATTTTCCATAATTTTTTCCAGAAAATCGCAGACCAGTTTCTGTCAGGATAACCTGACGGCGTCAGGAGGAGTAGAAACAGCTTACTACTTTTTCTTGTTTTCTGTGCTACTTATAAATTTTTGGAATTTTCCAGGTCTTAATTTTCCAGAAAATCTGTAAACATCCATTCTACAAGCATTATATCCTAGTTTAGTAGAGTCATATATATATTGTTACCGCTGATTTTACGCGAAGGTTTCGTTTGTTTTCTTCAAGTGTGCAGGTTTTATTTATCAAGAAGAAGATACATAAGATTGGAAGGAGCTTTTCACGCATACATTCTCCTTGAAGAAAGATTTAACCACTACTTCACACGGATCCTACCGAGCTAATTAGGGGAGTACTAGTTTCTTTCGTTTTTAATTACCTTCCATTATCATAACTTTGATACTTTCAGTGAACATTGGGGACAATGTTCAGTTTAAGTGTAGGGAGGGAAAATAAAACGGTAACTTTGAAACTATGCTTATCCTTGACTATTTGCCTTGTCCAATTTCATTTGTGTAATAAACCATGAGAAACATCGGTTAGGGTAATTTTGGCACCAAATTTAAAAAATTTCATGATATGTAGGAGTGGGCCATTAGTCCTAATAAAGCGTCTCATGGATAGGAAGTTATATGACTAGCACAAAACCCTTTATCACTTAAATTCCACCCAAAATGTGAGGATCGCCCTTAGATTTGTAGGAATTAAAGCATTCCACTTTAATGCTTCGAGAGTGTACCGGTAGTATAATAGATTCTAGAACTTGTTTTGTGATGCATTCTGAGATCGCTAGTGAGACTACACTTGTGTAGTTAGGAATAACTAAATGATAAGAGGCATTAGGATAACCCTTGTTTGATACCCGTATTACAATTACTTCTTCCACATTGGTTGAGTAATTCCCCCACACCCTTGCGTTGTACTCATCTTTAGTACACGATACCCCTAGTTAACCCCTCAGAGCCTATCCTTTTCGCGGTTCTCGTGATGTTTCGGTTTTCCGGAATATCAATGAAGAGCATTGTTTACAATCCACCCCCAAATGTACACCCAAATCGCCTTAGCCTACCTTGTATGCACTCACTTTTAGTGTATTATTGTTATCATACTTAACCCTTAGTTCAATTATCTAGTCGCTTGCATAAGTTGCTAAGTCGAGTCATATCCTTTGTACATAGTTTTGGGACGATTGGGACTCATGGAAAAAGTTAAATTTTATGAAATAACGGGAAGGAATGTTAAATTCAAATTTCCTTTATTTGCGTAATAATGTGCTCCAAGTATTTTGATCTTTTCAATTCGGGTCAAATTAGTGTTAGAGTAATAAAAACTCAAGTGTAGGGATGTGCCTATAAATCTCTATTATTTTGATGTTATCATAGAGGATAGTAGAGTAAAAGTGTATGAAAAAAAAATAATAAAAAAATAAAAATAAATAGAGTGTAAAACAAAATACGGGCTACCATCCTGCATCTATCTTTAAATTTATAATTGTTTGTTTCAAGTTATCTAGAGTTTAGAGTGTCGAGTCTTGACTTAGCAACGCCATTCTTCTCATGCTTGTAACATAAAGATTTTTGACTTGCCACCACTAAATCGCCTATCCTACCAAACCCTTTGTTTCCCTACCGTAAGCCTAACGTTACAACCTTTTAAAATACCTCTTGGATAGTTTTTCCTAGGTGCTTACGCCAAAAGCGATGGAGGTTTGATCTAGTCTCAAGCCTATGTTAATCTATGTACTAGGACCGGTTAATGAGTGTTTACCTTCCATTTCCAACTTGATATATTTCATATACACCCGAGAGATGAGAGTATCCAAACACCACTTTTGAGGTGCTAGTATGTAATTTTCGTGCTTGTTATGACTTTTGCGGGGCTTATATGTGTTGTAAATTGTTCTAAACTAATGCTTCATGACCCCTAACTTATAAATTAATTGGCTAAAAGCACATTTGCTTGAGGACAAGCAAATACCAAGTGTAGGGATATTTGATAAGGATTTAAAAGGTACACTTTTGAAGGGTCATTTAAGCCCTTAATTGATCACTTTTGTATCCGTTAATACTTAATTTCGTTCCTTTTCACTTTTTAGGTCTCTTGAAGGCAAATTGCTGAAATGACACTTATTCGGACGAAAAGGCATGAATATATGAAGAAAATGGCCAAAGTCAAGAATCGAGACACTTAAGCTGCTGGAACTAAAGGGGACGGCGTCACAGCTTAATAGCGAAACCGTCGCGACACACCTTGAGATGACTCAGAGAGAAAATTGCTATTTTACAAGTGACGGCATCAGGTTTAAAAATGTAGGGCGTCACAACAAAGACGGCCTAGATTTGGTACCCGACGGTGTCAGAGGTTGAAGTCGACGGCGTCACAAGCATAAGGTGACGCCGCCACAGAGTTGACGTGGCCAAGACGAAAACCTAATGGCGGTGACCCGACGACATTACAATTAAAGAGTGACGCTGTCGCATATTGTAACTCTATATATAGAATTCGAATTTTCAGTATTTAAGAGAGGTAGTTTTGTGGAGTAAAAACTAAACCGAACATAGGCTGTCTTGGGCAGTATCTTAGGGTTCCATACCCTATTTTACAACAAGATAAGTGATTTACTTCATTAATTCAATTATGACTTTAATTGTTTGTGTGTATGCTTGCATGTTTTCCATGTCCGGCTAATTTACTTGTGTGTTTTCTTAGATCTATGAACCTTAGGTATTGAATATTGATTGGTTGTCTCTTATCTAAATTGTGATTGACCTAGTATTGCGATAGGTCATTCGTTGTGTTTTTAATGCTTGAGTAATCTTTGTGAACATTAGGTTATAATCACCTAGAGTTATTGTAGTCTAAACATCCAAAGATAACTGATTGTACAATAATTCGTACGACCAGGCCTTCGATGGTGATCAAATGGTATGAGGGGTGATATGCTTGCGCCAAACTTGTAGCCAATTTGCAATAAAAATTAGTAGACACTTCGTTAAGTGATTGTGCAGGGGTTGGGCCCTGCAAACCACCTCCGGCGTGAGAGTAAGTATGTGATATGTATTGTAGATAATATAGAGTAAGTGAAATACTGTGTTGAGTGAATATACCATTGAAATGACTCGTCCAACCTATTTATAGATGAGAAAATAAGCTTGGAGAGTGTTAGCACACGTTTCGGAGATCATGGGGGCGTCCCATGATTTGTGGTAACCGCTCTGGCTTCATCCCCACTCTCTCTGTCTTGGCGGAGAAGCTAAGGAGATAGTGGGAATGCGGGGGAAGACCAAGTCAAGGTTCTCCTTTGTCTTGGTGCCTTCAAGAGAAGACTTCGAAGGGCATAGGCCTTCGGCTGGCGAATTCCCAACTGGTAACCATATCAATGATGAATGGTTTTACGCCACTAATGACTTGTGAAGAAAGACTTGGGTCTTCGTAATGCTAATTCGACTGAGGACGAAGGGGTGTCCTTCGACCTGATCGGAGGGTACGTCATCAAGCCCCCCAGTCGAAAGTGATATGTACGAACAAGAAATATTGCTTACGAATCAAGAATAACTACGAAACCTCCCCTTCGTCACAAAAACGAACGAAGATGAAAATTATAGCAACTATTGACCCGTAATTAATGTGTGGACTTATCCTAACCACCCTTTCCTTGGTAAAAGTAAAACGTCTCTTCAAAATTTAAAAAGGATTTGAAATCCGGAGGTTAGGGGATAACTTAGGACACGTGTAGGGCCAAGATTTAACCTGTGTGAGGGTATTTAAAGTCAAAACCAGTAAAACCCTAACACCATTTTATCTCACGCCCAATTTTTCACCTACTAAATCCTCTTCCGACCAGGCTTTCGAACAAACAGGTAAAGTATTCCTTCCTATCTGTTACGTTTTCAAATACTTTATTGTCGATTTAGAAGGATCAATGTCTACAAATAAGAAATTTGTAATCAAACAACAAGGTTGCACCTTGACTAGGGAGGAGCTCAAAGCGTTCCTCACCGATTATCCAATTCCCAAAGAGCATAAAATCATGTTACCTGGTAAAAATCAAGGTATTTTTTATGCCCCAGAAAACTATGTAGGCTTATACACCCATGCATTCACCACCTCCAACCTTAGGATACCCTTGCACCCTTTCATTTTAGAACTCCTCCAGTACTACAAAGTACACATATCTAGGTTTAACCCTTTTGGCCTAGCCAAGCTTACGACATACATTGTGATGTGTAAAGCTTATGGGTTTGAACCATCATTAACTGTGCTTAGAGGGTTTCTGAACTTGTACCCTGGAGGAGATTGGTTGAAGTTGGCAAAGAGGAGTGAGAGGGATGTGCCCATTCTCATAGATAGGCCGTTTACAAACATTAGGAACTGGAAAGGAAAGTTCTTTTACATCCAGAGTACCATTATTCCTCCAACTTTCCTTGCATTGTTAAACCCAGAATTTCAATATGATGAAAAAAGGTCAACGATCCCTTGCCCTATACTGTGAGGAGGAATCCTAGAGATTTCGTAGGCAATAACCTTAAGGTAGACTCAAAGAGTTAGGGAAAAAATCATACCCTACGACCTTAGAAGACACAACGCGTTAAGAATAAGGACATGACAATTCAACCATCAATAGGAGATAACTTGGGAATATTAGCATCTAAGTAAACACATTTTTAATCATCCTAAGAGCACACAACAATAGACATAGACTACACTCACCTTAGTTTAGATAATTAGATAATTAGATAAGTAGAGTAATCGGAAGAAATACCAACCCCACAAATCCAAAAACTCGAGATTCGTACCTTTCCATTTTCTAAAAAATATAAAAAAGATAAAAAAATAATCTTCCTCAACCCTAACCTTAGCGTAGTAATTTCTCACTAGCATTCCTATTCCCCTAGAGAACGATATCAATTCCCGAGGCTTACCCTAATACTACACTACAACGATTAGGTTCACTGCCTAGGGAGTTGAAAAACTTGCTCGACGAAAAGGAAGTTCCTATGACCCCGAACGCGCGTTGTACGTGTATCAATGCCTTATGGTGCTTCTTCAACTCTGTACTATCCAAGATTGAACCAAAAGATGTTAAAACTGCAATGTTTGAGGACAGCTAGTTTAGTGCTATGCAAGACGAAATTCATGAGTTCGATCATCTTGATGTATGTGAATTAGTACCTCCTCCAGATTGTGCTATGATTATCGCTCTCAAATGGATCTTCAAGGTGAAACTTGATGTGCATGGTGACGTTCTGAAGAATAAGGCAAGACTCGTTGCTTAAGGATATCGACAAGAGGAGGGTATTGACTTTGAGGAATCATTTGCTCCGGTTGCACGAATTGAGGCTATCAGAATCTTCCTTGCTAATGTTGTCAGCAAGAATATGGTAGTCTATCAAATAGATGTAAAGATTGCGTTTCTTAATGGTGATCTCAAAGAAGTGGTCTACGTCAGTCAACCGGAAGGCTTTGTGGATCCCGAGCATCCTAACTATGTCTACCGTCTGAAAAAGGCTCTCTATGGCTTGTAGCAGGCTCCAAGGGCATGGTATGATACTTTGTCAAAGTTTCTTTTGGCTAATGGATTCTACAAAGGCGCTGTTGATCCCACACTATTCACTTGGAAGTCAGGCAAACATTTAATTCATGTTTAAATATATGTTGATGATATTATTTTTGCCTCGACCGACCCAAATGAATGTGACCGTTTTTCAAAAGAGATGGGCTCTAAATTTCAGGTGTCAATGATGGGAAAATTTTCATTTTTTTAGGATTACAAATTTCTCAAAGTCCCGGAGGCATCTTTATTAATCAGTTTAAATATGCTAATGAAATATTAAAGAAATTTGGATTTGATTCTTGTGTCCCTGTTGACACTCCCATGGTGGAGAAAACGAGACTGGATGAGGACCTCTCTGGGATCCCTGTTGATCAAACTAAATATCGTAGTATGATTGGATCCTTGATGTATCTCACTGCCAGTAGACCTGAGATTCTATTCGTTGTATGCATGTGTGCTCGCTACCAGGCTAAGCCTACCAAAAAGCACCTTGAAGCGGTTAAACGGGTCTTTCGGTACCTCCAAGGAACCATTAACATGGGTCTTTTGTATCCGAAGGACACCACCATCTCACTAACAGCCTATGCAGATGCTGACCATGAAGAGTGTCAAGATACTCGTCAAAGTACGATAGGAGGTGCTCAGTTTTCGGGTGATAAATTAGTGAGTTGGTCGTCAAAGAAACAAATGAGTACTTCTATATCTTCTACAGAGGCTGAATACATTGCCATGTCATCATGTTGTGCTCAAATCTTATGGATGAGATCCCAACTATCTGACTATGGCTTTGTATTCAACAAAATTCCTCTGTACTTCGACAACAAAAGTGTCATCGCTATCTGCTACAACAATGTCCAACACTCAAGATCTAATAACATTGACAATCGACATCATTTCATTAGGGAACAAGTAGAGAAAGGTGTGTTTGAACTCTACTTTGGAAGGACTGAGTATTAGTTGGCAGACATCTTCACGAAAGCTCTTCCAAGAGATCGGTTTGAATTTAACCTCCTGCGACTCGGCATGAAGAATCTGCAGCCGGAAACGCTCAAACGTCTTCAGGAAGAGGATGAGGAGTAAAGGAGTTTTTCACCAATTCTTTGTAAATATTTTTGAAAAAGCAAAATACAAAATTATAAAACCAACAAAATCCCATAAAAATTTGAAAAATCAGAAAATTCCAAAAGTATTGTTTCTCAAGGCATGTCTTCTGATATCGATAACATCTACAATCCTAGAAATGTCACTCAATAATGACAAGGGGTTTTAGATGAAGTTCGAGCAGAAGTTCAAATGTTTTTGAAAACATGCCTAAATTAATGGTTCACAGCCATTTCAGATTGTGACCCAGGCTTGCAATTATTTCAGACTGTAACCCGCTTATTCAAGAAAGGAAAGTGTTGTGCAAAAAATCAATTTTCTCAAATATCGAGAACTTATCCTAAAAAAAAATCAGGAAAGTTCGTCGCCAAAAAGACGGCTGTTCCTATTCAAATGTTATTCATTCTAAGATTATTCAAAAAAATAATTGATTTCTCATAATGATAACACTGTTTGAAAATAATTTGGACTCAAATTTTTTTGAAAATCAACTGGACTTCATTTTGTCAAAACATTTGTCACTCAATCAACAACTACGGTCATTGATTGAGGGGGAGAGGGATTTTAAATTATCTCACATTTTCAAAACAATTGGTATCATCAAATAAGTCCATTTGTACATTAATAAAATGGTGAATAAAGTTTTTGTGTTATGTGTCAGTGTATGATTTTTCGTTATAACTCCAAGATCTTTCAAAATGAAAATTTTCTTTTACTTAAAGATCTCTCAAAATTACCAAACCTGAGACTATGTTGACATTGAGGACCGAGGCTTGAACTGATGTGTTTAAACAAAGCCACATCTTACCCTAAAAATTTTCTAAATCATTTAAATCAATTGTGATCACAAATCTCAAAAGGTTTGAAATTTTTGATCGGGGGAGAGATTGTGATTTAAATGGTGATTGTCTTAGAAAATAAAAGGCACTCTGTTGAAACCATGAATCTAGACTCAACTAGGGTATGAGTGATATCAACTGATTGAATAAAAACAGCAGAATAATGATAACACAATCAACATCACTAATAAGGTTTTCTTTATTGAATATAAAAACTACTACAACTATTACTAATATACACACGCTATAATCGTGTGTCTAGACTCTCATTAGGAGATTACTATTAAATGAAATTAAAGAGATGATGGAAAGGGATGCTCATAATACTAGACGCTCCCTCTTTATATAGTAGAGGGAGGATACATAAAACCCTAATTGTAGCTTACTAACAAAGCTACCTAATATTACATAAAAGCCCTCGTTGTTTCTTCGTTCTTCATTCTTGCTTGTGGTTTTATAATCATCAAATCTACAATTCCCAACACACTCTTTCCTCCATGTGCCAAACGATTTCAAATATACGATGCACATGTTGAGGGCAAGGTTGTAAAAATCGCTAGGCGCTAGTGAGGCGGTCGGGTAGGGCCTAGCGATTAATCGGTTAGGCGGGGATTAATCGGATTAGAATTTTTATGCACAAAATTGTAAGTTTAGATATTTTATTATATTATATGTATGAGATAAGCATAGTGCATCAAAGTTCAAATATTTCACGTGTTCAAATATAAACATAATACATAATTATTCAAAGTTCAAAGTCAAACATAGATATTACTCGGTTTTTGGCCATTTTTTAGCGAGCTTTGACCGATTTTGTTCGATTAATCGGTTTGTTGACCGATTTTTAAGCGGTTTTGTCTGATTTTTAAGCGATTTTTTTGATCGATTTTAAGCGATGTTGTCCGATTAGACCGATTTTGTCCGATTAATCGTTTTGTTGACCGATTTTTAAGCGATCTTTGACCAAACCGATTAAATAAGCCGATTATGATAAATCAAGGCGCTTACTGAGCGATCAACTATTATGCGGAGATTAAAGGTTGAGGGGGAGCATTTATCTAAAACCAGAAGTAAACGATAACACCAAAGTAACAGGTTGAACCACTGATCATGTAACTCATCCTCGAACAAATCCTAGATGAGCTAGGTGTAGGTGTAACTACTTGTTGAGGTTTAACAGAACTAGAAGCATTTTTATAAGGTGATCGTTGAAAGACTCAAGCAAGCATTCCTTCCTCCATGTGCTAAATGATTTCTAAAACCAACTCACATGTTGAGGGGGAGCATTTATAAAAGCTCAAAAATAATTAAGGTACAAAATGCTTTGATTTGATATCACAAGTACCTTGATTGGTTTTTTTCAAATTGTTTTTCAGTTGGTTTCAAGGTGGAAAGAACTGTACCATAATTTTACTTTATGCATTGGAGTTATAAGGATGGTAAAGTTAGGTATTAGTTCCCATGATCCTGCTAGAGCCGGAGGGATCTACCCAGGGACAATCCACTAGATAGTGGAGAAGTCTTTATGTATAGTGAAAAAAAGGAGAAAAGTGAGAACAAGGGAAGAGTGTCGACTAAGACAGAGCTAGAACTGGAACAAACCCAACAAGGTTCTAGTAATGAAGTCTCGATAAGCACTGAAGGGGTTGAAGAATGAAAAGTGAAAGGGTGCAAATAAATAGCCCTCCAATAATTCAACCTTAGGACAGAAACCGGGTTCAATACATATGCTACTGTTGGTTACTAAGGTAACGCCGTGTTTAAAGACAAGACGTCATGGACCCAGTGACGCACTGCACTAAACTTCCCAAGCTACTCGAGTTCTCTTATAAGAACTTGTTTCATTCTCACGAGGAACCTACATAATCTATCGACTTTCTCTTAGAGATTCTTGATATTGCAGGAGGAGACCCTCTCCATAGTCTCCGAATAGGAAACCAAAGTGCACTATTGAGTCTAGAGCCAAGAGATCATCACAATAAATCTCATTAGGACACATAATTCATGAAGACTTGCTATTTCATACAATGAGGAAAGTAAGAATATATATTGAGAGTCCTACGCATTATCCTCGTGGTATTGCCAGAATATCTGAGTGATACTTCAAGTATTCATGATGAAGATGGAAATTCTTCTAGAGCCAACATCAAACAAGCTCTTGGTGGGTGACATGTAAGATTCTCCAAGAATCAAACTTGTTACAATTGGATAGAAACGATGGGGCGATTCACTCTTGAATCAACCTTGTTCCAAGAAATGGATTGGCGGATACTTTTGAAAAACCTTTCGATGTGCTCTACAATTCTTTTCTCTAGCACATCAACTACGCGTTAATTTCACAAACAAAAGAATTTATGATTGAAACTTGATTTTTTCTCATAAAACCTTCGCCGTATTTCAAAAAACTCTCTCTTAAGTAATACGTGATTGTTTTTCAAATCAATTATTCATCAACCAATGAATCTTAATTCACTGGTTCACTCACTCTGTGGTGTCTACTTTGAGACGCTCCAGTTTGAGAACGGCTAGATCAAGCTGCGAAACCCGGTCAAGGAGATTCTTAGGAATTCTATCTGATCACGGGAAATATTTATATTGATCAAAGGGGAACCGTGGTTCTTGCAACCCTATTCAACGAAAGTGAATAAAGACACTTTCGTCTGTTTTATTGCTAACAGTTTTTTGCAGGAACATCTAACGGTTGCAGCTGATCGAAATTGAGAAGTCAATCCATAACCACATGCTCACACATCACACTCACATTTAAATAAATCATGATAAGTTCTGATCTATACTCGGATACCAATATACAACAATTGGTAAACTCTGATACCATTAAGCAATGCTTCCGCTATTCTGATGCAGAATATCATGATCCAACAAAGTGTGAGCATGTCGGTACAGAAGTCACAATATCACATGGAGGCGATACAACAAAGGATGATTCAGAGATTTACTGTGGCTGATGACCTCGAAGAAAAGCTCAAAGATCACCACTGAAAGTACAAAGTATGCGGACTTTGAAGAATCAAAGATTACGAGCTACAAATCAAAGAACGTGTAATAGAATGCTAGAGCTCAAAAGGTATTATCTATATGTAATTGAGGTGACCTCCCTTAGGGGGATATTGTTAGGATTTAGTAAATTCGTAAGTTAAAGACTCGGTCACCTCAAGTATTTGTAAGCATTAGAAAGCTCGTAGTCTTAGTCGTTTAGTTATTATACGTAGTTAGTTAAGTAACACCGTGGAGGACGGACGGGTCTTTACCCACTGTATACCTGATCCACAGCCCGTAGGTGGCGAATATTGTAAAAACTATAAATACATCCTACCTCCCAAGGTAGAAGGTTGGAGCTTCATAATATGACATTTACTTTCTCTCACTAAGTTCCCATTTTCTCTCTACTTTCTCTCTCTAGAGTCATCAAGATTTGATCCATAATGTTTGTGTTTGTGTGTTTATGATAACCCATATATTACATGTATGTTATGAAATTTCGTAAAACTCAAGAAAAGTTATCGTTGCCCCCACCCGGACAAGCTGGAGTAAGCCGCTACCACAATTTAAAAAATAAAAGCTTTATTTTTAGATTTACACTAATCCATAGCGATTCGGATGAAGTTGTTTGCACTTATGTGATATTTACAAAAGTTCCGATCCAAATCTACAAAAAACTAACCAAATATACAAAAGTTGGTCAAATATGTCGTTGATATCGACCAACGACCTTTAATGTTTGTTTTGCTTTTGCTAATGCGGTTTGAAGTTATGTTTACACTTACTTTCAGATGTTTTTATCAACAAAATAGTTATAGCTTTAACAAGGTAGTGCGGACCCAATATTTGCTCAATAATATATAATATAAAAGTATATTACATATTTTTCATTATTTAACGACTAGAAATATATAATAAATTCACTTCAAAAGAAAAAGCAAAGTAATTGGTGTATCTTAAAGAATCTTTAATATAATAAAAGTTTACATCATTTCAATTCAATTTTGTCATAACAATCTTAAAGGAAAGAAATTGAGCCAATTAGGTCGTTCTATTTTATTTTAACGGAAGGTCGCTCTATTTTGACAAACAACAAAATCGAGCAAGGTGCTTGGTTAATAAAAGTTAAAATTAACAATGATATTGGTCAAACTTTGTTTAACTATTCTTTTTTTAAATTCATACAAAAGTCAATGTTAAGTTTATAAATAAATAAAACTATTGAAAAGTGGGTGTTAGTTTAAAAAGCTTAATGGCTAATTGAAAATTAACTATAAAAATGCGTGATTTTTAACACATATGCTACAATCACATAAAAACATTCACAAAATTCTTTATAAAATTATGTGTCAGACAATGATTGACTTAATTAGAGAGAAGATAGTGAAACTATAATAAAATCGACGAATTATTAGCTGACAAATCATATTATGAAAGGTTTTGTGAATATTTTTATGTGAATGTAGCATTTCTCAATTTTTAATTCTTTAATGAAGAAGAAAAACACCACAACATGCTACTTTCCTTTCAAAATTTCCCTTAAAAATCCACTCCTTCCTAAAACCCTAAATCAACGATTTTAAACGTGTCTTACTAGCTACCCAACAATTTATGTGTGTTTAGCTTCTACTTTACTTAATCAAAAAAAGACACGGCACAATATAAAGGTATATTGGGCCTATTGATTAATGTTGTACTACCTCCGTCCCATAATAATTGTCCACTTTGATTTTTTTAAGTCTTTTTTATTCAACTTTAACCATAAATATTTTTATTTGTGTAATATAATACTTGATGAAAAATATATGAATAGATTGTTTTAAATGTATTTTCATTTGATATAATTTTTATCAAGTATTATATAACACAAATAAATATATTAATGGTCAAAGTTGAACAAGAAAGACTCAAAAAAGTCAAAGTGGACAATTATTATAGAACGGAAGTAGTATTATATGCTAGCTACCCTAATCAAGGATGAGTTCAATTTGCTGATTTGGATGACTACCGAACATAAATCATGTGACCTACATGGTTGTGAAAGAATAAGTAATTCATTGATATTTCTTTGTCCAAGTAATTGAAAAACACCGAGAAGTCACTGATACTTTGACTACTTTGAATGTGTTTCGTATGAATATATAGGTCTATTCATATAGTTTTATGACTTTGCACATATTAAAAATAGAAATTCAAATGATAACGTAGCATGCTTAGATAACAAGTAATTGTTGCATCTTTTTGACATTTTAAGTATGTTTTATCTTGACATTCAGATTCACTCTTTTTGGGTTAATTATGTTTTATCTTGTGTAAGTTAAATGTACAACAACTGGCAGTAAAGATATAGTGGTATTATTTGTAGTCTTTATCTCCCTTCAGGCTGCATTTAAAGGGATGTTTGGTAGAAGTATAAAAGTACTGTTCCATTGATTTATATTTCAGGCCATTACATGGATTAATACCTTGTACCTTGGAGTCTTAACTGGTGTGGCTGTACTTACTTGCCCTGCATTTCTTGATCAATTTGGCCTTGGGAAGAAACTGATTAAGATGTGTTTGGGACAATGAGAGGCCTAATTCAGTATAGATGTACCATAATGAAGGGTTAACCATTGTGAAGGGTAAATGGCCTAGAAGGGGAGTGTAAGTAGAATAGAATTGAGAGTTGTGAAAGATGAAACTTCATGGTCCATTCTTTACATTCCCATAGGAGGTTATGGTTGGTTCTCCCTCAAGGAATGTGTTCCCAATTATGTGAAGCCATTTTAGAGATGGAAATGTAGCATAATTGGTATAGCCCTTGTTTTGGAGCGGTATGGGTTCCTGATGATGCCTTTCATCTTCTCTACTTTAACTATTGTGGATGTTGGTTGAGTAGTTTTGGTAGGATGATGTAGGGGAAATGTAATCAAATGGTATGGTGCTAATCGTAGGTGAATTTGAAGCTGCTTAAGACTGCAAACCGAGATGGTTTGCTGGAGTTTTTCTGAGTATTTTGTGTTGTTCTAATGTAGCTTTTGATGATGACTGTGTTAACAGTTTATCATTTGCTTCAATTTGCTTGTATTTTAGAGTCTTGGGCTTGTCCATTTCTCTTATCTCATTGATGTAACTATCATTTTGTGTTATTAATATAATTCACCGTTTGCACCAAAAAAAATGTACAACAACTTTTCAAAAAATACAATGGTTGTTGGAATCACTCCTAAACCTAAATCAAGTGTTAGTGATTCATATGTAATAGTTAGCTTAATTATGACCTTTATGTTTGTTATTAGCTTAAGCTTATGTAGAAGGCCCATGAGCTTAGGCCCATGTCCATTAAGGAAAGGAAGGGAGTAGGAGTGTTGCCCTAGCTCCCCTTTCTATAAATACCTTGTAATAACCCTCACTTGAGGGTTGGTTGTTCAATTCATTCTCTTTCACTACTCACGCTTAACCTTTCTCTATAGTCTTACGCGTAGTGTTTGTGTGTGTGTTGTTCATCCGATCTCTTCTCCTCTCTACTCTTTCTATTGATGCTTGTGTTGTAAACTTAGTGACCTAACAGTGGTATCAATCGCCTACTAGTTGGGTGAACGTAGTGTTTTTGAAGTGGGTTTTGGTCCTACGCGTAACACATACGGTGATACTTTGGTTCGCTTAAAAACACATTTTTTACACTTTTGAATCCAATATTCTTGTACTTTCAACGTTTTAAGGTGTTAAAATAACTGTTTTTGAAAAAAAGTTTCAACCTTTACGTGTGGATCATCATTTTCTAGCTTGGTTTTATTCGTGGTACTCGTTCTACGCATAACAGTTTTAGACGCTTTGGATCATCAAGTTTCACACTTTTGTGTTATTTTGGTGATATTGAAGCTATTTCATCACAAAAATCTAGTTTAGAATCATCTCTGGGCAAAAGTCATTTTTACGAGTAGTTCTACGCCTAACGAAACCCTAATCTTACGCATAAGAATTTCGTGGTTTGATCTTCAGTTTTCGTGGTTTACTCCGTGTTTTCTTGCTTGGATAAGCCTGAAAATACGTCGACTTGGGATATCTTTTGCACTGTGATAGTGTAAAAGATCACTTGGGCAAAAACCCTAAAATTACGCATAAGCATAAGCTTACGCGTAGAAACTTCTACGCATAAGATTTATCTTACGCCTAAGCTTTGTCTTACGCATAAGGTCATCCTACGCCTAACTTTTTCTACGCCTAACTTCTTGTTTTACGCATAACTTTAGTGTTTTCACCCTACTTACGCGTAAGCTAAACCTACGCGTAACTCTTGCTGTTACGCGTAACTTTGGTGTTTTTACGCATAAGTGCTACTTGGTTTATTGTGATTTCTACGCCTAAGGATACTTCATCAACAAAGGTTCATTCGACTACAAAGATCCATTTAACAACACAAGTTTTCAACATGTCACAACCACCATACTCTAACTATTTCCCTTACACTTATACTCAACGACAACAACAACTAAGTCCACAACATCAACAATGGAATCAACAACAAGCAATTTATCAACAACAATTTAATCAACAACATACTCCACAACTTGGAGCAATTCCACCACCACAAATGGTTCAACCACCACCAAGTCTTCAAGTTCAACCCTACACAAATGATTTCAATCAACATCCATCAAGGAACACTATGAAGGAACCCACTTGGTTTGCAAAGATGTGTGAAGCTTTAAGCAGCCAACAATCAATTCATGAGGCTGGATCACTTGATAGACCTCCAATGCTCACTCCAGGAAACTACGATCAATGGGTAATTAGGTTCTTTAGGTTTTGTGATCTGAAGAAGCCACATGGAAAGTTCTTAAAGAAGGTTATCTTGGAAGGTCCATTTCAGATGCCTACTGTCATTGTACCCGGAGATCCAAATGCTAATCCACCAAGAGATGAACAATCAAACATTGCTACTGTTGCAGACCTGAACGCAGCAGAACTTCTACACTATGAAGCTGATGAGCTTGCAATGCAATATATCCTCTTAGGATTACCAAACCCAATTCTTCGAAGTGTTGATGCTCAAAAGACTGCAAAGGCAATGTGGGAACATATTCATCTTCTTATGGAAGGATCTGCACTCAATCAGGAGGATATGTAATCCAAAATTTACTTGGCTTATGAACACTTCATGATTGAACTTGGAGAGACACTAGAGTCTTATCATCATCGATTCTCAGACATCATAAATGATTTGGATAAACACAACATCATCATGCCAAGAATTGCAGTTAATACTAAGTTCCTGAGTAGTCTTGGTCCTGAATGGGAGAAGTATGTCATTTTTCTCCGTCAAGCGAAGAACATGCATCATTCTACATACGGATTATTGTACGATTACTTGAAGCCTCATCAAAAGGAAGTTGATAAGGAAAGGATTCTCCGTGCTCAAATTGCTTCATCTTCACATCCGGAAAATCAACAACTTGCCTTGTATGCTCAAAACAGTTATCCTCCTCAACCAGCAACTCAACCAACTGCCACTATCACACCAAATGATCGATCACAGCAATCTCAACATAATCAATTGGTTCCTTACAACAACAACAATGATCAGGCACTTTATAGTCAAGCTAATGAGGAATCCGATCCGTTCGAAGCATTGCAACAAGGATTTGTTATGATTGCTAATGCTTTTGGCCGTTATACAAACAAATCCAACAATCGCATTCGTTCCTCATCAAACACAAGGAATCAGGCTGTTGTGAACAATGGACGAGTTGAAGTTCAGAATCGTGGTTATGGTCGTCAGATGGGCGGTGGTCAAGGGTTTAATGCTATGGGTAGGAATAACAACAGAGCTCAAGTGGTGGAACAAGGAAATGCTCAGAATAGGTTGAATGGTCTTCGATGCTACAACTGCAATGAGAAGGGACACCTGGCTAATGCATGCCCAAAGCCGAGGACTAGGGGCAGTGCTTATCACAAGGAGGCTTTACTTTTGGCTCTTAAGGATGAAGCTGGTGGAACTCTCACAGACAAATAACACAGTTTTATAGCAGATGCAGACTCAGATGATGATATGGAGGACTTGCAGGCCAATGCAGTTGTTATGTTGATGGCTAATATGTATGAGTTACACATGAGTGACACAGGCCCAGTGTATGACATTGATGGCTTGTCTCAGGTACCCGAACAAACCATATTTATCTCTGATCTAATATCTCCGCCAACATCTGAACCCGGCAAGGCTCAGAATGTTCAAAATGAGTCGTCCACATCTCATTCCGACGATTTCAACTAGACCCCGTAGTTACATTTGATGATCAAGATGACCTTATGGTTTCCCTTGATAATCAAATTGACTCCGTGGTTCTACTTGAGGATCTAAATAATGATCATGTTGTGACTCACGTTGAACACACCGAACTTTTGCCTCGTCCAGATGTTGATCTGTGGCTTAAAAACCAACAATCCATAGTAGAGGAATGTCGTGCAGTAAATCAGGACTTAAAAAGTAAAAATGCACTGTTAACCAAGGATTTTGAATGTTTAGAAATGCAACTCAACTTTTTCAAAACTCAAGAAAAACGTGAAAAAGGTTTTGAAGCCGCCTTTGCTAAATCTCATCAAAACGAAAAATATTTAGAGAGACAGATGCGTGATCTAGCCGCTTTGAAGAATGCTTTGTTGTCTGAAATAGAACAACTGAAACATGAACATAAAAAGCAAATTAACGCTCTCACCTTGGAAAATCAAAAAGCTAAGGCTGAGTTGTTAACTTGTCAAAAACAGTTCTCTGCATACAAAAAGCATTCAACGAAACGAATAGATGATCATCTTGAAGAAATTATCGGCTTGCAAAACAAACTTAAAGAGTTTAAAACTGTTGTTTACAAACATGGTGAGTCAGTAACTGCTATTGAAAAGTTTACTTTAAAACCCAATCCAAATGGATATGGACCGAATCTTGCCGATTACAAACCTAAGCTTTCAACCAAAGCATTCAAACCAAATCCTGAAGTTTCCAGTGCAGAATATAAAATTGATAATTATGTTATGCTTGTTGTTGAATATCATCGTCAAGAGGAATTAGATGCAGAAGACGAGAGTCGGTCAAAATTAGAAACTGTTGTTTACAACAAACCTTTTAACTATTCAAAACCGGTCACTTTCGTCACACCAACGGATTCTTCTAACACACCAAGGATTATCATAAAAACATCTGAGTCTTCTAATGTTAATCCCCAACCAGATTATGCACAAATTTATGGTCCTTTACCTTCCATCAGTGAAGTAAATTCAAAACCTGAAAAATCGCAAAATTCTTAGATATTTTGACCTTTTCATGGCTGACCTCAAACTTTTACAACATAAGATAGAATATCATTCTGAAATCAAAGTTCAGCACTTTCAATCGCCTCTGGCGCGAGAACAAAGAGACATTTTTCAGAAAAATCTTTTACCAAATGTTAAAAATTTGAAACATTGTGCATTGTCTTGGGAACGGGACTTTCATAAGGAACTTGGATTGATGAAGGTCGTTTTCGAGAAAACAGAAACATCTATTTCTAATACTAAACGTAAAAAGAAAATGTTGAGAAAAGATGTTGATCGACTCTTGAAATATGTTATCTGTGCTGATATCCATAATGTTGTGTTATTCAATTCTTTGCCACATGCATCTGATTATATCTCTGCTGATACTGTTGATAATGTTGTAACTGTTGAGAATACTGATAATGTGCTTCTGATCGAGTCTTTAAAAGTTGAAAACGAACATCTCTTAAACGAGCTTTCAAATGCAAAACGTCGTCTTCAATGGTGTCAAAAAGATTGTCAAAATCATGAACTTGCTTTGCAAAACAAAATCCACCAGTTGCAATCAAACAATTTTAATCCAAAATTTGAGCAACTGGATGATCAAAACGTGTCTTTGAAAAGTCAAATCTCAAAATATGAACAAGAACTTGTAAAAGTTAAACATGAATATGGTGTCATATTTGATTTACTCAATAAGACTCGTCATGAAGCATCAAAAGAACTTGATCACTATCTTGCACACACTAGAGAAGTAATGAATTTTGCTGCTAATATTCGTTCTGAAAATCAAGATTTGATTCACACTATCTTTAAGTTAAGAGAAATGTTAGGAAAGTATGAACAACTTACGCCAACCATCATTAAGAGAATAGCACCTGTAACACTTAGTAAACGTGAACCCAGAATGCCTACTGCCAAAACACAAGTTGCTAACGTGCTTCCTTCTACTGAAACAGGAATAGTTGCCTCTTTTCCAAACGTCTGCACTTCACAGCCTAGGAGCACTACATCGAAGAATAGGAAGTTGCGACCTAAGAAAAGATCAATAAGGAATGCTAAAGTAGAAGAACACCCTAGGACTATGAATAAGACTCATGTTGCTTCCACTATAGATATTTCGTCTGGCAAATGTAATAGAAATAGTGATGTAACGAATGCTAAACCTTTAAGTACTTTTGATATTCATTCTGATGCACCTTGTGTTATTTGTCGTAAAAGTATGAATTCTGATTGTCATGACAAATGTGTTGCTAAAGCTATCATCTCTCGTTTAAGGAATCCTAAGAATCGGAATACCTCTAGGCCCACTACTCATTCTAAGTCTGTGCTTGGTAGACCGCCCTCTTTAGATTCTAAGAACCGCATTGATGTCCCTGTAGCTCCAGTTTCACCTCCCAGGAATGTAGTACCACCTAGTGCATTCACTAAGACTAAAGCAAATACTAGTTGGAGATGGTAGAAATGGATATATAACACACTAGGATTTAAATGGATGCCTAAAGTTATTGATGTGTGTATGTCTACTATAACTGCTCCGGAACCCTCTAACATTTCGGGTTCCACATCTACTTCTATTCCATCTGTATCATCTGTGTGTAATGTAGGTGATACAAATCATTCTCTGGATTGTTGATAGCGGATGTTCCCGACACATGACAGGCAACCTTAAACTGTTATCAAACTTTATTGCAAAATTCATTGGCACTGTCAGATTCGGGAATGATCACTTCGCAGCTATCATGGGCTACGGAGACTATATCAATGGGAACATCAAAATTAACAGGGTTTATTATGTGGAAGGCCTCGGTCATAATCTGTTTTCAGTAGGTCAGTTCTGTGATGGAGATTTGGAGGTTGCTTTCAGGGAGAAATCTTGTTTCATTCGTGATCTACAAGGAAACGACCTTATGTCTGGCTCGCGTAACTCAAGTCTTTACACTATCTCTATGCAAGACATGGTTGCTTCATCTCCCATCTGCTTACTTTCAAAGGCAACATCAACAAAATCCTGGCTATGGCACCGTCGTCTCTCACATTTAAACTTTCAAACTATAACCAATCTTGCTCGACACAAACTAGTTGAAGGTCTCCCACGATTCCGGTATTCTAAAGATCACCTTTGCTCAGCCTGTGAACAAGGGAAAAGCACTCGTGCTCATTTTCCTTCAAAGGTGGAACACAGCTCTCAGCATGTGCTTCATCTTCTTCACATGGATTTTTGTGGCCCGATGCGCGTGCAAACGATCAATGGCAAACGCTACATCTTAGTAATTGTTGATGACTATTCACGATGGACTTGGGTCTACTTTCTTCGAAGCAAAGACCAAGCTCCACAAATGATCATCACCTTTCTCACGAAAATTCAAGTTCAGCTCGGGAACACCGTCCGCCAAATCAGAACAGACAAAAGAACTGAATTTGCTAACCAAACTCTTCAAGAATTTTATGAGAAAGTAGGAATTGAGCATCAGACATCTATTGCACGTACACCAGAACAAAACGGAGTTGTTGAAAGACGAAACCGAACGTTAGTGGAAGCTGCAAGAACAATGTTAATCAATGCTAAACTTCCAGATTACTTATGGGCAGAAGTTGTATCTACTGCATGCTATACTCAAAATCATTCTATGATTACTAAACGCCACAACAAAACACCTTTTGAGCTTCTCCACAACCATAAACCGAATCTCAAACACTTTCATGTATTTGGATCCCTTTGCTATCCGAATAATGATCGTGATGATTTTGGAAAGCTCAAAGCCAAAGCTGACATTGGAGTCTTTATTGGATATAAAGGTTACCGGATCTGGAATCGTCATACAAAACTGGTTATGGAAACGATTCATGCTCATTTTGATGAACTTACGGAAATGGCTTCTGAGTATAACAGCTTGGAACCCGGTCACAACCGCTTAAACTTCCCTCAAAACCCATCATCAGCTGAACAAAGCCCCCAGCTCACTCGTCAACAAATGGAAAGGTTATTTGCTCTGCTGTTCAGTGACGATATTGATGAATGTGCTCCAGGTGTATCCGTTGTTTCCGCTGCTCAACCTGATACTACTCTTATACCTGATACACCTGCTACAACAACTACTGTTGATGAAGCACCACCAGTTGACTCCACCACAACAGTTGAACAAACCGCTTCCAACAATGATGAACCGGATGATGATGTTCTTAATGAAGTACCCCCACCTGCAGATTTTGATCCAAATGCGTTCTTTAACCCGTTTGCTAATGAAACTGTTGCATCTGATGTCGCGGAATCATCAACAAACCATTTGAATCCTCAGAATCTGCACAATGTATACCAACATCAACCCTCTACACATCGATGGACAAAAGACCATCCTCTAGCAAATATTATTGGCAACCCGAATCAACCAGTCGTTACGAGACAACGTCTTCACACAGATGGTGAACATTGCATCTATGCACTCACTATCTGCCAATCTGAGCCTAAAAACATTAAAGACGCAATGACAAAAGACAACTGGATAGAATCCATGCAGGAAGAACTCAACCAATTCAAACGTCTTGAAGTATGGGAAGTGGTTGAAAGACCAACAGGGGTCTACGTCATTGGTCTTAAATGGATTTGGAAGAACAAATTGGATGCTGAAGGGAACGTAATCATAAACAAGTCACGTCTGGTGGCTAAGGGTTATCGACAGGAGGAGGGTATTGACTTTGAAGAATCATTTGCTCCGGTTGCTCGTCTTGAGGCTGTTCGGATATTTCTCGCGTTCGCGGCTCATATGAATATGACGATCTTTCAGATGGATGTCAAAACTGTGTTTCTCAACAGACAACTTAAAGAAACGGTTTATGTTAGCCAACCAGAAGGATTCGTTGATCCCGAGTTCCCGAACCATGTCTACAAACTAAACAAAGCTCTGTATGGTCTCAAACAAGCTCCTCGGGCATGGTACGATAAGCTATCATCTTTCCTCATTGCCAATAATTTCACCAAAGGTTCGGTCGACCCTACTCTTTTCATACAATATCACGGGGCACGTATCTTAATTGTTTAAATTTATGTGGATGACATTATTTTTGGGTCTACACATAAAAAGTACTCAATCGCTTTTGCAAAACTAATGAAGAAAAATTTTGAAATGTCCATGATGGGTGAACTTACGTTCTTTCTAGGACTGCAAGTTCATCAATCACCCCGTGGTATTTTCATGAGTCAGTCCAAATATGCCCTTTAATTGTTAAACAAATTTGGAATGAAAACCTGTGACACTTATGCCACACCAATGACTCATACCAAGAAGCTAGACGCTGATTTACATGGGAAATTAGTGGACCCTACCAAATACCGAAGTATTATTGGGTCTCTCATGTATCTAACAGCTAGCAGACCTGACATTGTCTTTGCCGTTTATCTCTGCTCCCGTTATCATTCAAGACCAACTGAAACCCACCTCTCTGAGGCTAAAAGAATCCTCCGATACATCAAGGGAACCATTAACTTAGGGATCTGATATCTGAAGGATTCTGGTTTTGAACTAATCGCTTTTTCAGATGCTGATCACGCAGGATGTTTAGATTCACGGAAAAGTGCTTCAGGAGCACTACAATTTCTTGGTGATAAACTGGTGTCTTGGAAATCGAAGAAGCGGGATTGTACATCGCTGTCATCAACCGAAGCAGAATATGTAGCCATGTCAGCGTGTTGTGCTCAAGTCATCTGGATGAGAACACAACTCAAAGACTATGGTTACGTATTTGACAAAATCCCGATGTACTGCGACAATCGGAGTGCCATTGCGATCTCGTGCAACTCAGTTCAGCACTCGAAATCAAAGCACATCGATCTTCGCTATCATTTCATCAAGGACCATGTGGAACAGGGTACAGTTGAATTATACTTCGTGGGTACAGAATACCAATTGGCAGATCTACTCACCAAAGCCTTGCCTCCCGCTAGGTTTAATGAGCTGGTCCACCGGATTGGTATGCGGTGTTTGACTCAAGAGGAATTGGATGAACTCTTAAAACAGTCTTAAAAACCAGTCAAACACCAAAATCTTTTTTGTAAATAATTTTTCAAAAACAAAATACAAAAATAGAAAATCAGATAAAACAACAAAAATATTCTTCTATCTATATTTCTTCAAACATGGCAAGTACATTTCTTCCGTCAACACTCAAATCTTTCAAAATTCAGTATTTTTTCGATCAAGTGTTGAGGGGGAGAAAATAAATTCTTAACTGTTTCAAAATAACCGTGTACTTGCATGTTACCTTATCCCCGGTTGTTTCAAAAATATTGGTGGTCACATTTCTGGTTTCTGACACTCCTCGGACTAAAATTTATAACCTTTCAATATTTCTTAAGTCGAGGGGGAGTGTCATCAAAGTTATTTCCAAGTATTCTTCGTTTGGTAACCAAAATGGAAGTTAAAAGGCTTTGGATGAAAATGGAAAAGGTGGAGGGACTAAAACTGCCAAAAGCTTAAAGTTATTTTAATAAAACTTCTCCACCTAACTTCACCACTTCACATTTATTACAAACACCAAACTAATCCTACACCTATAAATCGTTCAACAAATCCGAAGTTTTGATCATCGATCTGTAAGTGATTTTGTGCTTGTAACACGTTTTTAAACATTGGTTTTGATTTTCAAACGAATCCAACGGTTAAATTTACGTATATGGTTGATTTTGTGTTCTACGCATATGCGTAAGAACACATGATCATGTTTGTGAGTTTGAGGTTAAAAGGATAGTGTCAAAATATTTCTTTAACATCACTAATACCATTTTTCTACTCAAAACGCACCCAGAATCACGTATTGATTGAATTTGAAAAACTAGGGTTTATGCGTGGGTTTGGGTATTTTCAAATGTGAATGTTTTTGGTCAAAAAGATAGTTGTGTGATGTTGTTATCATGGTGAATTGATGATATGTAGGCTTTAAAACAACCCAGAAACTCTAATTGATTAAGAATTAGAGATTAGGGTTTAATGTTCTTGAGATTTGGGTATTTTTTATTCACTGCAAATTGGATGTTAATACTTGATTATATCACTCACATGACTTCTTAGAACTACCAGAAAAACTTTGGTGCAAATTCCATGGCTAGATTTCTTACGCGTAACTCATAAACTTTAGGGTTTTAGTTTACGCATAAGGTTCTTTACGCGTAACTGTTTGATTGAGTATTTGTAAGTAAATCTGTTATACAATGAATGTGGGTGTTAATATTGATGCTGTGATGAATTTATTTCAGGTTTGCTACTCGTAAAAATCAGAATCAAGGTTGTTAACCATCTACGCATAAGGATCACCTTACGCGTAGCATGTTATGCGTAAGAGAAATCTTACGCGTAAGGTTCTACAAAGGGACTACGCGTATCCTGTGAAGGATATGCGTAAACAGTGACCTCTACGCATAAGGTCTATTCTTACGAGTAAGCCTTACGCGTAAGGTTTTATATGCGCTTACGCGTAAGCTCTACGCATAAGGTCCCTTGTTCCTACGCGTAATATTTCTTACGCGTAAGTCAGGATCCTACGCATAAGCTTGCGCCTTTACGCGTATAACTCCTGTTTACGCATAAGCTACCATTTCTACGCCTAAGCCTTGATCAAACCTTCATTATGAATTTTTACGCGTGCGAACTTGTAAATAAATAAATCATAACGTCACGAAACCAATAATGTCACTAATAAGCTTAAATGTGTAATATGTTGTGAAAAATATGAGATAACATAAACTTTAAAATCTAAAGTTAACTAACTCTCAAAACTTATCACGACGTCATTAGACTATTGAACAAACAAGTGACTTTGGACTCGTAACAATCATTAACATTTCACATTCAATAATTAGACAATAAAACCATCTGTTGACTAACATAATGTCTTTCGATATGTTGGTTCTTTTGGCTAAATGTGTTTCAGATTTAAACATGGACGCTCAAATGAATGTGGATGCACCAAATGTACTCACCATTGCTGATATTTTCCCGCATGGCTATCCAATGAAGATTGGAAAGAACAATCTCAGAGTTGACTTTGAAACTCTCACCTGCTCGGAATCTTCTTGTCTCATTACAGTGGATATTCTGAAGAATCATCCCTATCAGAACATGCTCACCAACTCTGCCACTGTTCCGGAGATCTACATACAGCAATTCTGGAATACAATGCAGATGATCAAGGTCAAAATGCTGTGACGGTGATGCTCAATCACAAGCAATACACCATCACTCCTGCAGACTTACGGGCTGTTCTTCTCATTCCTGACATCATACCAACTGAATACTCTGTTGCACCTACTGAAGAGACGGTTCTGCAATTCTTGATTGATATTGGGTATGACGAAGCTTCAGGGGTTATTAATAAGCATTCTCACGTGGATCTTAAGAACATTCCTCAGCCTTGGAGAACCCTTTATATCATCATCACAAAATCTGTTTCTGGTCGTGACAGTGGCTATGAGCATCCCAAGCTCGTGGAACTGCAAATCTTTTGGGCTCTGATCAACATGAAACACATCGAAATTGAAGCTCTGATATGGGATGACATGATGACTTTCCTCAGAAAGCTTGGCTCAAGGATTCCTTATATCAGATACACAAAACTGTTGATCCAAAGAGCTCTTGGACTCAATTCTGATATCCCCAAGAGACTCAATGACCCTGACAATCACGACATGTTGTCTGAACCTACATTAACTGTCAGATTCAAGGAATCAACAACGAAGAAACAAGGTGTTGTGTTGCCGGATCTCCTTCTCTCAGATGAACTCAAACAGCTCTACTCTTATAAAATATATTTGGTAGCGGTGAAAGAGAACAAAGTTGGTTTTCTCGATGAAAAATCTTCTGGTACACCTACAAGGAGAACCAGAAGAGGGAGTGCTGCAAGCACTGAGAGTCAGAGGAAGTTCCCCAAGAGGAATCCTCCACGAAAAAGGACTGTTCCTTCTAAGGAAGTTGTTCCCATTCCCGTGCCAAAGCCTGAATCGCCAAGAAAGCTAGTGGACTGTTAGGAATTAGAAATTCCCTGTATTAAAGAGTCGGTCACCTCAAGTATATGTAATCGTTAGAAAGCTCGTAGTCGTAGTTATTTTAAGTTAAGTAGTATTTAGTTAAGTAACACCGTGGAGGACGGACGGGTCTTTACCCACTGTATGCCTGATCCACAGCCCGATGTGTGGCGATTTATGTAAGACTATAAATACTCTCTACCTTCCAAGGTAGAGAGTTCGAGCTCATAATAATATCTTTCACTTTCTCTCACTAAGTTCCCTAAACCTCTAACTTTCTCTCTCTAGAATTCCACTTATTCGCCACCTTGTTGTTATGGTTTGATGTGTATGTGAAAAGTTATATCTTACAATTGATATCAAGAGCCATGGTTAGATCATATCTTGCACATCTTTGGGTTTCTAGTGGTTTTTAGGTGGTTTTTGAGTTTGAAAAAGTTTAGTGGTTTTTGCATCATTTGGTTGATTTCTTGTGTTAAAGTTTGAATTTTGTTAGTACTTTTATGTTTAGAATCATCACAAGTGTTTAGGTTTACATTTGGTAAGCTTGAATCATCTTGGTTGGGTTGTTTTTGGATTGAAAAGTGATGTTTATATGGTTTTTCTTGCTGGCGACTTAGCTCACGGATTATTTTCTTCATAGCGACTTGCTTTACAAATTTGTAGTGAGTTACAGTTTTAGACCTAGCGAGTTAGATCTAGCGAGTTAAAGTACAAGTAGTGGACTCTCCACTACGAGTAGCGACTTGGTCTGTAGCGAGTTGCTCTTTAGCGACTTGTATCTCTAGCGACTTGAGTAGCGAATTGCTGCCAAAATTTTGCTAGCGACTTGAGTCGTAGCGAGTTACTACTTAGCGACTTGGATTTGTCTAGCGACTTGGGACTCTAGCGACTTAGTGGTGTAGCGAATTAAGTGTTAGCGACTTAGTGCATTATCTTCTAGCGATTAGTGCATTATCTCCTAGCGACTTGAGTGATTGTTTACGGTTTTCTCTTGATTTAGTAAAATCCCGTGAAAGAATCTATTTCCCGGTTTAATCATAGAGTTATAAAATCCCGTATAATCTGTTAACATGTCTACCAACGTTCCTACTGTCATCTCCACTGTTGCCGAGGATGTTCAAGCAGCTGGCTCAGATACTCGTCCACCCATGCTTGACAGAACTGACTACGATTCTTGGGCTCAACGAATCAGATTGTATTGCCTTGGAAAGGAAAATGGTGTCAACATTCTCAAATCCATTGATGAAGGACCATATCGAGTTGAGACGACTAGAGACATACTTGATACTAATGAAGATGGTACTCCTGTTTACGGAATGGACAGACCTAAGATGTATGATGAGCTTGATGATAAGGATAAAAAGAGATTTGATGCAGATATCAAGGCTTCAAACATTGTTCTTCAAGGTCTTCCTAAAGACATCTACAAGCTGATCAATCATAACACTGATGCTAAGGCAGTTTGGGATAATGTTAAGATGCTTCTCTCAGGTTCAGAATTAACTATGGAAGACAGAGAATCCCAACTCTATGACAAATTTGAGCACTTCAAGATGAAACCAGATGAGAATGTCTATGAGTACTATGTGAGATTTCATAAGTTAGTTAATGACATGAGGAACATCAGAATGACTATGCCTAACATTCAGTTGAACTCAAAATTTGTGAACAACATGAATCCCGAATGGCACAAGTTTGTTACCGCTGTGAAGCTCACTAAAGGATTGAAGAATACTAACTATGAACAACTTTATGCCTTCCTCCTTCAGAATGAGAGACATGCTATGTTTGAAAAATTGATTCTCAATCAGTTCAAAACCAACCAGGGAGAGACAAGCTCGTCTAATGACTCTACAGCTTTCTACTCAAACATCGGAATCACAACCAAAGCATCACAAGTCATACCCTTGGGTAATGGTAATCACAAACTCATTCCTGATCCTATGTACAAACAAGCTGATGCTGATGCTCACGTGGGTAACTTCATTAATCAACTGGCTCTTCTCATTAGTCAAAACATGAATACTCTCCCACAAACCAACAACAACCTCAGAACAGCATCTAACC